>CM062567.1:37593361-38071339 GCA_031468815.1 Morus bassanus | reverse complement strand
GGCCGGCCGCGGGGGAGGAGACTTTGCTTTCCCATTGGCTGGGCCCCGCCAGGGAGCGCCTGTGGTTGGCTGCCGCAGCTGCCCCTCGCAGCGCGGGGGCGGGGCGGTGGCGGCGGCGGGGCGGGTGGCGGCTGGCCGGAGGTCACTCGGCGCGGGGGGCGCAGCATGGCCGCGGCTGTGGTGCTCGGGGGACCTGCGGGCTGGTGGCGCTGGCACCGGCGGGTGCGTGCCGCGATGGGTAAGGAGCTGCCCCTCCCCTCGGCTCGAGCGGCTCCGCTCTGACCGGCGGGCGGCCGTCGCCAGGCGGGGAAAAGGCCGGGCCTTTCCAGCGGCGCGGCCGGCGAGCGCTGCCGCCGCCCTGCCCTTGGCGGCCGCGGGCCCTCCGCCCCCGACGGGCCCGGCCCCGCGCCCGGCGGGCCCCGGAGCCGCCGCGCCGCGCAGCGGCCCCGGTGCGGGACCCCCCGGGGGAGCGCGGGGGGGCGGGGGTCAGCGGTGGCGCGGCGCGCTGCCGCCGGGCGGCTCCCGCTGCCGCCGGGTTTGAGGCCGGACCGGAGCGTCGGCGTGGCTTAGCTCAATAAATGTTTCACTCATTTGCTTAAAATAGCATGGCTGGGAATTTTCAGAGCCCGCAAGTGTTTCCTGTGGCACCAGTGACATGTTGGCCGTAGCTGTCACCTCGACGGGGGCAGCTCAACCCTCTCGATCATTGTATCCGATTATTTTCCTTCAACTGAAGGTAAATCCAGCAGCACTTCCTCCTGTTCCAGCGCCGCACGCACCCACTCGCGCATATGGTTGATTCACGTGCGGTGGAAGGAGCAAACGCCCTTAAATGTCCTGTCGGTGCAAGTACACGAAGAATGCACTTGCAGAACTTGGAGCCCAAACCTTTTCTCTTTTCTAACTTGGAGGCCACGCTGCTGTTTCCAAGTATTTTAGCTGCTGAAGTAGACGATGGAAAATATCATCTTCAGTTGTCTTTTTAATGTCATTTTAAGAGCAGTCTGTTGCTCATGTGTGCTACTGTATAGGCTCCAAACAGACAAACAGGCAAAGACTTTTCAAGGAGTGAAGTGGAAGAAATATATTATTTTATATCGTATATGATTCTAAAATCTGGACACTTAATGAAGGGTTTCAGGAATTATTTAATTACTTTTAAGGAAGTAACTTCTTAAAAATTGTAGTTCCCATTTAAATCTCATGTAAACCAATCAATGAAAATTGTTTGATAATTTTGAAGTTAGATTTCAGTAGTATTTTTACTTGACTGTCTCTCTTCCACTAACACATGATTTTTTTTTTTGTAGTTGCAGCTTTTCTGTTGTGCTAAGTAATAGCTCAGGTGCTATTGGTCACATGCTAGTAAAGTTAAATACAGGAGACCTGTTTGTGTATTTAGTACCTTTTGTGATACCACAGTTGAAAGCAGTAGCTTCCAATGTGTTTTGAACTTTCTGTGTGTGGTAGCCATCAGATATTTCTGTAAGAGCTTTGAAATCCACTGTCTTGGTCAGTATTCCAATGCTCATATTTAATGTAGAGAAGATGGAAGGGATCTAATTTCTTGGTGTGAAAAGCAACCCAAAACACTACGCTGGCCCTTAACGTTGAAAAATACAGTTTGCCTTTGCCTGAAGACCTGAGCGAGAAACTGTGGCTAAGTCTAAGGGGAAGTTGTGACTCTCCCAAGAAACTTCCATGGAACGGGATTTCACCCACAGTGTTTAAGCTCTGACTTACTTAGTCAGTAGTGACTGCGCTAAAAGCCCTGTTGACTCTGAGAAGTGTTTATGGGATGAAGGTCTAAGCATTAAGCCTTCTTAACTGCTAAGCTCTACTGCTTAGCTATGTGTCGAGGTTTCCCCGTCTCTAATGCCTTTATTAGGTTTGCCATCCTTTTCTTTAGTTTTGAGTAGTCTAAAAGTTGTCCTTTGGGTAGTGATTTCATCAACTGTCGTTCTGAGTGAAACGCCATCCTAGCGAAGGAACTGTGCCAGCTCTGAGCTGTCCAACACCACAGCTTGGTTAGTGAGCAGGCTGTTTTCGTTCACTTATTGAATGCTCCATAGTTACTTGGTTAGTTGCTCATTGCAGCTGGCGCAGACCATGACGGATTGTTTCTTCTGTATGTTTATACCAGAGACTGTTAAATCATGTAGGACGAAAGTAGCTGAGGGCAGATTTTGGAGGAGCATCTTGGGTATGTATGTTTGTGTATTAGCAAGTTGGATAGAGACCATATAGTCTTCTGATATGCAGCTGGCAGTCACTGGCAAAGGTGCTTCATGGAGAGGGTGTATATGACCTTACTTAAAAATACATTTTTGATGGATGTGGACAAGTCCTTCCTGGGGACTGCTAGGGAGGATGAAGTGGGGGCTAATGAGGTATCGTGGCTGAAGACAGGAAGATTTTCTGGTGAATGAAGATTCATCAGCTGAGGGAGCTGTTCATCCAAGATAGTACCCTGCTAGAGAACAAAAATGGCCTTACAAATAGTTTTGGATGAGTAGTAGATAGTTACTGATAGATGATACAGGAGTTCTGTTTGAACTGTCAAATGATTCCATGCTGTGGTGCAGAGAAGCATTAATTACTAAGAAAGCATTATGACAGAAAGACCTGCTGCTCTGAAGTCCAGCACATTACTTAATTAAGGGATCAAGTGTACACTTGATATTCTTTTTAGATTAAAAGTACATACTACATGTTTTTGTCTTTAATGTAATACCAAACGTTTAATGAGGTATAGCTACAGATAAGAAAAATGAGGTAAGAAGGCTCTGACTGTTACAAGATAGCATGTCTGTTTTTCATCAGCAGACCTTTACTGAGGCAAGGAAAAGCAAGTGGGATGCTTTCAATGTAAAGCTGGCCAAATTTAGAGTCTTGTAATCTTCTTAAATTATGATTTTGGCAGAGTGCAGTTCTCAAAATCATTGCATAACCTTTAACAGCCTGTGACCCTGGGGCATTTTAAATTCCATTGGCAAAAGCTTCTAGGAGCAGAAAGACCTGATTCTGCCCATGTACAGCTGGCCTCTCTAACTTCTGTGTTTCTCCATCTAGCTCCCTCCAGGATCTAGTTCAGCAGAGGTTTTATTAGTTTCTGTAGAAAAGTCTGCACAAAACACAGGTCTCTCTGATGTTTTCTTTCAAAGCAAGAAGGAGAAAAGGAATGGTGTCTTCTGTTGTACTTGTACTAGAATTTAAGATGCTAAATCCATGGCAAAATCCTTCATTTAGTGGCTCAAATTGAATTGTCATCATGTTTCTCTCTCCTTGTCAAATTACTTAATATGCAATTGTACTTTCGCATAAAGCCCTGAGCAAAACCAGCAACTTCAGTAGCTGAGCTTCCTCTGGGCATCTTCCCATGCTCCTGTGAAATCTCACCTACTGGGTTGGAAAAGGGCTGAAGATTCAATGAATATTAATATGACTTGCAACCACTCTGATTAGGAAATTCATATGGGACAGGAATATGTGGGCTATTATCCAGATCTGTGTGCCAGATCTGTCGGTTTCATTTGACTGTGGAGCTAGGGATTCCATCCCAGGAGCTAGACGTTTTGGTGAACAAGGTTCAAAATGATTTTATAAAGCCAAAAAGTAAGTAATATAGTTGAGATTACAGTTTGGGAGTTACTGGTTTCTCAGTCCTGTTCTTGGCCAGTTAGACTCTGCTTTCCTTCAGAGTACAAGCATATTGGACCTTTTCCAGCTCTACTGTCTGTGGTCCTGTCCAGCTGTTAGCTCCTTTTTGTTTGAATACAAAGAGTTGTCCTCTGCACTGCATTTTATAGTGTCTGTGCAGTCTAGTATATGCAGTGAATTCAAGGCACCACTGGAGCTGAAATTCCTTCTTGAAACTGTAAGAGTGATCACTTTGGGAGATAGTGTAAAATGAAATGTAAACATCCGAAATGATCTAAATTTGTAACTGTCATCGTTGAGGTTTAAAAGAAAATTGCTTTCAGTATCCTTACATAGAAGCTTGAAAAGACAAGTTTTAGGTCATTAACAAGCCAGGTATTCTAAGGACAGGCTTGCAGTCTGTGCATTTCTGAATTTACTCACTTAATGGATGTACTTTGTTGAAGAAAAGGCATTCAGAGATTCATAAACTTGCTGATTTTTTAATTATTTTTAAGGTAAAATTCTCGTGAAATTGTAGATTAGGTCAAGTGTTTCTATTGTAGGCTGACTTCTCAAAGCAAAACATTTTATCTGTATTATCTGTATTTTTTATCTTTATATGTGTTTTTTATTTTTATCTCTATTGTCTGTAAGCCCCCGATAAGGCAAGAGGGTCATAAATTGATCCTCCTCATCAATGGAGTCTTCATAGGCTCTGCGTGCACATGTTCCCTTGAGAATAACGAAGAATCTCATGGGAAAAGCCCAAATTCTTTGGAGTCAGTGTAGCTGTAACTGGTTTTGCTCACAATTAACTTGATCTATAGATTAACCTATGTTGCTGGTTCTGTTCCCAGTGAAGGAGAATTAGTTGCACATTGTATCAGTGATTGTTTTAAAAGTAGCTTCTATTGCTCCTACTTCTGATGTTCTGCCCTCTGTTAGAAGTTGAATGTGGACTGGGCATTTTTCCAGGCATGTGATTGCTGCAGGTTACTGTACATTTTATGGTTGAAGTAAAATGGACTCAATACCACAGGGACAGTTTCTGCAAATGCTTATACAATTGATGGGATTAGTTAAGCATACGTATATGCAGAATATCAATCCTTAGATGTTTGAATTATACAGTTATTTCAAAACCAAGCCTGTGCCATGTATCACATGGTAAACAGTGCCTAGATATTCAAGCTGGATATCACTTTCCATGATAGTGCCTGTGGAGTTTCATCCAATATGAAGATGTGAAAAATCATGTCTTCTTAAACATCCTCTGTTTGGCAAACCTCCACTGTCTTAAGTAGTCATGAAAAAATATGCCATGATTCTAAATGCCATTGATTCAAATTTAATTGAAATCAGCTCTATTAGGTATGTCTGTGAGCTAATTTCATCAGTCCTTTAAAGCTGTTTTCCTATATTTGAGTACCTGGGGATCTGAAGGTTTTTCAAAGCAGTTAATCAAATGATATAATTTTAAAGTGGCTAATTTAACACTGGGCTGTGAGAAGTTAAACCGAACTAAGAAGTCAGAAACTGAGTCAAGAATTGGACTATTTCTCTAACAGGTCCCAATTCCTGTGGATACGAATATGTTCTAGTTAGCACAGAACAGAAAATGGTCCCTGATTCATGAACTAAGACAAGAGAAAATCAACAGAGACAGACAAAAGGGGAAGTAGTAGAATACAGTGACACAAAACGAAAAATACCGATCAGTGTGTTGCCCTGTATTCCAGCCTAACTGTTGCTATGCCTTCTGGGGATATTGCGAAATGAAGACTTTTAAGGAAGGCCTTATAGTAGAAGAATGAGTTAGTTTCATGGACAATTACATTGTGAAGAGCTGCCTTAGAGAAGTAATAGAAATGCTTGTTGGCAATACGCCTGACATTGCCATCCAATTACCAATTGATGTCTTAATAGTAAGATGTGATGATAGCCATGAAAAGTCATCAAAGCAAAGCAGTCTTATGTGACATGGTAGAGAAAAGTAAGACGGGATGCAGAGGAGTGACAGAAAGTAGCATGGGCAAACTCTCCTTCTTAATTCCCAATATTTCCATGAAGATCAAGGCAAGATTATGTCTGTTAAGTTGAGGCAGGTGGCCAGGTTCTGAAGTAGCTGAGATCTCAGATATGACGAGGAGGAATCAATGAGATTTAAGCAGATCATGGATGGGTCTTCTAGGCTGTAGGTATGAGTGACAGGCATCACTGCTGGTGTCAATACTGAGAAAAAAGGTATCAAGAAAGTTTTCTGAAGATGATTAAGAGATTTCTTGATATTTAGTTTGAGGTGCTGGTTAGATGTCCATGAGATGGTGTGAGAAAAGAAGAGATCAAGATAAAAGTGAGGAGTCTACAAGAATGAGCCTAGACATGGTAGCCAGATTTATGCTTCTGATGAGGTTACTTGGAGTTCACAGAAACAAAGAAAATTGAGGTTTGGAAGCAGGCCTAACTTTAAAGCTAGATCAGGTTGCTCAGTGTGCTCCAAGGTTGCTCCAAGGATGGAGGTTCCACCACTTCTCTATGCAGCCTGTTCCAATGCAGAACCTTTCTCCTCATCAGGGATGCTTTTCTTATTTCCAGCCGGAATTCCACTTCCTGCAGCTTTTGGCCATTGCCCCATATTCCACCATTGGGCACCTCTATGAAGAGTCTGGCTTCATTTGCTCTGTAACTCTTCTTCCCTCCCACTCCATATGTAGTGGAAGACTGCAGTTAGCCTTTGCTTCTCCATGCTAAGCAAAGAGAGTTCCCTTTGCCTCTGCTCATATGCCGTATTCTCCAGCTCCTCAGCCGCCTTAATCGATGTGTGCTGGGCTGTCTGCAGTTTGACCACATCTTTTCTGTATTGTGCTGCATAGAACAGAATCACTGATTTCTTTGACTTGCTGGGTATGCTCTTGCTAATGTAGGGCAGCATGTAATTAATATTTTGCTGCAAAGATGCACTACTGACTCCTGCTCAACTTGTTGTCTGTGGGAATCCACAGGTCCTTTTCTGCAGAGCTGCGACCTGTCTAGCCAGTCCTCAGCCTGCGATGACTGCCCCAAGTACAGGACATTGTGTTTGTAGTTGTTGAACTTCTTGTGGCCCATTTCTCCAGTCTTTCTGAATTGTAGCCCTGCCCTGCAGTTTTTCAGCCATTCCCCCCAGTTTGGTGTCATATGTGATCTTGCTGCGGGTGCTTATGTCCCATCATCACAGTCACTGATGAAATTTTTAAGCAGCAGCAGCCCCGGTATGGACCCAGGAGGAACATCATGCATAACTGCTGTTGCTAGTCTTTGAACCGCTGATCACTGTTGTTTAAGCCCAACAGTCCAGACAGTATTTCTTCCATCAGGCAGTCTTGCAGTCCAGTCCAGTGCATACTTTCCCCATTTGGCTTCCAGGATACTAGAGGAGGCTGTTTTGAAAACTTTACTGAAGTCAAGGTAAATAAGACCCACTGATATTAAAGATGCTGAAAACCAGGACTTGAACCTCCACAGGAATCTGGAAGCTTCAGGCTAGCAAAAGAAGCAACTTATATAAGTGTAAGTGATGTACTGGGGAAGACTGATTCATAGAAAGAAACTATAAGAAAAGACTCTGAGATGATTACTATGGCTGATGATGGTGTTTTAGGTTCTTTGTTAATTTGTTTCCTAGATTTGATGTCTAGCACTTCTTAAGAAAATAATGTGCTCTTTTCCTGACTTATCTCAGTTTGCACTAAGTGTTTTCCCAGTGCAGTCTTCTTTTAAATTGTGCTACTTCTCTAGCTATGTAAATTGCCGCAGGCATCTGTGGAAACTGTCTCAGACCAACGTTCTCTCAACGAACCTGATTTATTAAATGTGGCACTTCCAAAATAGTGCTGCAGATGAAAGAGCATGACCATTGCTGGCTAAGAAGGAGCTTAAAGTCAGAAAGACTTTAAAATGATTAATCAAGTGTTATTGGCCTAGAGAGGATTTTTTATAAGCATTGAGACCTCTTAGAGTCTAGATGCAGCTTTAGGCACATTTTCTGTATGTGCGCTTCAGAGTTACAGTAGTTCCGTGGTTAGTTAGCCTTGTTTCTGGCTGCTTACTTGCCACATGCCTTAGTGTTTAAGTGTGTAACTTTTTCCTTTGCCGTAAAGGAGAAATTATTCTATGTAATCAGCAAAGAAATCTTGGCACTGCCGAATTCTGCTGCCCTTGGATTAGAAGCGTTCGGAGTGATGAGACAGTGATTGCAGTCGACGGATGCCTGCAACGCTACTTGTAATCCAGCATTTGATACTCACTAACTATTTGTAAAAAGTAACTGACTGAAACTGTAGTGTTTTCTGTAGATTGTAGATATGCTTTATAGTTCTCTCTTGGTAGTACAGCAAATAGAATACAGTAGTTATTCCTGTAAAGACTTCATAGTTTTGTATTTATACTCTAGCTTGTTCTAGTTTTGAGTATTTGCTTTTAAACTATAGCGCAAGTGATTACACAGCTAAAGAATTGGCAATGATTTATTATTTTACTTTTAGGTTAGTGGTTTATATCTGGGTGCAGTATCAGCAGAGTCCAGTTATTATCTGTGAGGGGCTGCATGAAATAAAGTGGCAGCCTCAGTCCTTTCTAGAGAACAGGTGCTAAATCCCAGGGCTGCAACCGAAGTTGCAAATAAGGAGTCTGTAAAATATATATAAAATTTGATTTTGCATTTCCAGTTTAGTATTTAGGCACATAACAAAACAGAGACAAGCCTGCATATTTTAAGTCTATGTTTGAGCTCCTTTCAGACTGAAACTCAGACCTTAGCTTTCAGGGATGTTGCTCAAGTTTGATGATTACTATACTTTTTGAAACACTCATCTTTTCCTAATTAAAATAATTTTCTTTGCTGTGTAAAAAATCATTCAGGGATGGTATTTGTGGCCTTGAGGCCCAATGTGAGCTATAATCTACAGTTTAAATTATTGTGGAACAGGAATCACTTTTCTGCCTTTTTAACTTCAAGTTGTCTAAATCGGTGCAAACAGATTACATGCTAGCTTTTGTTACATCATTGTTATGCATTACTCTAAAATACAAATATATTGATATTTACTGTTTTGAAATCAGTGTGTTCTAGGGCAATGGCTTCCAAAACCCCAGTTGGATTCATTGGGCTGGGTAACATGGGAAATCCAATGGCAAAAAACCTGTTAAAACATGGATATCCAGTTATTGCATATGATGTGTTCCCAGAAGCTTGCAAAGAATTTCAAGACTTGGGTGCTCAGGTATAGTAATTAACTTTCTTTATTCCAACAATAACTGTATGTATTGAATGGTTCTTGCATGCAATATTTTTATATAATCTGTTTTTTTCTTGGTTAAGATCACAACTGACACTAAAACAGCTTACTGAACGCGATCTGAATCTGGGAGGTTTCGCTTGAAGCAAAGTCATGATTGTACCCTAAGATATTTTCATGCTGTTAGGTAGAATTGTTACTTTGTTGAACTTCTCTAGCTGTTCTTTTTTCCTTTTTTATGAGAGTAGGTCAATGGGCTGTTCTTTCACCTCCTTCTTTCTCCTGCTTCCTCCTCCCCCAGGTCTAGATGGCCAGTGGGCTGCTTTTCATCTGGTTCCTACTTTGACCTTTTCAGGTTAGATGACCCTAGTTAAAAATTCCTGCTGGCATAGCTGTAAGGGTTATAGGGACATATGAGCTTTCCTGCTGCTTCAAGGTGCAGTCCTCAGGGGCAGTGGAAAAATCTAATTATTTAAGTGGTTATTCTCTTGGAGGTGAGGAACGTTATGGTGAGAGAAGAGGAAGGAATGAAAAGGAGAAATAAGGGAAGGAAATTGATCACATTAAGGAGGTTTACCTTCCTGCCATATACCCTGTGAAATCTTGGCCCCAATCCAGTCAGTGCTATTGCTTTTGTCGATCCGTTAATACACCCAGAAACCCATTCAGTCTCTCAGATGGTTGGGACTGCCTTTTCTAAGTGTCTGAAACATATTTGAATGTTTTTGACATCCTTGAAAGCTACAGTAGTTTAGATAGTTGTAATTGGGTGGATAGGTGCATAAAACACTGAAACAAAAGAATCTACTCAAGCAAGGAGAAACCAATGCAAAAATAATACTCCAGTGTGTCAGTGTAGAGGATAGGATGAAATTTTCCAGCTGTGGCAAGGAAATTGTAGGTAGATCTAGACAGAGGAATTGTATGACTTGAAAGTCTAAACTATTGGAGCTAATTGCAGCTGTTTTAAATAATGAGGTGATGTCAAGATTCCCAAAAGATAAAATGATCAGGTGCACCTGTTAATAATTAATTGCAGCTCCCCCTGAATAATTACAGAATCTTGGCCTCAGGTGGGAAAGTAAGCTTTTCAGCTTGTTTTCCTAGCTACTGTTTTTATTTTGTTAAAGCAGCTGAGACCCTCAGGCATGAACCAGGCCTGTCTTGAGTAAGAGGCTGGGCAAATGGAAAGGAAGTCTGTTTTGAACAATTGGTTGTATTTTTAATTCATGTTCTACAGTGGGATCTCTTTGCTGTGGCTGCCCATTTGGATAGCTTATTGCCATAGTAATAGAATCCTTTGGCATCCACTGCAAGACTTAACATGTGATATTAAAGGTGAACTGAAATGCTTTTAAAAATAACGCCAAAACTACGTTTTAAGATTGTAAATCACTGAGAGAATACATGGGTAGGCTTAAATACAAATAAAACACACTTAAAGAAAATATGTGAACATAACTTCCTCTGTTTGATCTATAGGTGTAAATCCAACCCCAACATTTTTTTCAGGACTTGGAAACTTGTGGGTCCAGGGGGCCTTGTAGAAACTACCATAGAAGGAACATTGGGCTCCAAGGGCTGCTTTCTCTTTGGTCTGGCTGGTAGGCTAAAACCATCAGGAGTCTTAGAGAGGTGAAAAGATTCCCCCAAGAGACAGTAAACGTTGTCAAATGTCCATTGTTCGAAGTCAGTGCTACTACTAAGGTATATGGAGGATGAGGGATGTTTGATCATAAATCTGCATATTCTGTGACTCCACTTTCTTCACCCTCTGAAATAAAGAGCTGGGAGGTAACATATATCAGGAGGCAGCCACCTGCCTGCTGATGTTGAATAGTAAGGGGAAAACTGGGGGATCAGGAGCATATAGAACCCCTTGGGGTGAAACCTGGAGAAAGTTGCAAGGCTACAAACAAGGCAGAATACTGAACAGTGCTGTGAGCAAGTAGGCTGCCTCCACACTCTATTGTCTCTTTCCCCTTCCTCATAGTTACCACTTTCTTTCTGACACAGCAGGGTGCATATATGTCACACAGTTTCTCTGCTTCAGTTTACATATCTTTGAATCCTATTTCAAATTTGGAAGTTTGAGAGTGTTTCTGAAGTCATCTAATGCATAAAGCAGCATAAAAATAGAGCTTTCTTCAGTGTATTCAGGGAGAATGGCATTTCAGGCAAGCAGAATTATTAATTGACTTATTGTAAATGTAAAGAAAAAAATAGCGAAGCATTTGGAACAAATATAAGCAGATGTGCATATGACGGGCATAAAATAATGACCAGTATGAAGAAAAGTCTCCCCTATCCAGCTGCATACTGCAAAAGTTTGCTTCAACTGGCAAGTATCAGAACACGTATGGAACTTCCTGGGCTGCTACTCTGAGCCAGTATGGTCTATGTTCATAATCAGCAATTAGTATTTGGTATGTTTTTTAAAGTCACATACATATTCTTAATGATTTCAAATGTTTAATGTTTCTTAATAGCTTTCAAATCATTCAACTTTATTTCTGAGACAGGAAATCCCAAATAATAAAAAGCGTTTTGTATGCTGCTTGTTGAACCAGGTAGGTAGGTTTCCTCTGGCATTATTAGTCATATTTGTTACAGTACCAAAAAGCCAAGAATGACAATTCCCACTTTAATTCCCACTTTTTTTGTTACTTACTTTCTCTCTCCTCCTAATAATTCACATTGGGACTGAACTGAACAAGAGATACTCAGAACTAAAGACAAAGTTGTCATACTCCTACATAAAGAGCTAGGCTCTCTGGTCTCCAGGCAAGCAAGTCATAAAATTAACTAATCAGGTATAGAAGCTTTTCTCCTTATAATTGCCTCATTTATGCCTCCTAACCTTTGTTCTTTGGACTAGAGTATGTTTCCTTTTATAATGGTGCGTCATACCAGATGTTTTCTGTAGTATTAACTTATTCTTCCAAAACAAAAATTGCATGTTTCTAAGTCCCATCTATGTCAGTTTCTTTACTTTTTTTCCTTGAGAACTTTGCTCAGTGGATATATACAGTCTTCCTTTCTTTTACTTATTTTACAATTAGTAAAACAGAAATCAAGAGGTTTATCATGCTGTATCCCAGAAATCCTTCAAGGTGTTATTCGACATTTCTTACAAATGTGTATATACCTTGCTTTCTTTGATGCTGAGACCTTATAAAAGCATTGTATATAAAAAGATAATATATTTACATAAGTGCCTTTAGTATCAAAACTAACAAAAATTGTAACAAATACCTGTAGTTAAAACTAGATAAGGAATGGTGAAACAAGGTCATCAATTTGCTGAATTGTCTATATTATGGAAAGGAACCAATTTTTGAGGTACCTGTTAAACTGCAATTTCTTTAACCATAAAGCCATGCAATATGGAAATTCTAATTTATTCACATGGACTAATAACTGCATATAAAATTTTGCTTAAGACTTTTCTTAAAGTTTAAAAATCCAAGGCATATAATATGTCTAGCAGAATAGATCATTGTAATATTAAGGTTCCTCTTCATCACTCAGCCACAGTGAGTGGAAAATAAATACTACATGCCCTGTCCACAAACAAATTCTACTTTCTGCTCATCTTGCTTCCTGCTTGGAACCTAATTCCTTTCAGTAAAACTACCTGAATGAGAGAAATCGGATTTGATCCTCGTGGGCTGAAGACAAAAGAATAAGCTGTAGGTTTTTGTTTCTGTTTTCCCTGAGCTATGAATGTATTAATAATGCATTTTTTTAAAGGAATTAATTATTTAAACTAGTGTTGGACAAAAATATTAATGGCAAATGCCTTCTGAGTAAAACTCTGTGTTCTTTGAGTTCATTGGCAAAACTCAGTACTTCAGCTGTCGGTATTTCACTTGCTCTGTACGTATCTTAAATACCATACTGCCTGCCTCTGAGAATGAGCTGGGGAAGATAAGTTAGGTATGTTTATTTAACAACAAATAGCTAACAATATATTTTGAAACTTATTCAGACATTTTTGGTGAAGTATGCTTGAGCTGCTAATTCTCTTTTTTTTTAAATGTCAGCTGTAATATTGTGAGAATCATAAGTTAGTTTATCTAATTGTTTTAAGGGGAGGCTCAGAGGTGCATTAAGCCTTTTTTTCCTTTTTTCCTCAGTCTTCCTCTCTTCCAGTGCTGTGTATAAGCCAAGGAAAAAAGTGAGATTTTTGTCATCCTTAGTGTTGTGCCTCCTTAGAAACATTGTAGAGTGATATTTTTTATAGATGCATGGTTATAATGAATTGAAGATTCATTAATGGGTTGGTGGGATGCAAGCATCCTCATGATTGATATTCTGAGGGAACTTCTGTGATATGACATCCTTTTTGATTTTTTTTATTTTTTTGTTGCTGGATCCAATTAATTGACATTTCCGTTAGGAGGGGCAGAGTTTGTCTCGTGTTCTAATTTTTTACCTAGCTTAGTTGTGACTGGTGACCTGCAAATACTAAATACAAACTCAGCAAACATGTTTGACACTTCTTTTTCAGGAAATGTAAGCTTATATATATATTTTTTTTTTAAGGTAACAGATTCCTCAGCAGATGTAGCAGAAAGAGCAGACAGAATTATTACCATGCTGCCTTCTAGTTCCAATGCGATAGAAGTTTACACAGGAGCAAATGGAATTCTAAAGTAAGAATTTGCTGTAGTCTGGAGAATTCCCACTCCTAATCAAGGCTGTGTTACACAGTTTGTCAAATGATTGCTGTTGCTGTAATTCTTGCTGTGCCTTCAGGGCACTTAACTTGATGTTCTTCTCTGTTTTGTCACTATTGATATTTCTAATTACATGAGTTCTCTTAAGCTGTGCTTGCTTTTGAACGGCTTTTGGCTAAAGTCTTAATTTTATTTTCAGTAGAATAATAATTTATGTGAATTTGAGAAAACTTAACTATTATCTACCTTCTCAGTTGCATGTTTCTTTTACCGTAATGTAATGTACTACAGACGAGAATAACTAGAATATTTGCTGGCAACAATTATTAGCTCAAATACTTTTTTCTTTAACTTGAAATCCTATAACTGAAATGTTCTGAAGAGATGCCATCGTGTCTCATAATATTAAAGTGCATTAACATAGAATAGCTGACAAGGCTTTATTGATTTCTACACTTATGATCTGTTTATTGTACAAGAAAATATCTAAAGAGTCTGTTCAATCTGAAACAGTGTTTTTTAACTTCTGCGGAGGGATTTCCACTGAGCATAAAATCCATATTTTGCAGAATTCTAATACTCAGAGTTTTTGGACTTGCCAAATTAAAAAATAAATAGTATTTAAAAGGCGCTTTGGGCCACATGCACACTGTTCCTAGCAGGCTGACTAAGGCTACTGAATACCTTTGAGGATCATGTAGGATCTTACTGCTATCCAGGTTAACAATATAAAGGAAGAAACATACAGCAGATAAAAGTACAGTAGATTGTCTAAAACTGTTGATAGCTTTTTTAGGTATTGATTGTAGGCAATATTAAGGTGCAGTCATTAGAAAATTAAATAGGGGAGAGGGATTTTCTATTCTCCTTCCAATATAGAAAAAACCAGTTGCTTCCTGCCCTTACTGTCCATAGTTTAATTCCCCACAAAGTAGGACTGAGCGGATCTAAGTATCCCTAGCTTAAACCCTTCAGGGAAGAAGGGTAATTTGATCAGTCCCACAAAGCTGGGCAAACACCTGTGGGAGAATTGTATCCAGGATGGCAGTGCTTTGAAGACCGATTGGCAGTACTTACTGATATAATACAGCCAGTTAATCTTTTGAGTACCTAGATGTGGAAAATACGGTGGGGAACTGAGAATGTGGAAAGCAGTCCTGTGCTGCTCCAGGTTCTCAGCCTCTGTATTCAAAAGAAGGAAGTGTGATTTGACAGTAGTGGTTAATTGTTGCTCTGAGTGACCTGGTCCTCTGTGGCTGGTTTGACTTGGATCATTTTCTGAAGCTTTTTAAGCTTTACTGAAGAAAACATTGATGCTCTGGAGTGTTTAAGGGTTAGCTTAGTCATCTCACTGTGTTACCAAGGAGCCTCTGCCACTGCTCCTTGTTCTGAACCTAAGGGGACATGATGTAGTACTGTATCTGCCACTCTGGTTTTTGTTTGCAAACTGACTGCAGCAGCTCATTCCTTCTGTGTAAAAGGACAAGTTCTGTGTATGTGGTGCTATTTGAGGCTGGAGCTAGAGTGGGATCCACGACTATACAGTATATATTGAGAGACTATTTCCAGCTATCTAGGTAATTCAATTCAGTGAAATTCACTGTACTGCCAACAGCATGCAAGATGCAGGAAGGTTCTCCATCTGTCACGTGTAGCTTTAAATTACTCACCTTTTTATGACTGAAAACTTACGTTTGATTTCGTGGTTTTTGCTGGTCCAGTGGACATTAAATCACCATGCAATTGAATGGAAAGAGGGATAAAAATAAAATATAAATTGTTGAGGGCATTAAAAATTTACTTTAATTTCATTTTCTTAAACACATATACAACTTTTTGTGTTCTACAGTTTGGGATACAATTCTTCTACCTAAATTGACTAGCTATCAGTGGGAAAACTTAACATTTTTCTCCATGCTTCACTGTAAATCTGCCGTGGGTTTTTGTGGTGTTAGTTATGATCTTTATGTACAATAAATTGTAGCAATGATTAAAAATGCAATCAAGCTATTCTGATAAGAACTTAGATGTGTATATATATAGAGAAAGAAAATTGTATTGTTATATATGAGATTTTAGGCTGTAGCAACATTTAGTTCAGTTGCTTAGAATGCATCTTAGATGATCTGTATATGATATACTGCTCAAGCTTGCATGATGGCAGGTTTTCCTAGTGTACCCTTTTTGTGTAATTTTTTTTATAATAGTGTTTAGGAACAACGTCCTTTTTTGTGTTCAGGTTTTACTATGTTTTGAGTCATTCAAAACTGTGTGGTATACGTACTAAGGAGTATACATACTGAGCAGGTCTTGCTCAATAGAGTTTAAAACTTTGTGTTTATTAGTGTACCAAAAAGCATCTGTACATTTCTTATGCTGAGGAGAGCCAGTGCCATGGTGATAGCTACGGATGTCTTGTGCAACAAATACTTAATAATTAATCTTTATTTTAGGAAAGTAAAGAAAGGCTCATTGCTAATAGATTCCAGTACTATAGACCCTGCAGTTTCAAAAGAATTAGCCAAAGCAGTTGAAAAAATGGGAGCTGTTTTCATGGATGCCCCAGTTTCTGGAGGTAAGTCTTCATTAACAGTTTACTTCATACTGGACATGTCTCTTTGTTTGCAATCTCAGCCACCAATTTGTACCCTTGTTGGTACATCTCATTTTTCTTTGCTACATGTACAGTATTCTTTTTTTTTGTTCCATTACATTAAAGAAATGTATGTTATTTTAGGAATATTTTTAGAGTATAGGAATATGCTTTTGTGTTAGACCTGGAGAAACTGAGCTTTTCTGTGATATGGTACAGTGGTCCTTTTAATTTAACTTCTTTCAGAAAGTTATTTTTATATGCAGGTGATCACATCTCTTCAGTCTCCATCCATTTCTTTCTGTTAGGGAAAGACTGGTTACCATTAAGCAGTTCTGCTACTTTTTCATTAATTAAAAAGGAGAGAAGGAAGGGGGGAAGAAAGGATTTCATTGTCAAGAAAAAACAGCTTTCCTCTGGTTTTATAGTAGTTGAAGAATGTGGGTGATATTTGTCTATTCTTGAAGTTGCTAACTATTGATCTCGTGAGTATTTAATCTCTTGTAAGAAATAATATAGAGCAGGGAAGTCTTTCATTTTGTGGACAGAGGAGAGCAGAAAGATAAAATTAAGGTTTTGAAAACAAAACCGTAGCTGGTTGTTACTATCATTGAATTCTTCTCTAAAACCCCTAAGATTGGAAGGTGAGGAAAACCCATTTTTTACAATCCACTCTAAAAATTAATGTAAGTGGCATCATGAGAATTCTTTATTTTCCTGTCTTTAATGAGGTAATACAGAGAGTTATACCTGAAAGAGTATAAAAATGCAAAGGGTAGAAGAGAATTTGGCCTTACAGTTTCTCAAAGGTATGATGCACAAGCTAGAAAGAGCATAGCCTGAATTTCAGATCATGAATATGAGTGTGGGGGAGGAGCAAAAACTAACCATCTTTTCAATTTTCAACTGAAAACTAAGGCCAGATTTGGCTACACACTAGATGCCAAAATTTTCATCCAAATTCTAATGTGAACAGAAAGTAGGAAGACCCGGGTAAGCGATATTGAAGAATATAATGGGGAAGACAAGATTCTTGCTTCCCAGCCGAAATATTAGTCCTTGTTTTATACAGTTAGATAACTTGTCAGCCTGGGAATAAAAACCACAGAAAAAAGTATATTATGGATGGATTATATATCTATCTGATCCTTTTCTAAACACAGCATGGCCTTCTACTTATCGGTTGGGCTATTCTGACATCTTTTATGTGGTTCTCTTCAGTCCTTTTCCCCCAAGTATGTTGTTTACCTGAGGGAATTATTTACCTTTTGGAAACATCTGTAATTTGGTTTTACCCATAAGTTTTTGCTTTAAGGCTGACTATGCTGTAATTACAAAGAAAGAAAGAAGGAAAAGTTTGATTCCAAAACCACCCTAGCTGTTTTGGGGGTTTTGTTCTGTGAGAAAATGGTAATGCCAAGACTGGGTTAATATAATGAGATACGGTTGAGTAGTCTGAATACAAATGGCTTTTTTGGTGTTAGTGGTTTATCTGAATACAAATTATTTGCTGTTTAGTGTCAGTTACAGATTGAATGATATTCTGAAAGAGGGGGAAAGAATACTTAGCTTTCTAGTACATAATATGTTTCTAAATGCCAAGGAGCGCTCTGTACAAATCATGTTTAAAGTGGGCAGTTGCTAGAAATGTGGAGAAGTATGTAAGAAAAAGATTTAATATTATGCTTTGTTCTTTCCATCTTCCAAGACCTAACACATCAAGTCTTTGGGGTATTTTTGTACGTCCTGACTGCATTGTTGGCCTTTAGACAAAACACTAAATGGAGAAGTATGCTCAGCTCTCTAGAAATTGGCAGGCATTATTCTGTTGCTGTGCAATGCAATGGACTTGGCAGGAGTGTGAGGGATGGTGTTTGTGGGATGCAGTGAGGAGGAAGAGAAAACAGCATGCCTGAACTGTCGTCTTTAGACCTGTCTGTTTACTAGCTGTTATTGGCAGATAATTCCACTTGTGTTTTTAGATATTTGGGTGTTGCCTGATGGACGTTAATGTTCATCTGCACTGTGAACAAGTTATTTCACAAACTAAATAATATTTTGAAAATTGCTTGGTCTATAAACCTTATGGAGAAATAGTGATGATTTTAATCCTGTCTTGACATTGCAAATGAAGTATCTCAAGGCCTAGCATTAGTGCCAGATTTTAGTGGCTTGTTTGCAGCCTTACTCCTGAAAGATTCTTTCCCTTGATCTTTTTCAGACGGGCCTGTGCACCGATGTAGTAGTGCCGTCTTCTTCATATGATTGGCCTACAGCATTTACTTGCAGCTTACAGTCAGGACCCATTAAGTAGAAGTTGATGCACCAAGTTACTATAGTGTTATTTTGTATTAACTGATTTTGGAAAATACATCTCATCCCAGTAGTTGCATGCGGATTATGCTGCTTATGCTGTCTAGAGATAGCAATCGCTTTACCCTGGGATTAGGATCTCTTGCAGGTCCACATGAGAAAGTTGTGTCACAGTTCCCAGTGCTGCCCTGATTTGTGAGCTTTGTGAGCGTATGATGGATGAGGAAACATCTTCAAAATCTGTGTTTATTTAATATTTTTTTTTTAATTCTAGAGGAGTAAATTTATCTTTTTGCGAAGAATGGATTCTGAATCTTTGTATGTCTGTAAGGCTTTTAAAGCACACATTATCGCAGAAGCATATTTAAAACTGACTTCTGTTGGCACTGAAGACACTACTGGCTGAGTAAGGGATCTAAATTTAGCCTTTAAGAATTGTGGTAAGTTTGTCCTCCCACTGATTTCACTGAAAGTATGATACAGACTCTCAGCTTGCAGTCCAGAGCAAACTTTACTGGTAGTTTCACTGATGCTGCTGTAACATTTCTGTCTTTTTAATTCAGTATAGAAAATATGCGTTGTCTGAAGTACAGTGGGTGAAATGGTTTTTTTATTTCTGATGTGATGCTTTCTTCATTGTAAGCATTGTTAGTGTTCAGATATTACCTTTTCAACTTTTTGCCATTCCACTGACTCTTGAAATTATATCAGTTCTTCTTTGTTGTGGTTTAGCCCCGGTCAGCAACTAAGCACCACACAGCCGCTCGCTCACTCCCCCACCCTTGTGGGATGGGGGAGAGAATCGGAAGGGCCAAAGTAAGAAAACTCGTGGGTTGAGATAAGAACAGTTTAATAATTAGAATAAAACAGCAATAATACTAATATAATGAAAAGGAAAATAATGAGCGAGAGAGAGATGAAACACTGGAATAAGAGGGGAAAAAAAAAAAAAAAAAAAAAAAAAAAAAAAAAAACCTAAACAACAAGTGCTGCAACCGCTCACCACCCGCCGACCGACGCTGCCGGTCCCTGAGCCGCGATCGCTGCCTCCCCCAGCCAATTTCCCCCCAGTTAATATACTGGGCATGACGTCACATGATATGGAATACCCTTTGGCCAATTCGAATCAGCTCTCCTGGTTGTATCCCCTCCCCTCCCGGCTTCTTGTGCACCTGGCAGAGCATGGGAAGCTAGAAAGTCCTTGACTAGTGTAAACACTACCCAGCAACAACTAAAACACCAGGGTGTTATCAACATTATTTACATACCAAGTCTAAAACACAGCACTATGCTAGCTACAGTGAAGAAAAATCAACTATCCCAGCTAAAACCATGACACTCTTCTGCTCAAAATATGTTGTACTGCATTCTGCTGGAACTTCACAAAAAGATGTGACAGCTTGATTTGTTTTGCTGGTTTTGGAGTTACAGAGAAACTGTTTTCAATTCTTATGTAAGTATGGGTCTTTAGATCCAATAATGAAACTTCAGTAGATCTTTCCCCTCACTGTCTACTTCAGCCAAGATAGTCATCAATAAAAAAGTCAGACTCCTAATTGTTGATAAGAGCTGTCATGTAGAGTACTATAGTCATGCTAAAATGGTAATAAACAGTAAATAAAACATTTTTTGTAGTAACCATGGGCTGGAGCTGGTTAGAAAAGGTTGGAGTTTC
Organism: Morus bassanus; assembly: GCA_031468815.1. Lineage (NCBI taxonomy): Eukaryota > Metazoa > Chordata > Aves > Suliformes > Sulidae > Morus > Morus bassanus. The sequence continues at coordinate 38,051,158 of CM062567.1, read as the reverse complement.
TATTCCAGCTGTCATTTCAAACTGTTTCATCTTGTAGTACTACTTCCATAAGCTCCAGATAACTGTTAAGTGATGGAAAGAATATTAGTAGTAACAATGACAAATTGAGACTTCAGCTCTCTGGTAATGGAGTAAAATGTGAGTCCTTGAAGAGTGAATCGCTGACTTATTCCCTGTATGGCCAAATCTGTACTTAACATGGAGCAAAGAAAAAGAATGTTTACAAGTACTATGAAGATCTTTTCTCTGATTTCCTTTCAAAGATCAATATATTTCATGGTTCCAGCTTTAAAAAAAAGACACCTTCTCAAAACTGGAGAAGTGAATGTATTTCAATGGCATGATCAGACTGACAGCAGAGACTAAATAGACCAAACAGAATAATTGGTGAACGTGTTTCTCTTACTTGAATGTTGAAGGTTTAGCGCAGTGTCTTTTCTGAGAGAAGCAGAGGAGAGGGCATTGCAGAAGAGTTAAGACTATGTCTGTGCACACTAATGCTTGCAAAGATTATTTGAAAAATGTTTTAAGACTAGACTAAATAATAAAAAGAGTTGTTCAAACGTTGCATCTCTTAGCTTTAAGTTCTATTGTAATAAGAAAGCATCATCACTATGTTTGCTAGAATAAAGCTGGTTAATCGGCTTCTCTTCTGTTGGAGAGCCTTCACAGAGCTACTTTTTAACTGGCTTTCCTAGTTTGTATCTGCTTTGTTTCTTTAACTTTGTACATTTTTAGAGAAATGCAATTTTATGATGTTATGGGAGTGGAAGAGTTGGTTGGTTGATTCAACGTCTCTAATTTGACAGATTATGTAATTTTTTTAAGAAACAGAAGACATGAAATAAGGAATCTCCTGTATTCAGTGGTATAGAGGTTTTGTTTGGTTTTGACCTTTTGGCCTGCTAATACAGTGATTGGAATATGTGTTAGGATCTTTGAAACACTGTCAAGTCAAAGCAGGTTCATGAGTTCAGAGCTAATGATTCTGACCTATCCCCCTCAAGGGAAGGTGTTTTTGTTGGTAAGGAAAAGATCTAAAGGCATAGCAATATTTGCTCCATTGTTATTTCTGGATTTATGCTTCTATGCTTTATTTTTTAAAGCCTCAGTGCGTGGACTCAGAATGGCCACAGTGTTCTATGTGTTCCTGGTATCAAGCATAGCATTTTCACCTCACTTCTGCTTTTCCTCAGTCGCTCCATGTCTTGCCAAATCTTTTCTTTCCTGACATGTTTCTTAATTTCTCTGTTTACATTTTTGCTGAATGCATCTGATCATATTAATTTTTTGCAAAGTTTGTGATCTAGGGATGGTAGTAGAAATTACAATGTACAACCTTAATGTTAAAGGTAGTATGAAACATATTACTGAGTTATTCTGCAATTTAAATGAAATAAAAGTACTGCAGGAGGTAACTGGTAACAAAACAGGAATGATTGGGTGAACTGATTTAGGAAAGCTGAAATGAGGACAAAGAAATACTTTGAAATCTGAGATGCTTAAAAAGCTTCTGAGTCCTAATAACTTATGTTTTAAACTATTTAACAGTACTAACGTTTGTCAGAATAAAGCTAGTTTAATAAACCTCTTTTGTTGGGAGAAGATGGAAAGGAATGAAGATCTTGAAAATGTTACACATTGGCAAAATGCATATTTTGACACTGGGGAGGGAGGAAGTATAAACCCTGTGCAGAAATCACAATGTTGGCAGCAACTGCTGTTGCAGAAGAGCTAGATAATACATTTACTGATGTGCTGACTTTGTGAGGGTATTTTTCTTCTGAGAGTCTATTATGCTTTTTATTTTATTTTATGGAAAATGCAAAAGATAGCAGAAGGCAAGGAAGAATAAACAGCTTTGTTGAGAGTATCATCTAAAAATGTTCACTGGGGTGGAGACAATTGTTCCTACAATGACTAAAAGGGTGGAATGACTGATTTTATTAAAGTATAGTGTATATTTTGGCTATAAAACTGTGCGTAGTCTGGCCAACTAGTGACCAATGTGTAGGGAAACATATCTGTCTCCATTTATTCGAAGGTGTAAAGATGAGTTATTCAGGCTGGCCCAATGGGATATAATCAGGAATAATAGGCTGGAAATTATTAAGGGAAGAAAAATGCATGCTGTGTCTACCAGGAAAAACTTCCTAACAACATTCTTCATACACTGTGGAATAATTTTCCAAAGGAGATGGTTGAAGCCAAATATCTCAACATGCCTTAAACTGTACTGGGCAAAGCGCTAGGAACTATTCTGCAGGGAAAAATCTTTAACTGGCAGGAGGATGGCTACATGATCTAATAGGTCTTTTCCATCTCTAATGTCTACAATTCTGTTGTGTTCTCACACATGGTGTTCAAAAACAGTTAACGGAAAACTGTCCAGATGGAAGTTAAAAATCCCTGTGGCACTCTTTGAAAAAGAGTAAGGGATAACTGCAGAATTAGAGCCAACATTCTTTTTCTCAGTAAAACTGGTTCTAATATCCACGGCTGTATGAGAGCTGTTACTGCATTCCTAATAGCTGCTCAGTTGGCTTGTGGTTACTTTAATGCTAATATCTGGCTCATCCTGTCAAGTGTTCTGAGATACACAGAGTAAGAAATATCTTCAAATTTTAGTCTGTCATAAGTCCTAGCGAATAAAAATTATTTTCATTTCATTTTTTAAATTTGATCTCTTCTTCTAGAGAACTTTTAAAGTTAAGGAGTTGCAGGTGGTGTTTGGAAATGTTTCTGGAATGCAGTGATGACTTTGAAGCTTTTTACAAAGTTTGTTTTGGTTTTAAATGTTCATAGGCTTCTTTTTCTCTGTTTGCTCTTTGAACAGAGCCTCTTGTTCAAAGTGTGTATTTTTCATTTAGTCAAAAAACCTAACGTGACTCCTGTGCTTGGGACAGTGGGGATGGTGAGCACCAGACCTTAATAATCTCCTGACTCCTTCTGAGTCCTAATTCCGTACTATGCTAAATGTGGATGGCACACGTGTCGGCACCAAGCCCAGCATCACAGCACACCACAGCAGCAAGCACAAACTGGAAAGCACAGCACAGAATAGAACTGGGAGTACACTGTGCTTGCACAGCCGCCTTCAGTGTGGGGACAGTCCCCACCAGCTACAAGCACTGGAGGTGCCACTGGACAAAATGCAGCTTATTGTGAATCTTAATGCAACAGAGTTGTATTTGCAATTCAGTATTGCCTTAAACAGACTTTTTCAGTCTGTGGGTGCAACTTCTGTTGTTTAAAAAAAAAAAAGAAGTCCAGAGAAACCTGGCTTACTAAAATGGATTGGGTCATTGAAGGCTTAGAATTGCATGTTTTATTTTGTCTCTTATTCAGCAAGGGAGATACAGAGATCTTACACTAAACACATAAGAAGAAACATTAACATCCTAAGTACCTGAACCAAAGCCTTAGGACACATTCGCTGGAACTACTTTGTGTTGAAGAAGACTCCTTTATAAGCCCGTTAAACACTTAAACAATTTTAAAGGAGTGAAAAAAAAAAAAAAACAGTGGGGGAAACTTTGCAGGCAGGGGCAACTGCCCTTGTAGTGCAGGCCTTTGAAGGTAAATTTTGTTGATCCCCTAAATGGCTGAATCCAGGATCAGTAGGAATGAAAGCTGATCTTCTATTGATCCCCATCTGGATGATGCTAGTATTCTGGGTTACTTGTGTTTCCTTTTTAAAGTCATGGTGATGAGTTGGCCAAGGATGGGATTTATGTGTGATGATATTATCTGACGATCCAGAGCCATTCTAAGTCACTGGTTCATTGCCGAAAGTTCTCTTGTAGTGGAGGGCATCTGTATGTTTTGACAAGTCTCTTAAGTTGTGCTAATAAAAAAGAGGAGAATGTTCTAGCAGTAGTAGTCCCTCTGCACTTTAAACAAATACCTGAAAATTGCTCCATGTTTATAGTGCTTACTGTAGTATTGCCCATTGTGAGACAATTCAATAGCTTGAGCTTTTGTCCTTAGCAGGACTGCTCCTGGTTCATCCACAGAGAGCACACAGAAATATCAAGATTTCCTAATTCTTCCTCCTCCAACCACATTTAAAAAAAACATGATTTATATGGTTAAATATAAGTGTAAGGGAAACAGTATTGTCTTTTACTGTTGATAAGCATTTAGAATTCAGCTGTGAACATACAAAATATGTAAACATTCACCTTTCAGTTTGTCCAACAGTATTTAGTCCTGTTGGCTCACCGCTTCGATCTACTGAAATGCAGAGGACAGAGGAGAGTCATGCAGTTCCAGAGCTGAAGAAAGAATTTTTAACTACAGTTCTCTTCATGCCAAGCACAACATAGGACCTGAAGTGAAAACAAAATTACTTACTGCACTGTATTTGACCTACAACTTTAACCCTTAAAACTTAATTATCATTTTCATTCCTGTAGTTTCGCTGGGACACAGTGCATGGAATTTCCTAGACCTTGAACAGCTTTAGCCTGTATCTGTTCTTAAGAAGAGTTAAAGGGTGGCTTGACAGGAACAGAGTAACACATGGAAATGTCACCCTAATGTGACCCTTCAGTTTCTGTTCCTGGTTCTGTAAGCCGTTGTATTTTAATTATTCTGTATTGTGGAAAAATGTTAAATTTGTCTGCTGTAATAACGGGGAGCTGGGGGGAAGTGTGGAACACTGTGTTACACTTTATTAAAATCTTTACATATTTTAAATAAATCCACATAATGGTTTGATAGTATCCCTTTATGTTGTTTAACTGTTGGTAAACTAATGGGGTTTTTTGATGTGTAGTTTAGGTCATTGGTAACAATACTAATCTGACATGTAATTATTATCCATTTGTTTTATTTGGTATGGGTTGCTGCAAACTGTGTTAGGTCCTAGTTACTCAGTAACTATATAGTTTAACCATATAAATTCAGAAACAACACGTTTTTGCTGTCATTTTGTTTTCAATCTGTGTTTACTTTGCTTTCTGAGAATGTATGGTGGGAATGTGTGGCTTGTGGCTCTTAGTATATTTGCCAGTGGCAATACAGAGAAAGTCACATTGACTTTTAGCTCTGGCTGAGGAGCATGCTACTTGTGTTTCATTTGTGTTAGATTTCTTGGTTTTGCTTAAAATCATGACTTTTCAGAAATCAATATAAAAGTAACTTGTAGATAATCTGTACAGATATATGACTATACATATTTAGCTCTTCAGACTTGGTTGATTTCTGATGTCCAACATTTTCCCGATGAAACTATTTCCCAGAATTGCTACAATTGCTAGTAGTCCGAAAGCAGTATTTGGGAGCAGCTAAATGCTTTTTGTCTAGAACAAGGCATTTTACATCAAGTATGCTGGAGGAATAGAGATTTCCTCCCCCTTTTAAAAGTTGGAGGACAATTGGAGAAAGGAAGCATTATCAGCATGTGAAACATTGTCGTAATAGAGCTCTAGTTAGAGTAAACTAGGAGTGTGTATAGCTTTCCTAGTTGTGCAGATACTCATCTTAGAATTTATATTAGTGAGGAGTTAGGGGTGATGCTGGGCAGTGGGAAGGTTTTGTAGTGGAAGCTCTAAATGAGAAGCTGATGTGAATTTGGCAAGCAGGAGAGTTTCCTGAGATGGAGCATCCTCTTAGCAGCCTCGGCCTGAATCCTGGCTGCCTCTGAGGGCTCCCACCCTGTCCAAGATGGAAGTTCCTGCAGAGAGCACTAATAGCATCACTCACTGCTTCCATGTATCGTGCTAAGGCGTCGGGCTTGACTGCTGTGAAACAATGCAATAAATGCCTCCCAGGGCCAAAATGAACATACCCGATCACCTAAATGCATCACTCCTGTGCTAGAACAAACTGGACTGGATAGGAAGGCATTTCTATTAGTGGTGCAGCGACTGGCACACCTAATAGAGAAGGTGATTAATCTGTTAATGTTTGGTCCTTGGCACTTTTTTCCCACTGTATTAGTATGCTTAGCAATTCTTAACACTGAATGTGACTATGTGCACTTACTTAGTATGTTGTTTTCCTTAGTAGACACTTATACCAATCTTGAATGGAGCATTTTTTTGGTAACTGGGTTAAAGGATTCTTAGAAGATTGAAACAGTAGGCAGCAAAGCTTGTTAAGGAGTTTTTATTTTACAAGCCCTCAAGAATTCAGAATATGGTTTGCTTACTACTTTAAAAAGTCCAAACGTCCCTTATAGACTCCATTTCAGAGTCAGCATCAAATCTATGCTATACTTGTCTAAAAATCCAAACATGCAGTCTTGGCCATTACTGTTTACTGAATCAGAACCCTAGTGTTTCCACTTGCACTGTATCTAATTTATCGTAAGTGACCACAAAAACTAAAATTATTTATGTGTTGGCACCTAACAGCTCCACTATAGTTAAGGGTCTGTTGGCATTTCCATTATAAACCTTCCCTTTGAGAGGTTTATAACTTGGCGGTTTTACTTTTGCTTCAGGCTCAAATGTGCCATTTTCATCCAAGCACAAATTCTTCTACAGAATTTCATTTAAATCAGTTTGGCCATTATTTATTTTAGAGTGTGTATGTTGGGGAGTGGAAGGGAACACAGTATTTAATTTTGGTTTCAGAAGCTTTTTGGTCAGACTATATAATGAAAGAAAAATGGTGCTTTTTATTTTATTTTGTAGGTACTTAACCCTTCCTTGGATGTGTCAAAGTTACTAAAACCATGCTTTTTCAGCTCCCAATGCTCATGTGCCACACATCCACCCACCCGTCTCGCCTGCCCTTACCCAATGACATGCTTTGAGGAAGCATCCCCTGGCTTCTGGCAGTGAAAGGTTTTTGGGGGAGTGGATGCAATAACATACAGTGGATGTTCTGTTGAGAGGCCTCAAACCAACCAGTCCAACTCAGGAAACAGATGGAGCTTAACTGGAAAAAGACAGGTCGAATGCAGTTGTCAGTCAAATGTAACCCTATGTGGTTAGGAGTGGCATTTCCTATGGCTCTGCCATTTCTTGTGGGATGTGTGTAAATTACTGCCTGGGTGCAGTAATCCTTGGAGTCTAAAAGTGGTGTGAGTTGCCATTTTCCCTTGCTCCTGAATGCTCAACCACAGAGGAATTTCAACTCTTTTTTAGTCATAAATTCTTGCCATAGCACTGTATTATTATGCTGATTAAATTCTTGCCACACGAATAATACATATCTATAACGTTTCAGTACTAATCATAGTAACACAGTACCAGTGTTCTTTTACATCGTCATTTAAGAATACAAAGAAGGGAAAATGTATACAGAGAGGTAGAAGCTTTTATTAGACTAAATAGTACAGCTGAAAATATAAAACAAGTTTCTGAGTCAGTTCTTTCATCACATTGCACAAGAAGCAGTAAAGTACAATAGGTTTTTTTTTTTTTTCCCTTTGCTATTGAATTACTCACGAGAAAAAGCTACCCGATGGAAAACAAAGTGGGGAGAGCATATGTGGTTTGGCAGCTTCTTGTGTACTCATCATTTTGGGGTCTTCTTTTTTCAGGTAGTTCATGCAGATTACTGATTGGACAAACAAGTAATAAAACTGCTTTGTTGTATTTTGTCTTCTGTTTTCTTAACAAGAGGGAGAAGGGAAGGACAAGTATCATTAATTATGGTGGCAGATGCCAACACCTTATTGAACCATATGGCATTGGATCCCATTGAAGCATTTGAAAGTCTTCTCTATCTTGATTTTTTTTTTCCTAATTCCAGATGTTAATGAATTCATAGGTCAAACATTCCAAATCTTGAATGTTTTAGAGACAACTCATTCTAAATTTTATTAGTTTATTTTTACTTTGTTGGCATTAACATGTCAAAACACTGAAGGCTAAAACTAGTTTATTTTAAAACCTGCTATTTTCAGCTTTGGACTCTGGAAACAGAAGCTTACAGAAACAGCAAATGTCACAAGACACATGATTAGTTCATCACTATCAAAACTTTAATAACATTTTCACTGGTATCCCTTTATTGCTAAGGATCAAGAAATTTAAACTATATGCAGTCATGGGAAAGAAAATCATTAGAAGTACTTTAATAGATCATATCTGTAAAGTGCATAAAACACTTAAGCATCTACTTAAGTCCATCCATTTCAATGGATGCAAGTTGAAGAGGTGTGTCCTCAGTGTCTGCTAAGTGTCTGTGGGGTAATCTGTCTGTCTTATACAACTGAGTTACTGTCTTTGAAACTCAAGGGTTTCAAAGCACTATGTAGAGCTGACATCCTGGGCATGATTTGGCTGGACTTTTCATGCAGCTATAAGCTAATTGTTTTAATTATTTGGAAATGTCCTTCGCCCCAAACTAAAGATAAGAGGATTTATTATTTGGTGTCACCTAAGTTCAAGGATTTATTGTTTGCTATTTTCAGCATCTAACTTTATTGATATATCATTTAAACCTTGTTGAAATATAACTTAGCACAATGTCTTATACTCCTTTCTGCCTTTCTTGGAAATGGGATACTATTGGGTTAGAGTATTTTATGGTTATTTTCAAAGCAGCGTCTTCTGCAAACATGACCTTGAAGCAGAACCATGTATTTAGGCTTCACAAGTTGTTATGTTTCATTTCTGCTCTATGTCTCTTCAGCACAACAAAGGCTAACTCACTTTAAATACTGTCCCTCACTTCCTAACTCTCTAATTGAAGCAGAAATAATGTCCATTTTTCCTCTCCCTTCATCCACTCTAGTAGGTATATTGCTGTTTCTCAAGAGCTCGCAGCTGGGAATGAGCATTCTTGAATCTCCTTCACTTTATTCTATAATGACTTGAATATCCTCTACACTGGCTGATGAAATAAAACACATTTTCTAAATTCCAAATTGTTGCCCTGGATTTCCAATGACAAAATATACAGGATTTTGGGGGGAAAAGAGAACTGGAGAAGGTTTATTAGCTGAAAGGTACTTGTCTGTTAGTACCTGGCATAAGCTGCAGTTGCAAAGGAGTGTTTCTTTTATTGGTGCGTGGCTTTAGTGTAGAGTTTTAACTGTTCCTAATGCTTATGTAGGTTGCTGAAACCACTGAACTTTGTCTGCAACTTTGCCAAGTGTTATGAGAATGTGTACCTGTACTGACAACTCTCACTAGGAAGGTATCTACCTCCTCTTGGTCACCTGCATGCGTTGCTTCAACTGGATCTGAACTTCCCAAGCTGAGGATGTGTTTTCGAAGGGCAATACAACTTGCGTACCTTAGAACTCTGGAGCTAATTTGTGCAGCCCATCATTACTTTGTCTCCCTAGTCAGATAGTCCCTATGAAAGCCAACAGATTTAATTGTCACTATGAATAAGTAGTCACTATGATAAGATAGAACTCCATAGTTTTTATGTATTTAAATAAACTTCATGGAAATTAAGCTTAGGGAGGGGGAAAATTAAGCTGGAGAAGTCACGGTTCAGGAATGAAAGCCGTATTTGTAAGTGTTACACATAGGCTCTCAACATTTTCTTTTCCTTAAGAAACGAACAAAAGCAAACAAACTAAAAATGGCCAGAAGGATGTAAACATGCTCCCAGAAAAACAGTCCCTGATTTTCTTTTCTTGTGTTAGTTTTCATATATTTGTGGAAACGTCTGTAATTTTTCCCAGTATTTAGAAATTGTCAAGATTGGCTCACACTTACCTGTGTTTTAGTGTATATGTTCACTATAGAAGGATTTTCAAAAGTGCACAAAGTATATTACATGCAGGTGTTCCTGTTAACTCAAATGGGAGATTATTTCCAAAAATAAAACCTGTGGCTTAAATCTGAAGTTACAGGAAAGACATACAGTAAATCTGGTGTATTTAATTGATGGTAGTGGAAATGCTATGAACAAATAAAAATAACTGCTGCCCTTTCTAAAATATAAGAGATTATAAGAGAGTAACTTATGTTATTACAGTACAGTAAAATCATATAACTTCTTATGAATTAGTGTTTTAGTTATTGACAGTTAATATTTGAATGTTTCATTTTCTCCTTCCTCTTTACACTGACTGATGTCACTAATTTCTTAGTATGAGCTTCTTAATGAGCAGAGATAATGCAAAATTAGTTTTATGGACTTTTTTCTTGCTTTCCCTAGTACTGTAGTATATTTTAGACCTCTTATTCATGTAGAAAAGTAAATAAGGATTTAATTGCAGTTCTCTGCTCAATGCTAAGACAGATACTTGGCATTCAACTGTCATAAGGGTTTCTTTTCTCTGCCTTGCAATGACCTTAACTTGACCTAAAATGACTAGTTGCTGTACGGATTGCAATGGCTGAGGCTCCGAAAGGTGCTGTCTGTCACTTGGTGGTTGCTTTGTGTGTGTGTGTGTGTGTGTGTGTGTGTGTGTGTGTGTTTTACATGACATCATAGTGTCTGTACTATCAGTTCCGAACAAAGACAGAAAAACTAGTTCCACATATTTTAAAGCAATTTGCATTAAACTGCTTCCATATACTCAGTGGAGCAGCAGAGACATCTAGACACTGTGTTTTTCTTTTTAAATAATATATGCTGGAAATACTGTAGGTTTAAGATATCTGTCTGTCTGTTTCATTACAAATCCATTTAAAATACTAATCATAATTCATGTTCCCTCATTCTTTCCACATTTAGGGGTGTTACCTGGGTTTGGAATAGCCAGCTGTCTCAAACACTATCCGCATTTTTAAAGGAATAAGAAGTCTTGGCAGACACTGGAACAATTAATTGGCTTTTTCAGCCAAGTCAGGTTAGGAAAGTATTTTGCGGGGAGGGGGCTGGGTGGGAGGGGAATACAACCTCCTGGTTTCAAGTTTGAGTTATATTAACCCTTTAGGAATGGTAGTTAGACTTTTTGCTAAGCACAGTTCTCCATCTCAGACATTTGTAAAATTTTTTCTTCAGTGAAAAGATTCTAAACTATTAATATACAGGACAAATATGTTTCATTAGGGGGAGATGCCTGGGATGAGATGGCAAGTGCTGAATCTAAATCATGATGGATTTAAAAATCTCTGAGGTGAAATAAGCCTTAGAATCTGTATTAAAGAACTCTAACCTCCTCCTAGTATATACTTTTAGAACAGAAGAAGGAGGAAGGTGGCACCTGATGCACAGGATGATAGTATCTTCCTGTTGAGTCAGGATAAAATATTTCAGTGTTGGACTTGCTGACCTCATTCCACACCTTGGCTTAACCTCAGGTGCTTAGTTAATATTTAATTCCCAGGTCTATAGGTTTGCTTATTTTCATTCTAAAACCAGAACAAGTACTAAACACCAAATTTTAATTACATATACGTCCTTGCATTCCTGAAATGTTTTGTTTGAAGTATTGGAATTGTTATGCGGTCTGCTTTTTCACAATTCTGTGTTCCTTTTAGTGGCAGTGAATCAATTTATGGCAAAGAATTATTAAAGCAGTTGCTTTTAACAGTTGGATGTTCTTGTTTTGAAGACTGTTTGTTTGTTTGTTTGTTTCAATTGTCCTTTATGGAGTAAACTACTAGTAGTTTAGACTGGAAACTGTAAAGTTAAACTTTTTGGAATCGTTACTGCCCCAAGTGGGAATATAAACCATATTGAACAAAATTTATTTAGCCTATTAAAAAGTCAGCTTAAAACTACATTTAATTAGTTTACACTATTACATCACTTCTAGTGGGGACTAGAACTTATGCAGAGTAAAAGGAGCTCTATCAGGTGAGCTGACTGTGGCCCATATGGGGCTTTAAGATAATGATGAGTTTAAATTTCCTCTTAGAGCTAAGTGAGAATAAAACTGGAGGCAATAAATACTCTTGGCCAAAGCCATTAAATGAAAAAGCTGGGAATTCTCCAGCTCTTGACTTAAATTGTTTGTTTATCAGCTGGCGCCTAGTCTGGAGTCAAGAGCTGGAGATTTCTATCTGTGACAGAACTTTGAAACTCTTGCAGGACACTTTCATTTTAACTTAAGGTAACTTGAGTTTATAGCTTTGGCTTTAAAGATTACTAATGATTTACTCATTTCCTTACCATTTAACCAGAGAGGACTTTTTCCCAGGAAGGGATCTGTGTTTATTTAGGGCCTTTGTCTGCGGAGGGATTAAAAGGCAGCCCACCAGCATTGTGAACTTGATGGTAATAAAAGGTCACCAACACACGCCATAAAAACGTTCTTACTATGGAATTAATTATACAGTGTAATTTTACAAAGCATTTCAGTAACCCTCCTTTTAGACTTCTGCTGTATTTGATTTTTCCTCAAATGGGGAAAAATTCAACTTTTGGCATTAATTGTGCGAATTAGACTCTGTGTATGTGTACAGCTTTACAGTGTAATATACTCATCAGCAAGTTCAACTCACAGTTGAGAACAATTGTAAAATTCCAGCTGAAGTTAGATCTGGACATGTGAACTTTAAAACTTAAAATACTGCACAGTGGGAGCAACAGAATGAAAAAAGACTTGTTAGCTAAGAAATGCAAATAATTAACTTAAACATTGTTGCCATGTTTGGTATTTTTATAGAATATGGCATATTTTCCAAGCCATTAAGCACTGTTCAAACAGAATCCTGTTATTTTTTCTAAGCCACCAGGTGGCATTGCAGCCTAGCCTGCTCAAAATAGGCAATTGATAATTTATAAGGATTTGTACAGAAGGCATATCTCCCCTCCACCCCATTCATTTTCTCTAACTTTAGGGCTTAATTTAGAATGTCTGATAATGATGATTAATATTCCTAAAAACCAAAGTGATTTCATTCTAGATTTTGTTTACAAAGGTAAAAAGTGTTAAAATTGCCGTGTCAGGGTATTGGCAAATCTTTTTTTGTTTTGGTAAGGTGATAGCAACAGAATTATATTCCTATTTAACTTAAAGAATGAGCTTAGATTCATCCACAGTGAAGATCACAATAACTTCTTAAAAGCTGTGGAGGGGACAGGCATAGAAGAATAAGTAGAGGAATCCATGTGGTTTTCTATATTGAGTGCAAAGATATCTTGCTATTTTCAAAATAAAGATGAAAAAGTACAATTATGAAGTTGGGTTTTTTTTCCTCTTTTGCCTTAAAAAGATATCTTTCCTCCATTTCCAATTACCATTTAATCACACCCTCCATACTCTTTTCTAAATGGACAAAAGAAAGCACATACTCATGAAAAATAACTAGAAATTAATCTTTCACCAATTGACTAAATTATTAAATAGCTAGTAACATGTGTCATGTAGCCTGTTTGACAAATTTAATACAATAACAGAGTCAAAAACATAGTAAATCTATAGTTTGAGTAAGGGGGGATTTTTTTCCCACTGTTTCATATTTTTGGATGTGTACTTTTATGCTTTCTCCTGAAATGGATGAATTTAAAGTGCTACTGCAGTAATTTATCTGCAGTTTTACTAAGTGCCACTCTTGTACTGTTGCCCTTTTTCTTAGGCTATTTAATGGGCATAACCTGTTTTAAGAAATGTATATGTTTTCAAAGTAAGTATCTCTGACCTCCCACCTTGTTGAAGTCCAAACATAGATGTTTTGCTGTTAGTCTAAGTATCTGAGATGCAGCATAACTGAAATACTAAAAATTCAGATACTAAGGGAATAAGAAAAACCCCATGTGATAATTTAGGTAATGCTTTCAGCAAATCATACTTTAACATTGATTTCCTCACTAAGAAAAATAGTAGTAGAATAGGTAATTGAGGCTTTTGACCCTGGATATTAAACTTTTAAACTTGATACAACAGTCTGCCTCTAAGCTTTGTTGTATACTGATATTGCTACTTACTTAACATCAAAAAGCTGTGGCAGTTTGCCTTTATAGATTGCGCCTGTGTTCTGGAATTGCCTCCTGCTGTCCTTGAACTGTTTCTTAGTTTAACGTGTTAGATTTTCTCATCAAAGCTTTTAAGCACGATGTTTAGTTAACACTTGTTCTATCAAATCTGATACAGTAGACTGGTTTGGAATAAAACTGTTCTTTTCATTAACAAACACGATAGCTTGACAGGCCTCTTTCCCAGCACATCATGGGTTTTTTGTGTAATGATATGCACATGCAGATTTTACATTGTATGTAATCTTTATGTTTGCCCAGTTTGCAGTCATTGCTCTAGGACTAGAGTAAATGACTGTTTTTTGCCAAGATTCCAAAAGTAAACTGGCCTCATTAAAAATAATGGTTGCTGAGAAAAGAATCTCTGTAAGTTGAAGTGGTTTGCTTATAGACCTGTTTAACCATAACACAGTTTTGATTCCCTGTCTACCGGTTCAGTTCAGTATGACACCACTGCTGCTGAGAGCTGCTATGGGATTCACAGCACAGAGGTGAAAAACAAGAACATCTGGAGAATGGAAAAAAAAATAGAATAATAGTATCCATTTAAGATCCAATGCATTGCTTGAGCTAGCTAGATAAAAATTGGGGAGTGGGGGAAGAAAGGAGAAGAACAAAGTAGTAAATTGTCATTTAATGACTTCAGAAAGCAGAATTCTCTTTGACTTTTCATTTGATGTAATATGTATGTATACATATTGTGTCAAAACGATGGCAATGTTGTGAATTGCTTCGCCCATTTTTAAAGTGGTTTGAGAAACATTTTTTAAAATAGAAAATTCAATAAAAGTGTATAATGGGAATGTTTAATTACTATAATCAGTTACAGCTACAGTCATTTTAGAGTGGCTGGATTTTATAGTATTTGTATACTTACTGCTTTAAACTTTACAAGAGTTATTTCCTACATAGACACTTCTGATTTTTTTTCTTCCTTCTGTTTGTGAATGTTTTTGGCTTGGGTCAATAAAAATGGAAATGCTTAAATATGCAGCATGTGGTCTTTAGAAAATCTGAAAAGTCTTTGGCTACTTTATTGTCAAAAGTTGGGTTTTTTTGAAGATACATCTACATGTATACAAAGGATGTGGCTATGCATATTATTTTTTGCAGTTGATGTTCCTAGCAATATTTTGTTTTAACCCTACATGAAATTTCAAAAAGTACAAAAAGGCCTTTTCTTAAGAGGAAAGAAAGTCTTTGCATATTCCCAAAGACCCTCAGATTTGTAGCAGATGTATTGGAATCCCACTACTAAAATAAAACAAAATTTTATTTTTTTTTTTTTTTTTTTTAATTTTTTAACACTAGTTAGTGGGAAAGTAAAGATCCCACACTAATGGTAATACATGAAACTCCTAACCTCTGGTTTATATTCCAGCTCATACTTCCTTGGAAGTAAATGTAGAGGAAGAAATTAAACCTGTTTCTGTAGAAAACACCCTCAAGCTTTTAAAGTAGATACTGGGGACCATTGGTTTCACCATTTTCTGGGATTAGAGAATTATCATTTTGTAAACTGCATGTAAAATACATAAGTAAAGAGATTATAAGGTAAAACCTTAGAAGCCCCAGCGAGTTTCAGAACTGAGATCTGCAGAATCTGCTTTAGAAGCGGAATTCACAGCTGGTGTATGTTGGATAATGGAGCAGGACTGAGAACAGTTAGGAACAATGTCTTCAAGAAGTGTAGTAACTTTTCAAAGCTCAGTCCTACTACTAATTTCAAAAGTCTTTCTCCGTAGTTATACTTTCCTGTACCTTTGCTCAGGGCTGTGCCTCACTGGATGAAGTGTGGCAAGACTGCAAAACTTCTCCCTCCCAGGACACGGAGTAACTAATAAGAAAAGCTATTCTGTGAGGAAGTGCAGTGTCGCCTGGAGTGTTTGTGAAACAAGCGGTTGCAGTGTTGAACAGTGAGGAGGACATGGCTATTGGAGTAAAAACTATTCAAGAGCAACTGGAATATAAAATTCTAATTCTTTTATGGTCTTCCTGTGGCCCGCTTCATTTGACAAGAAAGAGGGAAGAGAAGGTGTGGTGTCAGAGAACATCTTTTGTATGCATTTTTGGTTGAATGTTTCAGATTATTACTCTGTTGAAAAAATTAAAAAAATACTCATTAGAACAACAGGCAAGGGGTTTCCTCTCTTGGGGGAATAATACACATCCTGAAAAAGCATGCATTTCTGTCCTTTGCTGGTTTGTGAACAATGTGGCTGATATAAATCGTTTTGGATATTTTTTGTTTTCTTAAAAATAAAACACCTATTAAATAAGGTGACAACCAGTAAGCTGAAAAAATTCAGTCTTGAAATTTTAAGTATGTCATTGCTTGTTCCTAATTTGACTTTTTTTAATGACTTCAGAAATAATGTTTCAAACAAGTAATAGTGTACATAAACTGTTTAAAGTTCTCACCTATGGACTATATACTTTTTAGCTGCTAGTAGGTAGGACATGTTAAGTAGCGTACATTTATATCTGTGTCTTTTTCTCTTATCTTGCAGTGCCCGACCTTACGTATCAGAAATGACCCAATAAAATGAACAACAAAAAGTGTAAAATTTCCTTACAACAAAAAGAACCTAAAATAACTATTTTATATTGCCAGTGAGGTAGCTGACTGTGTGTGTTATTGGGTAATAAGGTATTCTCTGATGTGTTTACTGCATTCAGCCTTCCACACCAATATGTATTGAAGCCATAAAATGACAGTAATTGTAGTAGTGTACACCTTACCTTCTTGCTGAATTATTTCTGTTGCATTAATGATTATCTAGTGAAATAATTTTTGTTCCTACTATAAAAAATTTATTGAAAGGAGAATTGATAGATTTTCAGTTTGTCAGTAACTTAATTATGTTGTGATCTCAAATTTTGTATCTGTGTAAAATCATTTAATGGTTAAAAGTTGCAACACTGCAATGCCTCACAAGACTGAGATAACTTTGAAATTATTTATACATAAATAACATATTTATTATATATATAATATATAGTACTATAGGAAACTCCAATTAATATGATTAGAGTGGAAAAAATATTTGTTACCATTTTTTGCAAAACTGACATTCTTTGTCAGTTCCACACTGCGTTGAATGAGGGTGGTGGTGTTCTAAACATAGTATCAACACTTTGTTATAAAAAATGACACTATTAAAGAAGGCAATTTAGATAAAAATCAATTCATTTTTAGTTAAAAAAAAAAAGGTTTTTATCCATATTGCTAGACTATAGGAAACTTGTTATCACTTTGATGGTTTTGAAGAAAAATTAACCATCATAGTACAAGTTTTATCTGTTACATTAGATGAAACTACACTTTGTCATAGAATTAGATTTTGTTATTTAATACTTAACAATCTTCCTTATGTTTTTCAAGGCTGACTGACCTGACTGTAGAATGTGTCTGTGTTTGTCTGTTAACTTTATTTTTCTTTTGAGTGACACATTTGTGTCCCATATTATGAAAATAACCTGTATCCTTTGAAGACCAATAGAGTAACAGTAAGAGTAATAAACAGTAAGAGTATCAAACAGTAAGAGTATCAAACAGTAAGAGTAATCGATACTTTATCCAGGGTATGCATGGGAAGCAACTAGAAGATAGCAGTTGAGAGCTGTAGATATTGAATGATGATGAACTACTGAACAATGTGGTTTTCTTCTGCTGACAGGCCAATTTGAATGACTGAGGGCATGGATGTGTATGGTGAAGGAAAGTGAGGATGGAAAGGTATGTGCTTCCCAGTAAAAATGGACAGGCAAGTAAGGTGTTGGAGAATGTTTTGGAGGAAAAACATTCTTTGAAGGCAGAAATTCAAAAGGCAAGGAGAAATAACACTATCCTAGAAGTCTTAGCTTAGCCTAAAATGTTCATCTAAAATTTCTTGGGAGCAGGGGGTGCTTGACTTCTTTTGGGGAAATTATTTTTAAAGGTGAGAGCAGCATGCTGAAGATGCTGCTTTGCTTCACTAGTGGTTTTTTTAATGTAGTCTCTGAAGCATGCAGCTCTTCTAAACAGGGACTCTAAATAAAAAAATCTAAGTAGAAAATGTTGTAATGAGTATTAGGAGGAGAGTGTGACACTGCTGGACTGTGGACTGCCCAAGAAAAAGCTGAAGTGTCATCCATGTAGGTAAGACAGATGCAGAGTTACTACGTGGAACCAGGAAGAGAGAACAGGGAAGAGAGGGGACTGTTCACATATGGATGCTGGCTTGGAGAATTCCATACTGATGAACTCAAGGTGCCAAGGGTTTATGTCTCTCTCCAAGTGAAGAATGAGAAGCTTTTATGTCTTGTTTTTGTGGGAGGAGTTTGTCTGAATGAAAATATTATACCATAAAGGAGTAGCTTTGTTAATGTTAAGCTTGCTTTGGCTAATAGAAAAGCTATAGACCTATTGGATGAAGAATGTAATTTCCTCAAGGCTTTGTCATGGGCACAAACAGCCTTAGAAGGCGTTACAAAACTAGAAAATCTAGAAAGCAGTATTGGTTAGCACAATCCCAGACTACTTCTTGCACTCCAGGGCTGTTCTGAAATCTGGTCTATTTCAAGAGGATGTTTTCTGTCACTCATTGGGAAGGAAATACCAGCGTGCTGTACTGGAGTCTCATTTTCAGAGAAGTCCTGATTAATAGGGACTTCTGGAGGTCATCTAGTCCAGCTTCCCTCTTGAAGCAAGACTGTTGCCAAAATTGGATGAGGTAGTCTGTGGCTTTCTTCTGCCAAGTCTTGGAAACCTTCAATGATGGAGATTCCACCAACCATGACTGCTTAACCTGGTCGCATGACACCCTCACATCCCAGCTAAGAGGTTTTGAGGCCAGTGTGCAGGGGTCACATACAGATGCCAGAGTCATATCCCAAAATGCTAGGGAAAAGAAGTTCATGGAAGAATGAAAACTCTTTGTAAGTATATTTTTCTTGTCAGTCTTGATTTTTCTGAGGTGTGACATATTTGAAACTTCTGTGTCTTCTTTGATGAATGCTGTGCCTTAGACAAGTCTGAAATTCTAAACGTAACAGCCCTGAAAGTCTCAAAGTTGGTCTTAACATATTAAACAGTGCCAGTGATCCAAAGACACATGTATCTGGACTTCAGATTCTCGTTATCGAAGTAGTTTTGAAAATAGGCTTTGCATGTCAAGTTGTTCAGGGTCCAGATTTCAGACACGTTGATACATGATCCTGTAATTTCTTTGACCATGTGGTTTTCACTGCATGGATTCAGTCACAAATTTGGTGACTTGTCTTTGCCTGGATTGATGGTGACAAAGCCAAAGGAAAGTAAATAAATGATATATAGTTCTTTTTCTAAGTCTGCAGCCTTCAGGAAACTGTTTACATATTTAGTCAATCCTTGGACTTTAGTCAAACCTTGAATGCTTCTATGAATATGAAAAATGATTATATGATTAGGTTGTCTATAGCAAACCTATGACAAAGCAGTTGTTAAGTGGGTCTTTTATTGTCTGATCATATATAATCTTTTTCTCAGAGGTGGGTCATTTTATCATCATGTGAAAAAAGCTTCTATTCTTTGATCAAGGTTTTTCTGTGTGCTAGCATTAATAAGTCCTGGGAATTCCTTAGGAGTGGAAGCCTAATAATTATCTCTTTGCTGTCAAAGAGCTAGTCTAGTTGATGCTTGGTTTTTGCAATGTCTAATGTCAAGGTTCTATACCAGTAATTAGTACCAACACTTCCCACATACTGAATTTATAGCACTGTGACCACATTTTTACATATGTTGAGGGATACTTCAGTAACCCTCTTAACATGAGGATATTAAGAAATACGCTCTGTTATCTCTCCCTAGAAATTTAGTTTGCTGCATTTTTGTTTTTTTTTTTCTGTCTGGCAGCAAGTGTAATGAGATCAAATTGTGTTATTCTGTAATGCTTTTCACCTAATTATACATGATATTTAAAAGAAAGGACCTTGCCATGCTGCTCATATAATGTGGAAATACAAAATAACTTCTGTCGAAGAGCCTTTTGACTGTTAGAAGATATTAAGTGGCCAGATAAAGCAAAAACACTGTCCTGGAGGCCTGCCAGAATGCAAGTAAGCTATTGATATTGAATCTTTGACCTTATAGTATTCTAGGAATGGATGAACAAAGGAATTACTTTTTCTCATCTACTGGTGCATGAGTAATCAATGAAAGTTGGATAAAAATAATATTTTTTAAAAATGCTACCTGTGAGCACTTCTAATAGGGTCTCAGAAATTAATTTCTGTTAATTTCTGATTGAACTAGAGTTAAAATATTATTAGAACCTATTTTGAAAAATGCCTAGCAGAAGCACTGTCTGCACCGCACATGTATGTTGTCAGTCTTACCAGCAGTACCAATGTATTTTGCTACAGGTCAGACGGTCAAGCCCTTTTCTCACTATGAACAATATATGAGCCATAAATCCTTGCACCTACATTTCAGTGTTACAGACCATCCTCCTCTGTCCATTGCCATAATAATTGAGCTGTTTCTGTTTTATTTTTAAAGCAGAAAATAAAATAAATGTCTTCATTTGAAGCTTGCTTAGTTTATAATGGTTTATTGTTATTTAGATGTGGGGGAAACTACACAGTCTATTCTAGCTCAAAATGCATTGCAGTTAGTGGATGACTTCATATTCTTTTCTTTCATTTTCTTTTCGTAGGGTTGAAATACATAATCTTGGAGTAACTGCCATACAGTTTCCATACTTTGCGTACATACATCTGCTGTTGGTAGATGAATATGGTAGATGGTATTTGTTGGAGGCTGTACTTATCAGTGGAAGGGTACACCTCTTGGATAGCTAGATCCGCAGTTAGGAACATCTCTAGAAAAAATGGAAAAGATTGTGAAATCAGCTTAGGACAGTGAGGGACTATGTAGTGGGGTACTATTGGGAGAGGAATGGGCATGTTTGCTCACAGTGTCTTACTACATAATTTTTTAAGTGTATTTGGGTGTTGGTTGGAGTTTCTGCATTGTGTTGTGCGGTGGGAATTTTTTCTGTGGCTCTGCTGGACCTTGTTCTTTTTTTGCCACCACCTCACTTCTGTGACATGGGAATTCTGGCCTGATTTTTATCTGTGATGTGTTACTACAGTGTGTCCAAAGCCTGGTAGACTGGCAGACTTCTGACTAGCCACACATTGTGTGTATATGTTCTGCTGCCAGAGATTTGGCAGGATTTGGTAGCTCTGATACTCTCCTTGTCTCCTCTGCTGCATCCATGCCATGGAGTGCAGGTTCTTCAGATAATTTCCACATCTTTATGACTATAGATACTCATTGCTAGTGGCATTTATTTTCAGTCAGCTTTTTCTCATTTGAGCACTGATTCTGGTTTGCTTCCTTTTAACTTTGAGAAAGGTGGGTGATTGTCAAGAATAAATATAAAGAAAATGTAGTTCTGAGCTTCTTTTTATATATTCTTGGTGCTTCAGCCTGTGCTGTTTCATTGGCTTTCCTACAGATCATAAATACTGTTTGAGTGAGAGCTTTAGAGAATGACATTTAACATCTTATATAAATGGTTAGTGCCTTAGTATTCACTGAAAAGGGCAAGGAATAGCAGGAGATAAGGGTTAAACTCGTGGGCCTCTCCAACTCCGGAGTTAAAGTATGGATCACAGAGATGGTTTTTTGTACCTTGTGATGAAAAGAGTTGATGTCTGTCTGGTTTGATAACATCAGTACACCTTGTTCTCATGGGAAATAATCTCCCCAGCAGATCTGTAGGAAGGAGCCGATATGCCTCTTCAGCTTAATATAGTCAGTGCTATGCATAGATATGGAGATTACTGTAGGAGTTAAGAGTAAAGAAAACTTTGCTTTAGGGGTTTGAAACTCTTGCTGGAGAAGTAGTGCCTGGGTGAATGTTGTGACTCACTGGGGTCATGAATTTTACAGAATATTTCAATTCATTCCCCCTGACATAGCCTCCAGTTCTGGTACGTGAGGTTTAGCCGCATTTCCAGAGTACATAGGGCACCAGCACCCTTCTTTATGTAACTCATACAATTTTACTGTGGGAGCTAAGGTGACTTTACTAAAGTTCATCTACTCCTTCTCTGGTGGCTGGGGAGATATTTATAGAAATGCTCCTGTGTGTTCCATTTTTGGCAGTGGCTCTACCTTATCATTAAGAGCAGCACTGTCAACTTTAAGTCATTAAACATGAGAGAAATGGATTCAGTATGAGGGCAGATTTGCAATGTTGCTCTTGAGAACAAAGGGAAATAAGTAATTAATAAAATGGCCATTTCCATCTTTGTCCTTGCTAAAAGTGCAGGAGAGCGTTTATTCTAATGATTATTATTGTCTTGCACTTGCTGCAATTATTAGAGTATCTAGTGTGGCGTTGGGGGGGCCTGGCCAGAGCAGCTATTCTTTTGAATAGATTCCTCATCTAGTGCAGAGGCTTGATCAACATAAACAGGATGACGGAGTGACAGGGCAAAATGGAGGGCATGGCTGCTCTAGTGAAAGGGGTAGTATCAGACAACCATTATGGTGGGCCTATTGCAGTGGAGGTTTGGGAAGAGTTGCAGGAGGCTGGCACGTGGTTCATTGCATGGTACTGCTTTCCCAAACCTATGACCCACAGTGTGTATGTTCAGCAGAACCTTAAAAGGGAGTGTATTAAGCAGCAGGAAATTTAATACAGTGCTTCCTACTTTGAAGCTAAGATGAGCCTGCTGTAGGATTTAATTTTGCTCGGAAACTGATGCAGCAGGCTGTACCCCACAGCAGAGTGGAAGCAGCCAGAGTAGAAAAACTGCTTGTAACATGTGACAAAGCACATTGCAAAGAAGCCATTCAAGGGGCCAGAAGGAAGCTTTCTTTATCTAGAATGATGGAAAATTGTGACTAAAAAGTTCCTGCCTGTCGTTCCACGAGATTAAATTCTCTGATCCACCATCCTTTTTTTCTTTTTAGCTACTGGGTTATCTTATCTGTGGTATAGCTATCACTTTGACAGTTTAATTGTGCGTGTCTCTTGACCTCTTTAATGATAGCCCTCTGTTGGCCCACTCTTCCTTGCCTTGACCAGGTGGCCATTTGGTGTCATCTTAACTTCCTCCAGTGAAGTGTTTCAAAGGAAAATGCTTCTCCCAGGCAAGAAAAACTTGGTGTAGTATAAATCTCTCTCCTTCGTCTCCTTGGGTCTCCTGTTTGTGTCTTGGGTCTCCTGGGTCTCATTGTGACTCTGCACTTTCCTACTCCCAGTCTCCAATTTGCAAACATGCTTCAAGCCATCTCTGTAGTTTGCCATCATCTTTTATTCCTGATATTGCAGGGTTTTTTCGATGTTTATCTCCTCACTCATAGGTTTTGTGACTCATAACTTCTTTTCTACGGTTCATCAAAGTTCAGTAGCAGATGCTGGGAGCAGTGGAGAAACTGAGTTTCCTTTGCCATAAAGAAGATATGGCTTGTCAGGACTAGGAAGTATACTGATAGTGGCTTCACTTAAATCTTCCTACTTAATGCTACCCATGAAATGGTTGAAATACCAGTCTCAGATAACAGCCTGTTTGGCCAAAGCAACCTTGCAGAGAAAAGTGTGACTTGTAGTTTTTGCTCAGACATAAAAAATAAATGCTAAATCCAAATTTCTTTATTTAGTTAGCATAAACATTTTTTCATATGAGACTTCAGAGACTCTGTTTGAAGGAATTGTTGTACCAGAGAACGAGTGAAATTGAAAAGATGTATTAATGATTGGCATCAGCCTCACAACTGGGTGACGTATCGTTTGTCCTTTTTTCATCAAGGTAATAATCATACTTGTTGCTCTCAAGAATGCTCCCATCTCCCTGTATGTCTCTTCTTCTGTGGTTTATATCCTGATCAGAATTACAATTTTCTCAGAATAGTTCTTTTCAGAAGGAAACTAAATGCATTTGGGGTTGATTGCATTATTGGTAGCATCTGAAGTTGTACTTACACATCAGACTATGTTGTACTACATAAATATCTGAGTCAGCTGTAAAAAGTAGCCAGAATTTTATGTTGCTCTGGTTGTACATTTTCAGTATGTGAGTTAACTTGTGTTGTAGTTGGCTTGTATGTCTGACATGAAATGTAGATTGTGCTGTAGACATGCTCAAAGCAGAAATCTAGTGATGGTGACACAAGGTTAAAAACTGGAAAATAATTCAGTATGATTATGGAGGTTTTATTGCCCAGCCTTAATAATATTTAAATGTAAAATGAAAGGGCAGAGCTGAAAGAAGTGAAAAGTCTGTGTACAGAGTCAAGTTATGTATTCTTTGCCTGGACTTCCTTTTACAAAGTAATAAAGCAGCAGTAGTGGTGCACTATTGTCATGTCAAAATTATACAAATAAAACTTTGGGACAAAAATAAGTCAAGTTCAGAATTTGATCAGGCAGATCTGCATCAGTAGAGTGCATTTTTATTAAATATTCATTATTGTGATACAGTCTGTATCCTCAGAACAATTTGCAGAGATATACCTCTAGTAAATGTTCTTGTACCTCTGTGTTTTAGTCTTTTTAAACATTCTTTTTATGTAGGTGGAATAGAAGGTAAATGTAAATATCAAATTCTATGGAGAAAAATATGGTGGGAAAAAATCTTTCCCTGGATGTTCACCTAATGATAAAGGAGGGAGCAACTCCTGATTCTTTTGTATAGTAAAGATTTGTATATTTTTTGGAGGGAGCCATTGTAAAATTTGTTCTTGTTTTCTTAATTGCACTGTCCAAATAATTTTTGTCCATTGCCACCTCTTTACAGGTGCCTCTGTTAGGCCATGTCCTTGCCTATGTCTGCCATTATTTTTTTTTCTTTCCAAAGTCTTAGGTCTACATTTCATCTTTTGGCAGGTTCTGTGAAATGATGGGAAGTGTTTATTATTTATTCTTTTGCTTGGATCACATGTGTTAAAATCTTGCAGATTAACTATATTTGTGATTTTTAGTGCAAGTTGGATGGAAGCTTGCTATATGGAAATAACGGCTCCCATCTGTTTTGGAATAAATTACTTGTCATAGTGTCTTTACAAGGTGAACACTTGTCATAGACATCCTTCTGTTTCTGCCTTGATTATATTTCTGACTTGACCACTTCAGTTTTCAGAGAACTTGAAAATTGCTGAAGAATGACCTTACAGACTCCATTATTAATCTCACGTACATGAAGGAAGGGTTTTCACAGAAAGCATTCAGCACACTGCTCATAATGAGCTGAGGCAAAGAACATACGTGTTCCTACTTTGTTATCTTCTTTCTTTGGCTTGTATTTTGATAGAAAGGGATAAAATTTTATAAAAGCAGATGAGCTAGATTTTTGCACCAAATTAGATGCTGAAAGACTTGCATTCAGGTCCAGACGTATATTCTCTTCTTCTGGGCCCATTTGATGTCTGCTCTTAATATTTGTGTATATATTGAGTCTACTCTTAATTCCTTTATGAGAACAGGCTCTGAGAAAAAGCATGGTGGTTTCTGGGAATGTGGAGAGGTAGAGCAGATACACAACAGCTGCTGTTGAAAGGATCCCAACACCATGCAGAAGTCACCTTCAGTGCAAAGGATCTCTTCTCTCTCAACGGTATTCCGGTGAGCCCAGGAAAAACCCTGGCTGCCACCAGTAAGTGACTGGATGCGACAGGCTGGGTAGCCAAAGTGAATAATTACAAAAGGAGAGGACCAAATGTTTTCTGGCAGCCCGGATGAATGGAAGCTCTTGCTAGACATAAAGGTTGCTCTTTTTAACCCTTTAAAATGCCCTTTAATCAGTGGCAGTCGCCCTAAGTGAACCAATTCTGATCTAAGGAGAGATTTACTTCTCTAATCTCTCTGAGATCTGTCTCTGCTTTCAGAACAGGAAAACTACAGCCATCTTATTCTTCCTTTCTGTTCTGCACCTTTCACTACCTGCTGCCAGTCTGTGAATCTAGAAGTATTATGGGTGTAGAGTTCCCTCCCACCCCAACAATTTCATCTCCACATTGTGAAATGGTTATCTGGAAAAAAAAAAGAAAAAAAATAGCTATATCTTTTAGTCCTTCAAAATTATTTTGGTCACTTGAGAGTAGAAAAGACCAAGATACATTGGCTTTTTTAGAGAATGATGGCAAAAGTACATTCAATTAAATTGTAAGGCAACAAATTAAGATATGTGATCAAGCAGCATGGAGTCAAATACAGTTCAGTGTTGATAAATAAAAAGTGTTACTCACTAAGGAGAAAACACTTGATTAACTCCTCATTGCTGCCTGATTTTGAATTAGCTGAATGCACTTAAGACATTTTCTTTTTTTTAAGCCACTCACTGTATATCCTTGCATGCTAATTAGTGAAAGCTTCTGTTTAATATGGATCAGCATACAAAACAAATAAATGTTACAATATATGAGAAGCAGGTCTGAAAAAATAATACTAAAATGTAAATCTAGTATAAAAATTAGTGATGTGCCACACAGCTTCATGGCTAACATATTCTGGTTGTACTGCTTTCACAAGGATGCAGCTAAAATGGGGAGACTTTCAGACTCTTGAAATGGAATTTGAAACAAACAAAAAGAATGAAAATAATAATAGTTTCCTTTTTAAAATTAAATCTCTGAAAGTAGGTAGTGGTGGAAGTATTCACTGGCACAGTGTAGACTGAATAAAGAGCCCGTCTGTGTTTGGCTTTTCTCAAGGTATGGTAAAGGGACATTCAACGAAATTCTAACACAACAAACTTAAAACTAGCACTCAGTTTTTTTCTAATGCAGTGCAGTAGTAATCTATGAAATGAATGCGCTCACGTAAGTTATCATTTAGGACAGAAGCTTGTTAGGATTAAAGAATTAAATCAGTATATACATCTACCAAGAACACCCACAGCTTCATTAGACACAATTAAACAAAAATCTAGGAGGCATATACATTTTCATACTTCACTGCATCAGGCACCTAGGAAATGACAGAGGTTAAGAATAAATAATTTTCATGTTATTCTCATGTAGGATTTCAGCCTTTCAGATTGAAAAAAAGAACCCCCTGACTCTTCTTAACTCTGGAAATTTTGAATGTATGTATGGGGGAGACTAAGCTATTCAACCTGTTTTAATGAGAACCTTGAACCATGTGAGTTTTACAGTTGGTGTTTCATCTGAAACATCAGTGCAGAATCCTCCATAATGCAGGAATAAAATTTGCTGTGCGAATTGCATGAACAGACTTTCTGTTTTCTTTGGCATTTTTGGAGGAAAACCACAGTGCTTTTACAGCTTGGTCTAGAAATACCTATGCAGTGCACCTCTTCTTACTTCTGGTAGGAAACAAGAGATTGGGATAAAAGAGTCAACAAAAGGAGCTATTTCTCCAATGTCTACTTGCATTCATTCTCTTGACGTGAAATAGTTATGCCCTTTTTTTTAGCAAGAGACTGAACTATTAGGACCTTGGCTGTCAGTTTTGCAGAATACAGAAAGGAATACAGAAAGTGAAATTACTAGTTGATGTAGTTAGGGTGGATCAGTACTGGATAATACCAAGTAGTGGAATCCTGTCATCTTGAAGGTGCTTCTCAGGTGACCGAGTTAGCTGACATGAGATTTTCTCCATTTTATTGAAATACCTATCTTTGGATTATCTATCCATGTCTTTTTTGCCAATGGAACATGGGTCAGTATTGCTTCTTCAACTTGCATTTATATAGTTGTATCTTGATTTGTAATAAATGAATGTTAATGTCACATAAATAGAGAATAGCCTGAGTCTGACAACAATATTTGCATTATTGTTACAGAAATTTTGTAGTAAATTTGGCTTGACTTTTTCAGACACCGGTAGCCTGAGGGTGGGGTCATCAGAGCTGTCCATATTGTTTTTTCTGGAAGGTGTCATTCAGGATTACTTCAATGAAACAGAACTTTCCCAGAGTGCTAATTTATCCCTGAACAGGGATACTGTGGGTTTTGTGGACAGAAGGTAGAATGAAACTCATTTTAGATTTGGTATTCTCTCTCAGACTTCCCTAGCCTCCCATTTTTTTAGAAAATGCTTTTTCACACCACCTCCTTAAGAAGAGGAGGATGGGGAGAAGGATGTGAGTTCCATGCACAGCCCTCCGTTGATTTTCACAAGAATATCTTTGGCTTCATTAGGAATGAGGCTCTTAAAGCTCCTTCAAAAGCAATGCTCCTAAATCAAAACCAGATGTGCCAATAGTATGCATTTCCATTATACTTTTCTTTCACTCGTTTTCCCATCTACCCCTGCCCAATTCAACAAAAATAATTTTTTGGGGGAATGGTAATCTTTCCAACTTTTTTGAGATTGTTTATACCATTTGTTAGGATCCTTCAGTAAGGCTGTTAAGTTTTTGCTTAAGTTACCTTGCTTAATTGACTTCGGGAACCTTTATAAAAACTGAAGAATAAACATGAGGCTGTTTCAAAATCACTTTTTCTGTCTGTAATGGTTCTGTTCTGAATTCAAACATCCATTTTCTGGTGTACTTGCAGATATGTAATGTTTTCTTTATCTGTGCTCTGTTTTGCAAAAACATCTTCCCATCTCCCTCCCACCATTTTACAGTCTTAGAAAGGTTTTGCTGTTGTAGTTCTAGTCAGCTCTGTCCCTCCCTATCGCTACTATTTTCTCTTTCACACTCCGGTCCCACTATCATATTTGACTTTTGTTTCTCTTTCTCCAAGAGATTGGGTGTGTTCTAAATATTACAGATGTTTCACTTAGATTTGTTTGAGAATCTTCCCATACTATTGGTATGACCATGGTCCATGACCCAGTTATCTCAGGCCTTGGCAAATTGCATATTTTAAATTCTCCTTGGCCTCTCATGATCCTTTGTTTCCCTGCTATTATTACCTTTCACCTGAAGTCTGCAGTCTGCTGTAAATATGTTCCTGGAATCCTTTTCCTGGTTTCTGATCTCTGTCTGCATCGCATATCTTCCCCTTTCGAGACTTAACACAACAATGCCTCTCTCTCAAATAAATCTTTCTTCCCATCTCCCTCACTCATGCCAAGCATTCTGCCAGCACGGTGTGCTGTGCCATTCTTCCAGTTTCTCCCAAAGCTTGACTCATATCTTCCTTCACAACAGCTCAGGTTCCTAGGCATTAATCAACTCATATTCTTACAATTGCATCTTAATATTTTTCCCCACAGTCTTCCAACACTGATTTTTTAAAAATTTGTTTAGCAGTCATTTTTGAAGACAAAACCTTGTGAGGGTAAGTTATATTTTTTTGAAGTAAATCTCCCCCCAATCCTTTTCTCTTTACCAAAACTCACTGTTGAAAGGAGTTGAAAAGATGAATCAACACTTAAAAGGGCAACTTCATTCCTGTGAAGGGAAGGAGAACTAGGTTAGAGAGACTTGGCTTGATTTGTTATCATCTGCCCTGAGACCTGAATTGGTTTTAAACACACTGCATATTGATCTAGCTAAGTAACCATGCTGTAGCCTTGTACTCAATACAGTAGCATTCTTTGCTTTAGAAAACCTCTCCAGTATTCTTGTTCACTAACAATATTTCTTTTGCTTGGTGGTAGTTTGAAAAACACAATATTTTAAATTTGGCTTATATGCTCGATAGTAGTTTGTTCCAGCTAACTGTTTTATCCGCTAATGTTTCCTATGTCAGCTTTTGAATAACTTCAAAATGAAGGCATGCAATTTCATAATGATGTTCTGAGCATAAACTTTTATTTATATTCTGAGCAAATCAACAATATATTGCTTAACTCTTCCTTTCTAAATCTTCACCAAACTTTTCTGTTCTACATTGTTGCATTTACATAATGAATTCTCTAAGTA
Source organism: Morus bassanus (assembly GCA_031468815.1). Taxonomy (NCBI): domain Eukaryota; kingdom Metazoa; phylum Chordata; class Aves; order Suliformes; family Sulidae; genus Morus; species Morus bassanus. Next base: position 38,021,548 of record CM062567.1, on the reverse strand, counting down.
GAAGCTTTCATATCTCTGCATCAAGGAAAACTACTAATAGCTCAGACTACATCTAAATTAGATTCAGTAAATAAATATGTGAAAGAAGTAGGTGGTTATTGCTGCAGCAGTCCTACTAGTTGAACAAATCTAAACACCAGCATGCTAGAGAAAATGAGAAATCTTGGTTTTCATTACCTGTACCCCTGCGTTAAAGCAAATACCTCAAGCACAATTTACTGCTTTCCTAAATATTTTGTTTCATGTTTATTTGTTTGCTTTTTAAAATACTCATCACATGATCTAGAATTCTGTCAAAGTTTTATAATTCCTGTTTCTAGTGGTAAATTATGTAGATAGCATGGCTTTAACTCGTGTTTGATTAGATGCTGTATGTTTTTAAATTAATTTCTCTCTAAGCTCTTTGCAAGGAATAGTAACCCACTGCAGAGAGGTTACAGTACTATGGACTCTGTCTGTTCTGCCTTAATGATACAAGGGAATAGTCGAGCAAGAATAAATGAGGTACTTTTGGTGGGTAAAAATGTGAGCTGACTGTCAGTGTGAGATTGGTTCTAGGAGCAGTTAGCCAGCAGTAATAGGGCACACTTGAGTAATTGAATTTGCATAACAAGGCTTGCTGAAGAGATCTGACAGGCCCAGAGATTTGTCTGGCTGGAGATCTCCAGATGGACGTGACCACACAGCAGCTGGGTGGCACGTTTCTCAGCATGGTCAGCAACACCCAGACTGTCAGCTGGCCCCTGCAATTGCAAAGCCCTGGCAGGCCAGCTGGTGGCTTCTGACAGCCAGTGGCCCCGTTAGAGAATCTTTTCATTCTGCCTGTCAGGGTACAGGACCTGCAGGGACCAGTGGTAAGATGTAACAAGTCACCAGTGAGAGTTGTTAAGATGCTTCAGAAACCTGCTTCTGTTAAATAGCCGCTGCTTTACCGCTGAGAGTGAACCTTCTGAAAGCTTTTTCCATCCTTTAACAAGGACAGGACAAACCCGTTCTCCAGCATTTTGTTTGGAATCTATCACTTGGTGTTAGTTTCTACATGTTTAGTTTCAGTACCAATATTTCTGCATCTAACCAAGCATGCCCAGTCAGTGACAGAAATGTATTTTTATGCTGTTAATATATTTGTAAGACAAAATACTGGAGCTTTTTCCCCCTCTGCTCCTTCCATGGGTACTAATATTGTTGTATTCTAGATTTTGCAGGTTCAGTTAATGGGAACAGTTTACGGAAATACACTGTAAAGGAAAGTGTTAGTAACAATGGAGGCAACAACTGTTTTACTTGGGTAGTGCGCACAAATATTCTGTATAGCTAGGAAAAGAATATGCATCATACTAGAAATCTCTTCCTCTGTCATCCTCCAAGAAATTATGTAAAAAATTATGACTATCCCTCTCTTGTTCAAGTTGCTTGGTCGTAACATCCCTGAGCCCCAGACACAACATTGAGCTGTTGGATTTAAAGTCTGTCCCCTCTCCCAAAGTTGGGAAAGTTCCTGTTCACCATGAGTTTAGAATCCAGGTCATTCCACTCCCAAAACTGTAATAAAACCACTAACAGGAGTTATACACTCTCATCCACTTATTATTTCTGTCCTCATTGATGTTACTTTTCCCTGTTTACAAGGTGACATAGTCAAAACCAGTAGGTGCCTGCTGTCTAACATACAGGCTACTGGTTTGGGCAGTCCCTTTTTTGATGCATGCAAACCCCGACAAATCAAGGGAACTAAGAATAGTTTTTTATTGGATGTAGTATCCCTAGACATCCTGATTTCTTAAGGATCTTCTTGCCTTACTGAGTTTATTAATTTGCTTTCTTTTGGGAAGGCTGGAGGAGAGACCTGTTTTCTGCTGTTCTTCAAGCATCCGTGTCTGGATTGTTCCTATGGGGTAGTCATCCATAGACTTCTGTCAAATCAGTAGCCCTAACTTTTACTTTTTTTCTGAAAAATTCTATGTCAAAGTTGAACATTAGTCCCTTCCTTCTTATTGTATTCTCTTTCTTTCTGGCAAGTAGTGTTCAGGCTTTGTAAACCTGACCCATCAATTCTGCCACCAGGTTTTCTGCCTTCCTCACTTGATTAGTCCCGTCACATATGATTATGACTTATCTTGTCACAACCTTTATCTAGTCCCTACCTTCCACCTCTGAAAGCTTAGGTACCTTTAGAGTCATGCATAATTCTACTGTGGCCATGCTGTTACCACTCTCAAGTCAGGGCAACCCGGCTGTAGGCTCTTCCCTACCCACTTCGTAATTTGAAGGTAGCAGGGGGACGCCTATGAGACTCCTTATCTAATTTAATGGTTCATATCTCTGCAGGTGGGCTGGGATTCCCTGCCTGGACTTCTGCACCCTGGCTTTAGTCAGGCTGGAGTCTTTTTTTGATGACAGAGGATGTTGTACCCAGCTGAGTTCAGGTTACTTGGTAGCAGCAAAGGCCTTCTTGCCCACAGAGGACTCTACATTGGCAAGAGCAGCATTAAACAGCCTTACAAAGTCTTTGAGTCTGCTCTAGCACACTAATTTAATGCTGGGTCCCTATCCCATTTCTCCGTAGGCTGGCTTGAATTCCCTGCCTGAACTACTGCACCCTGGATTTAACAGGCTGGTGCCCCTCTGGCACTGTCTGGAATCAGCTGAATAATGTCCTATTGTAGTTTACCAGTTTAATCCATCTTGTTCTGTTGCAGGATGTATGACTTCCCTTTTGTCTTGAGAAGACATAGATTAGACTGTTAAAATCTGATTATGGAAATGCCCTTTTTAGGAAATTAGCCTATAATTTAAATTTTTTTGCATGAATTTAAATATAATATTATTGAGAAATATCACTGATTGACCAGCCTCTCCTGGCACAGTAGTGCAAATCTCTAATCAAAACATTGAACAGCTACCTCAAGAAGGGAGGCTTGGCAACATTTGGAGATGCTTACATAATCATTTTACTGCTTCCTATGTTGAGTTCTAGCTAACCCTTGACAATGGATGGAAAATAGCCTTTTTAAAAGTAAGTGCTGCATCTTTGCTTCCGGTAGGTGATTCTGATCCTTTCCTTTCTTTTTTTTTTTTTCTTTTTGTGTGCATTTTGCACAAAGAAAGTGAGGAGTTGTACTTGAGGCTCCACAGAGATAAGGAGTGTAGTCTGAAAAACTGTACTCTACACACAGAAAAAGGAATTGTTGAAATGCCAAAGTACACCTTATATGTTTAGCCAAAAGTGATTAAGGTGTTAGTATTTCAAATGTTGTAGCAGATATGATTACTTTCCGTGGTAAAAGCGTAATGTTAGGCTGTGTTTAGCAGATCTGATTACTGTCGGCGTATAGCCTGTCTAATCTTAGTAATTTCTGGTGTGGATGCTTTACTTTTATGCCAGTTGCTCAGTAGCTGGTTCAGGCATTTAATTTTGAATATTAAATTCAAATTTTGAGCAGCTATTTATTTAAAATTATATAGAATTAAATATGCTTTGTAAAGTTCTCAATAAACAACTCTCTCCTCTCTTCCTTCTTTCCCCCACTCTGCAGGAAAAGGGAGATACAGGTGTCATCAAAGCCCCTTTTTTGGGGTTTCTCAGTACAGAGATCACAGACTGACTTCCTGCTGAGACTCTGGATATGTAGCCAAAAAAGTTTATGTTAAGTAAACTGACCTGATCATATTTCTGTATTTTCCCTACTAAAGCCCCCACTGAACTGCAGTATGGTGATAAGTAAGGGATACAGCAGGAGCCAGAGCCATACTTCACGTACTTTATCTCTCCTATTAATCCAAGAGAGGAGACACAGTACAAAAATAAGGAAAAACTTTGTTGTTTGAGGGTGTTTATCAGAATTAAGTCAGTATTCTGAAATAAATTACATTAATTCACTTGTTCTTTCCAGTTTCCATATCATTCTTTATGAACGAAAGCCCAAATCTCTGACTGGGCTACATTTGGTGGCAATAAAAGAATGCCTCCTAGTTACATATTCTGAGACGAGAGGAAGCACAGAAGGATTGCAGGATAACCTATTAAAAACCTTATTTTCAGTGTTTATATCAGGCAAATGCTGTTCGTTCTTCATCTACATTCCTGTGTACTTAAAAAGTTATTTTGAAACTGTAAGGTTATCTCCCTATGAAGGCAAATGTATTTTTTTCTTTTGATTTAAGAGCTTTTAAAAGCATACTTTAAAACATTATTCTAGCCACTGTTTTCTCCTTTGCTAACATTTCAGAATGATCCTGGGCATTTTATAGATAGCTATAAACCAAGTAGAAAACATACCAGATTACACTGTTTATTCCAGGTTGTTGCTTCCTCATTATTTTTTTGTGAGTGAGGAGGAAAAAACAGTCCAAATCTATTGAACCAATTACATGCATGCCAAAATATTCTAGAGAATACTTGAAGATGGGAGGTTTGGGGCTACTCTCTGACTTCTTTCTTCAGTATTAACAAATAATTACCTATCTTCAGTGCATATGACTCGGTGCATTCCTAATGCAATCTGATTTTTGTAAATCAAAAATTTTGAAAACAGAAAATAAAAGTGGCTCAAAATGAGAAAATTATTTACCCTCAAGGTTTCTTTCTGGCTGTTTTGTTCCTTCCAGTGTATGAATCATGTAGGTTTTACTAGTTCTGAGGTTTTTTTTTTCAACAAGTGGCTTTTGGAAGGGTTTGTTACTTATTTAGATTTTGCTGCTAATACTTTTCTCTTAAGAAGGAATATTTCTATGCCCTCATTGGTGGCCTCTTCCTTGTTGCTTTGACTGCTCTAAGCAATAACAAGTAATTCTTGTCCACTATTAAATTTTCCATGCTTAATTTATCTGATTTTTGTAGCAGATTTATGTGCATAGGGGGTTTTTTCCCCTCTTATTTACTGTTGTTAAGGTTGCTTTGTACAGATTACATTTTTATTTCATAGTTATGGCTTTTTTTTCCCATCTGATATAAATTTGAGATCCCATACTCCAAACTGGTCAACTTCCTCATGTTTTATTTTCATCATCTGTGAGTATGTGTATGTGCAAGTGTATGTGCAGTCATCATCAGTGATTCAAACTGATCTCTTACTTGTTCCTTTAAACTTTCAACATTATTTAATTTTACTTAGGAACAGGCAGTGCTCTACTGAATCTTGACTTCATTTTTTGTCCTTCATTTCAACTATATTCCTAGACAGGATGCAGTTCTGTCCTCCATCCTTGCCTAATGAAATTCAACAAAAACAAGTGTAGGGTCCTGCACCTGGGGAGGAACAACCCCATGCACCAGTACAGGTTGGGGGATGACCTGCTGGAAAGCAGCTCCACTGAGAAGGACCTGGGAGTGCTGGTGGACAGCAAGTGCCCTTGTGGCAAAGGCGGCCAACAGTATCCTGGGGGTGCATTAAAAGGAGTGTGGCCAGCAGGCTGAGGGAGGTTATCCTCCCCCTCTACTCCATCCTAGTGAGGCCACATCTGGAGTACTGCGTCCAGTTCTGGGCTCCCCAGTTCAAGAAAAACTTGAGGGGGACTGGAGAACAGGGGAACTACTGGAGAGAGTCCAGCAGAGAGCTACAAAGATGATCAGGGGACTGGAGCATGTCTCTTACGAGGAAAGGCTGAGACCTGGGTTTGTTTAGTCTGGAGAAGAGAAGACTGAGGTGGGATCTTATCAATGCTTATAAATATCTAAAGGGTGGGTATCAAGAGGATGGGGCCAGACTCTTTTCAGTGGTGCCCAATGACAGGACAAGGGGCAATAGGCACAAATTGGAACACCGGAAGTTCCACCTGAATATGAGGAAAAAATTCTTTACTTTGAGGGTGACAAAGCACTGGAACAGGCTGCCCAGGGATGTTTGTGTAGTCTCCTTCTCTGGAAATATTCAAAATCTGCCTGGATGCAGTCCTGTGCACCCTGCTCTAGGTGTACCTGCTCAAGCAGAGGGGTTGGATGAGATGATCTCCAGAGGTCCCTTCCAACCCCTACCATTCTCTGATTCTGTGATTCTCCACCTCGCAAACCCTAGTTACCCCCTTCCTTGATTTCTACATGCACCTCCAGTCTAAGGTTGATATCTGCAATTTTACTGGGTTTATTTACGATGCTTGAGTTGCAAATAACATCTTTCTGTCATATTTTGGTTGTCTTGTTCTCTTATATGCCCCTCTTACCTGATGAGGAAGAACAGAAGCAAAACAAAATAACACAGCAGGTAAATAAAGTGGACTGAACTACACAGGGTTTAGAAAACTGGATTTATTTGGTTGTCATCTGCCTGCCTTCAGGAAAGAATAACAGGTCCCTTTTTTCTCTAGGTTTATCAATGCTGTTTTCCATTTTGTCACTGTTGTGGTAAGCCACCACCACCTTCAAGATATTTCTAAGATGATTTGGGAACCTGTCCAACATAGGAATTCTGGTTAAACTGTTACTTAATACATGTTGTATCTTTGACACCCTGTTTGTATGCAGAACCTGCCACTTGATATGACTTGTAGCATCTACCCAACACAGTCAGGACTGTGGATGGTTATCACCTCAGTCTGAAAGGAGTGCTCTTTTGCTGGAGACTGGTTGTGTCAAGGAGCTGTTTGGTACAGGGAAAAGCATGTCCCCCCCCTCCATTGTTCCTCTTCCTCTCCAAGAGGCAAAAGTGGTGAAATGGGGTTTACTTGAATAGAATAAAAATTACTGTGACAAATGACATCTTTAAAAGGGCTCTTAGAATGAGTGGACAGTGAGGAACCACAGAGGCAAAGCAGCTTTGTATAGCAGAAGAGGACTACATAGCTTTGTAAGAGTAGAAGATGCAATCTAACTGCAAGACTCATAGGTGAGCTGATCTGCAATAGAGTAAGAGGGGCACCAGGATCATCAAGGTGGTCATCAGTTACAGATAACGGAAAGGATTTTGGACATCCTAGCAGACAGGCGTATGATTTGTGCTTGATAGAGACCTGAATACAGCCTCTCTGCATTAAAGCTTCTTATTACAAGGCCTGAGGTTTCCAAGAGTGAGTGTGCCATGGCTGTGCTACTGTATGGCAAACCCCTCTTCCCCTCTAAGTTCAGAGGTTTTAAACTGCTGTCAGATCCTGTAACCCATTCAGGCACACTGCAGCTAGCAGTATTTGCAGCTGCATAGGACAGCCTTTGCTTTGCCTTGGCCTACAAGCCAACACTTAGCAGTCAACTGGCATATGGGAACTGTTTGGTTTCTGAATGGAAAACCAAAGCTTAAACATATGTCTGTGCTGGCAGCATGAATTACTTTCCTGCATAAGTGTCCAGAATTCCTTTATTCCTTCTTTACATTTCCAGCAGAGCTCTTAACTGGGAGTTCAGACATCAGGGTTCGTGTTTTGTCCAAGTCAGTCTGACATGTTCTTCTTTCCTTGGCTGCCAGTTGTTATAAGTCAATACTTGGAGTGATCAGTCTTGTCTCACCCACGGTCATTCCATTCATATGTGGGCAGTTTTGGGGATTTCACTCAGTTCTTTTTCAGTGCCTTGTCCTGAAGATCCCTTAACCCTTTCAGTACCAGATGACAAATATACAAAGTGAGGGGTGAAACCATTGCAGTTTTCATTTTAAAAATAACTGCAGCAGTTTTCACCTATTTTGCAGTACTGTGTTTTAACAGTAAACCATAGTAGTTACTATGCTTGTGTCAGTTAATATAATTTGACAGATAAATGCCATGTAGTCCTACCAGCTTCAGTCTGGGTTATTTATATACCATGATGTGCAGAATCCTGAAAAGATGGCTTAAAAGTTCTGCATTCTTGATAAGACTTCTAGCCAGGTTAAATTAAAAAGAGATGTGGAGAAGATGTAGCAAAATTATACCAACCTCATTGGGACTGGTAAAAGGTGGGGTTTTTCATATTTTCATGGTTTATTCTCCATGGAGAATAGAGAAATATATTAAAATTGTGTTGAGTGGGGCTGTATCATGATACAGAATTACATAAGGAAAAATCTTCACTGTAAATGTAATAAAATGTGTGGGTTTCCCCCTTATATTCATGAATGTAACTGCCACAAGTTTCTAATCTTCTTGTACATTGGTCTTGTTAAAATAAGGTAGCTTTCTTCTATGAGCTATGCAGCATCACTCAAACTGTGTCCTATTTACAGATCAGTATTTTTATTGCCTCGTTGACCTTAGAAAAACACAAACAATTTCTGATCCTTTCCTGATACGAATTGACACTAGCAAGTCCTACAGTAGCATATTCTAATCTTTTTCTTATTGATGTCAACCTGAGGTTTGTATTTGGACAGCCATTTTAAAATGTTTCACTGTATATAAAAATAATAGGTCCTAATGGATTGCTTCCTGCTTGACTAGACAAAAGTATTTATTTAAAAAAAAAACAAACCTGTGCCTTAGCAAGTTTAAAAGAAACAGTAGAGCAAAATAAAGTAGATTTTCTGTTAATGGCTTTGCTTGATCAAGTATTTATATTCTGTGTATGATTTTATTATATATTAAATTCTGACAATAAGGTAGCTTTTCCTCTCCGAGGTCAGTAGTGTTCAGATTAATCAGGCTGACATTTCATGCCGGTGGGTCATGAACTGTTGATAATAGCATTAAATGGTGATTCACTTGCTGCGGGGAGCACAGCTCATTATCCAGTCACTATATTAAATCATCGCCACAAACAGCTAGAATCTTGTGTGTATGCATGCACGCATCTGCACACACACACACAGGAAAATCAGGGGTGGGGATCTCTATCCTGTAGCTATCCTTTTCTCTGTTTATAGCAATTGTTAAAGCTGTTTCCAGCGTACAAGGATGGTGGACTTCTCCCCATTTGGGAGACTGGAATAGTTATCTCTGAAAAATCTGTTTATGTATGACACAGGACTATGCAGTTTATTTTCTAGTTTCTCTCTGATAAAGGGGCTTAATTTTTGTAGCCAGTTCTGCGTTAGACAAAAGCGAAGAAAAATACTTGCACATCATTTCTAAAATATTAGTGTTGGAAAAAGAACAAGATGTAAAATGAGAACAACCGAAATCTAAATTGCTTGTGTTCACTGAGTATGGATTTTTATTTAATACTGTGTTTCAGGGGCTTCTATATTAGTTTCAGATGTGCTACTTCCTGTTAAAAACATTCATACTTTTTAAAAAAAAATTAGCCACTGCCCTAGTGCAAGAAAAAGCATATCTATCATAATGGAAAATTTTAAAATAGAAGACTGTCTAAATAGCTTAACAGTGGATTAATTACGTTGAATGAGGGGAAATTCCACTCTCTTAAAAGATTTTGCAGTTAAATGCAAATCTTACTTACATTTAAGTTGTGTTCTTTAAAAATGAAATTTGAGTTAAGAGTATGGCATGGCATGTGTTTAGCAATTAATATGAAATGTTCGGCTTTTTTCTCCTACCTGGAGCAGAGAATTGGGGAGTTTTCTCCCTCTCTGTCCTCTGCCCCCTCCATCTGAACCAGTATAATTTATTTTAGTTCAAAAGTGACTGTTGTTCAAAGGCAACGCTTAGAGGCACTTCACTTTAAGATACACAGGCTTACTTGAAGTATGAGCTTCTCAAGATCCTCGTGACACTGGAGAAGTTTTTTTTTAATATATTATATATATTTTTCTAGAAGAAATCAGAATGTAAATATTAATTAGCATTAATTCGTGAGAAACATGTTAATCTCAGTATTAACTTTAAAACTGAGAAGTTGGGGGGTTCACATATATATACATTTTTATACTTTTATATAAACGGTTACAGAAAGGGAAACCTTTTTCTGAAGCAATTAGCACACTATATACTTTAAGAGAAATAAAAAGAAGGAATTACGAAGGGAAACGTTTTAAATTCCTCAAATTGCCTTTTTTTTTTTTCCCTAGGTTAAATAGAAACTAGAACTGCCAAGAGAAACAAGATAACATGAAAAAACTGTAGGCCACTAGAGGTCACTGTTTGGTAATCAACTTCTAATGAACCAGAACTGTCAGGAAGGCCAATAAATTACACTGTGGATTTTTCTAATTACGAATTCCTATTTAATCATTCAATGACAAGTTAACTGTGGCAGCGGTTCTATGTACTTTGCATACACAGTTATGTTAATGTACTATTATATTTCTTAGGATGGAGGTCCTCCATCATTAGAGCAGTTCATTACCAAAGACTCTCTTATCTAATCATAATTACTGATTATGAGAAATAATTAACTTTGTTACCCTCTTGATTCTGTTCATAGGCAAAATGCTCTCTTTTTCTTTTCTTTTTTTTTTTTAAGTGGAAGACCAGGGCAACTATTGACTTTAGATACCTTTACATTAAAGAAAAAAGGTTAATTTGGGTTTGTGCAAAATTGCTGAAGTTGTAGTGTTGGAATATTTACAGTTAGTGGGGAGAAAAGAGGTACACGAATTATTTTATAGTGGGTCTCCTTAAGTTGTCATTCAGTACAGTTAAATGTGAAAATGTGTTTTGTTTCATGAAAGTGCAGCATTTGGAGCATGTAAAGATTTGTAAATTTAAACCATATGATTGCATATTTGCTCATCCTGAAACAATAAAAGTAATAATAAAAATAGTATCTCTTTTTAAAAATATTTCCATACTAAACTTAGAATTAGTTCATACATAAAGAAATATGACTTTTAATTAAATTACAAGGGTTTGAACTCATTGGATAAGTGGCATCAAGTACATTTGAGAACACTGAAAAGTACATTGCATTTTAGGCTGGAGGGCAATGCTAGAAAGAGATGTACTATCTGTTTTGCAGAGGAGTAATAATAGAATTATGTGCGGAGGATCCCTAAACAGGAAATAGAACTGGGAAAGGCCTTATAATGAAGGGATTCCTTAAATGGAAGCTCTGTATCTTTCCAATTTAGGCTGCTTTTCTAGCAGTTGTTGTCGTCTTGCATTATTATACTGCTTTGCCTTTTCAGTGCCGAATAAAGGCTTTGAGAATTAACTGTGAACGTGCTGAAATTAGGCAGCAGAAAATGCTTTGTTACTTTATGGATATAGAGTTAAGCATGCTTAAAAATAAGCATATATTTTAAAGGAGAAGCTGAAAAATAGACTGTGTGGGCTGTTTGCTGTGTTTGGAGGCAAGATTCAATGCCGAAGCGCTTGCAGAAAGGACGGACATATCTGAAGCACTACACTCTGATGGTGGTTCAGATTATCAAAAAAATTCTTGGTCTCACAGCACTGATGACACTTTCAGGGACGACATTCAAAAGTTCGTTCAAAAATGTTCAGTACAGTCTTCAGTCCTATTTATTAAGCATTTATTTCCGATTTCAGTTGATAAAGCTGCGTCAGTTGTCCTGTCATAGTCTGTACCCAAAACAGATAAAATCAAAACTTGCAGCTGGGCAATTCTCCAGCAGAAAATATTGGAGATGGGTTTCTTTTAAAATTACCTGCCTGACACTTCTTTCTGGCTATACGTTACTATTTTATTTTAAACTTTTGTTAGATTGCTGCTTTTAGATACTAGATACTTTTTAAATGTTGTAAATGTAAATACGCCCCTAGAGCTTGGGATTGGGGTATGACATTGCTACATCTTCAGCTCTTAGATAAACCAAAAATGCTTAGGAATAGGTATGCTACACTGTTGCACCCCATTTTAATGCTTTTTGTTTCATTTTTCTGTGTCTACAATGTTTTTATTTTCTTATATAGCAGGAGAGGACTAATGAATGTATCAACAGAAATTTACCTGCATTACTTTAGGCTTCTGCAGCTGGCTTCTAAGAAGCAAACCTTTTATTAAGCAGAGTACTTGAACCCATACCTGTTGAGCAATGCAGTTTGAATGCATACCTCAGTGTGATTATTTATATTTTTTTTAGCAATGTGCTTAATGCCTTCTTTATTCAGCAAAAAAACATGCTGCAGTGTTTTGTTGCTTTTGGGGCCTATATGAGGGTAACGTGGTAAAGAAAATCATAAAGGACTAAAGTGTTGCAAGTATTTTGTTTTTGTAAAAGGGGATTAATGTCTTGTTATGGTTGTACTAATACTGGAGAAATATGTAAACAATAATTTTAAAAATTCCTGGTTTCTTTTTCCTTCAAAGGCTCTTGTTTTTCTATTATAATACAGGGTTTCAGCTATTGTATATTTATTCCACAATGCTGTGTAAACATACTTGCATTTTGCTGTGGAGTTAAGGTAGAATGCATGAGTATTTCATACTTTCCAGATAGAGATATTCAAGTCCAACTAGCAAAATCTGCAAACGTGGTGGCGTCTGGCTAACTGCTTTTTGTCATTTACAGAGCTCGGCAGTTTGGCCACACGTCTGGGGTTTTTGGTCATGAATTTGCGTGTATGTTGCTCAGTCAAAACAAATGAGATGACAAGCTGTGATGCCAAGGTGGACCGTTGGTTCCATTTGTGGCTTTTGCTATCCTGCACAAACATTAGGCTTTTGGGGTTTTGATGTTGTTGTTCATTTTGGTGTTGTGTGTGGATTCTAGTTAGAGCAGACAGAATAGCTCTCCTGGGATTTTACCTTTTCTTTTTCTAAGGGGACGTTGTTCAGTGTTCATCCCTTTGAGCATTTTCTCCTATAGTCCCATAACAGTCCATTTTTTGGTTGCTATCTTCTGCATAGAGCAGAAGCTTCTGAAGAAAGTGGGGATGTGATGGCTTCAGTGGGTGTTAAATATGTAGCTCTGTCACGTTTCTAATGCCAGACAAAAAATATTCTTGTTTTTGCACTATGTGATTGAGATGAAGTTTTATTTCTAGGACTTGAAGCCTCATCTGGGCAAGATGGGAATTGTGCTAGAGCCTGTCTGCTGGATTTTAATTGCATGGAGGGTTTACACTAGTCCACGTAGCTGAGAAACTGTGTGCATGTTGATGTTTCAGTTCTGGACTTCCCCTAAAAGACTAGAAATTCAAACAGTAGTGCTGGAAGAGAAGTTGATGGGTTGTTTTCTTTGTTTGTCTTGCATTTGATATTTCTCTTGTATTTGATGCAATGCTTACTAGCTGTGGTTAACCAGATAGCTTAGTGCCATGTACTTTACATTTGGACTGTCCTGAAGTCTGCTTTGAAAACTTGGTATCTTGGATAGATGGAATATACTACTCCCATTCTTCACTGGCTGTCCAGCTTTCTTGCTAACATTCAGATAAAAAACAGAATACTTGTTCTGAACTGTACTAAGCTCTATGCAGTTACTTTTGCTGTCCGAACTGTAGATACTTGCAATCATTGTTTTTAAGTTTTGATATTTCTGTATAGGTCTGCAGCCTCAAATGAGATTTAGACCATGTACCTAAATACTAGGGATGGATAAAGGAGTAGCTAAATCTGGCACTCCAGCAGGAACACCTAAGGGCTTTTTCTGTTGTCTAGGGCTTGTATGGTGGAGTATGGATTAAAGGGAGAGAATAGGAAAGATGACTGGCATGAACTACTGTTTTTAAATGTTTTTGATACAGTATTTTGGGTATTAAAAATAAGCAAATAATTTAATTGATCATACTTTATTTCCTCTCATTGCAGCGCTGTTAACCTTTTTACTTGGTAACTTTTCAGGTGCTTTGATATTTTTCTTTGACATTACAATGACTAGAACTAAATGTAATGCTTTTAAAAACAAACTGCTGCAGACAGAACGATCTCATCAGGTCTTTCAGCTTGTTGAAAAAGTTAAAGTATATTCTGTGTGTATTTGCCTTTTGCAACTTATTTTCTTTGGCTAATCCTTTTGGAGGCATCAGTTGCTACTTAATACTATCTCGTAAAATTTTCCTGGTGCATTCCCCTCATATTAAGCTGCCATAACAACAGCTTCTACTCAGTTTTTGCATGATTTATTGAGAGGGCATATTCTTTTCTGTGTTTTGGCATCCTTCTGTAATACATCTAAACCAGATTGAAGATTTTTATTCCGGTGTCCATGGCCAAGTTCAAGTACTAATCCCCATAGAATTCCACTCAGGGTTTCCTTTAAAAGCATAAAACTTCTCATTACCATTTTGCCTATTTTGTTTAATTGGTTCTTCATCCTTCCCTCTACACTTCCTTCTAACTTCAGTTCCTGATGATGTTGACATAATTTTTTCTGTGCCCGAAAGGGATATCCTCTGCTACTAGAACCCATGTGTGTACCTATTGTTTATATACATGTATCCTCACGATTCATGTAAATCCCTAAGTATGTTCTCCTTGAGGCCCCTGAGGATCCTTGCATGTACAGCAACACTTCTTAGATTGCCATGTGGGACTGGAGAGTTTGGTACTGTCTTTTGTCCTCAGATAGCACCTAGCAAAATAGGGACCCAACCGTGAGAGCAAGGGAAGTGCTAAATAAAGGCTACTAAAGTATTCTCTAGCTGAATCTTCTGCCTGCATATTATTCTAGGAGGAAAAAATCTGTTTAATTACTCACTCTCATGCTGGGCTATCCAGAACAGGTAGCATATTGCACAGCTCTCTTGCATCTTTCTTTCAGTCTCTGCTACTGCTAGGAAAATAGCTGCATGGAGCATTAATGCTGATGCACACAGTCTGATTCACTCTTCTTCATTCTTGCCTGTGCTTGTGGGAGGCGGTGGTGGAGGAGGAGGAGGGAATTATTATTCTGCTGCTGACACAGGGAGAATGAGAGTGGCTTGATGCAACAGAAGATTATGTTCCCTGAGGATAAACAAACAGAAGGAGATAAATTAGGAGAGAGGATAATCCTGTTAATATGTGCATTCCTTAATTCTGATTCAGTTTTTCAAAACATGCGATTTCACAGAGGTTAGAGATTTAATTAGTACCTGTAAACCATCCCTTAAAGTTTACCTTTTAGGTTGTGGAGTAACGCTTTGAGTTGGCATTTGAGATCCACAAATTCACCCATAAACAGGAATTGTAGGTAGTGATATGAATATCGTGCAAGGGAAAAATAATAATGTGCACATTACTATCCCTTCCTCAATTAAAAAAAAAAAATAAACTTTTGTTCCCTGGACTTTTTCACAATACTGTTTGTTAGGAAGTCAGAGCAGCTTATTCTGTTGCTTTTTCAGCAGAAGCTGGGCCATTGTGATATTTATCTGAATTCAAACAAGGCTAATTAAAAGAGCTGCTGACAGTTGTTGTGATCTGACTTTGACTGGAGCTTGATGGTCATTATGGGTAAATAATGAACCAGGTCTGCAAATGTAGCAGCTGCCAACTTGGGATAGAAGAACAGCTATTGCGTCCAATTTAAGGATCTATCGACCGCTTCCCTTCTCCCTGCAGATCTTCATCCTAGCAGAAAACTAATGTTTTCTACTGCTTTGTTTTGTGCTTTCAGCTATTTCTGATAGAGTCTATAATTCCCTCTTAAATATTTAACCTAGTCCATTATTAGCTTTCAGAGTTAACAACTTTTCCATTGGGCTTTCTTTGCATTTTTATTTTGTTTTGTTTTGTGGGTGGGATTTTTTGCAGTTTGTTTTTATGTACAATGTAACTGCTTAAATAATGATGATAATGTGTATTTAATTTGCCTGTTGCTGCAGAATAAAAATCCACTAGGCTTTTTTTCTTTGTACAGCCATAATCTAACAAATTGTATAATTGGATTATGCTGCAAAAGAGACGCTTCTACTTCCTTAAGCATGCTTTTGTCTGGGGTATTATTGAGTGCTCGTTGTATAAATCTTCAAAGCACTGACCTGAACCTCCATTTCCATTTTTGTTCAAACATCACTGGATTATGAGGTATGGTGATGCAAAGCTCTATTTATCAGAAGAGAGAAACAGCAATGACTTTCATTAAGGTGCACTTCCAAGTACATTGTCGCTTCATCATGAGCTTTGCCTTGTCCCATTAGCAAGCAGGAATGGGTGCGTTAAAGGGAAAATGGCAAATTTTAATAATAGATTAATTCAACTTTCTTCTAGAATCCCTGCCATTATAAATGCAGTATAGGCATTTAAAAGCCACCAAAGAATTTGATATACACAAGAACTTAGTGCATCTACCCAGCATTTGCTCAGCTGTCATTAGGAAAGGCAGCGTGCATTATGTAAAATGCACGAAGGCGCTTGTGCATAGTGCATAATGCGGCAGAACTAGGGATCTTGCTGGGAAGAAATGATCCCAAGCGTGCCCTAAAAGACAAGTCTTGCTTTGAGATATAATGATGAAAAATTGCCCATTTATTTGTGTCTTTGCGTTTCAGCAAAAACGAAACTTTGACTCGTTGTCTGTGGTGCTGCCGCAGGGGTTTTGTGCATGTATGTGTGCATCCGTGTGCGCGGGTGTTTCTGTTCTTGCTCTGCAAAGGCCAGCAATACGTTAACAAGGGGTTACGTTATGCTGGTTTATGTTAAACCAGATCACTCCCTAACATGTGCGGAGCCATTCATCTGTGTCACCAAAACCCAAGAGAACATCTGACATGGACTTTGAAACAGAAACAGTGATCACTTACAAATCAAACATGGCACGCTCTAAACCGATTGTGCACGGCAATCTTTTCGAGAAAGGACAACTAATTGAACATGATAAAGTGTAAAGTTAATTAACACCCTTAAATTTGTTGATTACTTTCACGGGATTATATTGTTCGTTGAGGAGCAGCTTTCCATCCCAGCTGTCGCCTTTTTAGCGAATGTCGCTGGTAAACAATAGAGACACCATAACAAGTCGTAAATGGTCCCTGTGACAGCAGCCCCTTGTGAGGCTGCATCTGTAGAAAATGATTAGAACAATTGCATTTTAAAGACGGCTCACATTGCAGCCCGGTCCCATCGGCCCTCTTCTTTATCTCCGCTGATGGCAGACTGCTTAAAACATTTAAGTTCTTTTGAGCAAATTAAGTGATTTACTGTGTTTTAGTTACACGGCAGCAGAATAGCTTCATAGGTCTAGCTTTGATGCTGATTTTTATAACAGGGAGAAACACAAGCCCTTTGAGTCATGTTGTGCTGTAGGGTTTTTTCTGACACTGTTCTATTTACTTGTTTCATGGAAATAGATTGAGGATGGCAGACGTTGTCTATGAAGCAAGTAGAAAAAATTGATACCCTATTTATATTTTATAAAATAACTAGTCTCCTTGCGGTTATTTTAAATTTATAGTAAAATTTTAAATATTCTGCTTTCATTTTCAGTAGGGATTTGTAGCTGATTTTGCCTATACATGCCTTTTAATTGGTTTTGGATTTATATACGTAGCAAAACAAATAGTAACCTTTTCAGTTAATCTTTCCTTGTGTACCTTGGTTTAACTTTTTGTGAGTTGCAAAAGACAAAGTATTTCTTGTGAGCTGGCAGGTACTTAAAAAGAACTGCTTAGTCCTTAAAAACGCACACAGATACCCAAGATCCACAGATGCAGGCTCTCAAGTTCAGCCTATCTGAAAGAGAGCAAACATGACAAGAAACTGCTTGTTTGAGGCAACTACAGTCGCTTTAGCTGCATTTTTGCAAAAATACCGGAATAAAGGACCAGTGTTGCCTTGCACTTCCCAAAGCATAACAGGCAAAGCCTCAACCCTTATGCTTGAAGGTGCAACGTTGTAAAATAGAAGAGAGGATTAAAACTCTTTTTCCTGTTTTTCTTGTTTATTTTTTATCCAGTTTAGATCACAAAATTAGTTTTTAAAATTCCACCTTGCTCAATACACTACATGTCGAATAGAAAAATGACAAAACAGATGTTTTTTTGCCTAAGCTTCTTGATGTTATAGCCCTCATCTCCAGCTTGTCTTTCGGACTCTCTGAAGCAGCCAGATGCTGTTATATTCACATTGGTTTAGTTTTTCTTCTCAACTTTGTCAGTGACAAATTTTTTTATCTGCAGGTGCAACACAACAGTGGTTTAAATATTTTGGCACAGGGATATGCTTGGGTGCTCCGTGTTTTCAGCAGCATAACTGTTTTCAGCATCACCACTGTGATGGTGCTCTAATGCGTAGCCTTGTAATACCACTTCTTTTTAACTCATCTGCACTCTGCGCCTCTTATGGAAATGTAATAAAACTGAAACCAAAAGCAGATACTTTCATGTTACATCTTTACATTAGCATCTTTTTCCTAGTAAATTGCATTCTTAAAAATAAACAAACTGATTGAAACCACGCTGCTTTAATGATGTAGCTATAGAGTTAAGACCTTTTATTTTTTTGAACTGGAAGCATCAGTGGCAAATTACAAGACTTTTTCCAACATATTAAATACTGTTGTAATAAGCATGGAAAAGTGAATATGGAAGGCCAGGGTGGCTACTGAACTAGGCTGCCTGGCCTGGAGGCTAAAACTTGAGGTCATCTCCAGACTGTCCCAGGATAGCTGTGACCAGTCGCTGTTGTCATATGAGGGCTCCTAAGCCTCCATTCACATTTTCATCTAAAATTTTGAACTCAGGAACCACTCTGCATCAGGTTCACTGAGCAATCCATTGGCGATCAAAGCCAGAAGCATGTGGATTGAACTAATCCTTGCCCCACGACTAAGCTAGATACAACAGGGTGCTTTGAAGAGCAGTTCTTTATGTACCTCTTCTGATAAAAGAAATTAATTTTTCAGATCTTAGTCCAAAACTTTCTAGTATGCGAGTGGGAAACCCCTCTCCAAGTGGGTATGCCATACTGCAGTGCTACTCTATAACTTCTCACCATGCTTTTTCTCAGATTCAATTTTTTGCATGCCCCCTCACTAGCTAGATCTTTTGTCGTATCTATCTGCAAACCTGTTCCTGTTAGTTTATATCTCTGGGAAAAACCCCGATGGTGTTGTGACCGACTGACTCAGAGTTGAGCTATTCTTTAGGATCTGCTGGCATGACCTTGAAAGATTCTGCATGCAGATGTGGGGGGATCATCCTAGAGAAGCCAAGTGTAGGACTGTAGCCATGGGCTCCAGCAGTCTCGCTTTGCAGCAGAGGAAATCTTACACATGCTAATCACAAACACAGCTTCTCAGAAACCATTTCCTGAGGATCAGAAGAGGCTTTTTGTATTTTAGAAAGAAGAAGTAGATTCTGAAGGACTTTTGACCCTAATCAGCAGTGGTACATAAAGCACTATCTTTGGTGGTAAGAGATCTTTAAAAAAATCAAAATATAAAAAATAATTGTTAGCTTTTTTAAGTCATATTGGCTGCTCTGCTTTCTCCATTGCTCTCTTTAGTGTTAGAAGCTGATAATAGTTTACTGGCTTGTGGTGTTGGTATGGAAACTGTGATTGTGAAATAAAGCTGTGCATTCTTGTCTAACGATTTTTTTTTTCTATTTTTAGCTGAAGTTAGATTTCTTGTACTCCTAGACTCCCTGCCAAATTTTTTTTTAAATTGCCAGTTAAATTATAGATTTCCTGCATTGCTTGTTTAGTTCTGATAAAATAGCTGATAGTTTGTAAGGACCCTAGATGATAAAATTTACCATGAAGTAAACAGGTTTTTGTTTTTAAAAAGAGAATTTTCTAAGCCTTCTGCATTGTACAACAAATTGCTCTTTTTTTCTACTTAACTAATTTATTTTTTCTACTTGAAATGTAAGCATTTGAACAAGTGAGAGAGTACAGCTGTCAGAAGATTAACCAGCTGAAAACTATTGTCAGCATTAATTTTGCTCTAATAAATGACTCTCTGAAGCTATTTAGCAGTCTGTAATCTAGATACAAGGCTATTGACCTATGATGGATAGTACTGGATTTTGTTTGTAAGCTTTGACTTAAATTGTCTACTTAATTTGCTGCAGGTCAGATCACAGGATTAGTGGTAAAGGCCATTATGTGGTTTGAATAAAAATAGCTAGAGGAATGGAATGAAAATCATTGTGTTTATTAATGTAGCAATCTTTGTGGTCATGCACCTAGCAAACTGGTAACCAACAAGATGACAATGACCTGTTTGTGTTAGCTCTAAATCTAGGCTTTGCTCTTAGCCCAGTTCCTGTGAGTTGCCCAGGGAGGAGTCATTCAAGTGAGATTAAAGATTGGCTGCAAATAGGGTGTCTCTCAACCTGAGTAGGAAGGTCTTTACCACTGTAGATATTTCAGTACCTCAACAGTGTTGTATATATAGGCTGATCTTTTTTAAAGCTGTGGGTCTGACTGAGTTATTCTGGTTGCTCCAGTTCTGGACTTAGCAGTACAAGAAAGATACAGATTTACTGGAGTAAGTCCAGCTAAGGGCCATGAAGATGATGAAGGGACTGGAGCATCTTTCATATGAGGAGAGACTGAAAGAGCTGAGACTGTTTAGCATGAAGAGAAGGCTCAGGGTGGATCTTATCAATGTGTATAAAAACCTGATGGGAGAGAATGAAGAAGAAGGAGCTAGACTTTTTTCAGTAGTACCCAGTGACAGGATAGCAGGCAATGGGCACAAATTAAACCACGTGAAATTCCATGTGAAACACAAGAAGACACTTTTTTACTGTGAGGATAGTCAAACACTGAAAGAGGTTGCCTGGAGAGGCTGTGGAGTCTCCATCCTTGGAGATATTCAAAAGCCAACTGGACACGGTTCTGGGTAACCCTACTCGAGCAGGGGGGGTTGAACTACATGATCTTCAGAGGTCCCTTCCAACCCCAGCAGTCCTGTGATTCTGTGATTCTAGGTTGTAATATAGGTTGAGCAGCTACTTCATCAGTGGGAGCCTCTTTCCTCTACTCTGTTGTCTATTTGCACATAATTGGTAGGTATTTACTATTTTTGAGACCTTGATCTGTCAAATTTGTCTGAAATTCTTCAATGACTTGAAAAGATGGTGCATGTTGCAAGGCAGGATGGGAGAAAAAAATGCTTGACAGGTACAGAAAGGGGCATTTATAGACATAGTCACAGAGAGCAGTTGCACAGTGCATCAACTGAAATTTTTATGGGAAAGCAAACAAAAATTCTTCGAATTCTTCAGTATAAGGAGCTGCAGTGTAACTGTCTTTGTTGTCAGAAAAGTAGTCCAATACTGACCACTTCATTCTTTAGCTGTGGTGCAGTACTTAAATGGGCTTAAGGCTTTAAGCTGAGAGAAGCTCTGATTAGCCTGCTATGGTTGCCCACTTTATCAGAACTTTCTGTGCACAAATTTGGTTGCCATGGTGGTTTAGGTGTGGCCTTATTTTTTTCTCTTTCTATTGTTTTTTATTGCATAATTTCATTTATTAATGGGGAACAAGGAAAACAGAAATGTCCTGTTTAAGTGGGATGTATTTCTAAGAGAATAACTTTTTTGCTATTTGAAGTTAGATTGTATTTTTTGTTTGTTTTTTAAAAAAGCTCTGTCTTCAACTGATAAGCTTTTTAAGAGTGCATTTTCATTTGTCGCTACACAACATCTGGCTCAGTGAAGGCAGTTCCAGTTACACTCTGGAAACCATTTCAACAGAAACCTTTATTAATGTTTATTATGGTAGCTAGTGGGTGACAAAGAACTGTGAAGCATAGCTGGAGAGCAGCCTTATTGTAGAAACAAAATGGTCTGCCACGTGGAGGAAGAACAAACTGTTTCACTTGAACTTTCTGTTTGTAAGAACACTGTACCTAGTTGATCACGTTGATTTGAAAGTAGGTTGTTATCTGCAGCTGTACATCCTAACAGGCCAAAGTTGGATGCATAGCACAGAAAATTTATAGTGGCTATGCTTATTGCTGAAGTGAAAAATAGTGAGAAAGCTGATGTATTCATCAGTTTGGGGCAAAATTTCCTAGCAGTTCTACACATTAATTCTGTTGAAGATGAGAAGATTAAGGATATATGAGTAATTTATATTAGAATTAGGCTTTTTTTAAGAAATAGAATATTTCATGGAGATGATAAATATCACATGAAAAATTTGATGGTTTTGTGCTTAGGAACTGTATAATCAAAGAAATATGGTGTATGCTTACTGATCTGTGGCAAAGACAGGATAGACTTATAGGAATAAAACTGGGAATAATGTGTTTGTGTGTGTGTATGTGTGTGTGAATCATTTTTACGTTGCTTTTTACATAGTTCTTTACATAGTTGAATATGTGTTAAGTTTATGTGTAGGAAACTAACTCAAAGTTTCTCAAATTAAGTAGACTTTTGCTTCAGATTAGAAACATAATAAACTGCAGAGATTCAGAAGGCTTGGTTTTATATGCCTGTGTCTTTTAGATGTTCAATTATGTGAAAATCAGCAAACATTGATAAAAATTAGCCTAGGTTTGGAAAAGCTGATAAAAGCAGAGTTAACTTTGAGCAATAGTTTGTCAATAATGTGAAGAGTAGTTTGACAAAACAAATTTTATTTAGTAATTCAGATACAGTGAATTTTGTGGGGTGCAAAGTTGCAGGAAGGATTGCCAGTTTTCTGTCAGTCTTGTGAATTGTTTATCTGCCAGTATTCCTGAAAGATACAGCCTTCCATAAGGTGGCTTTATCTTCATCAAATGTTTGTGAATGAAGATCTCTGATCCTGTAATAGGCTTACTTTTACATAGACTTTGGGGGGGTTCATTATAAATAAAGTGTTAAGCACATAAATTTTACATCAGACCCTTGCTGATAAGATAAAGTTCTTAAGGTTTTTAAAAATACTGGTATTAAATCCAGTGTTGTCTTGATTCAGGTGTTGGAGCTGCTCGAGCTGGAAACCTTACTTTCATGGTTGGTGGAGTGGAACAAGAATTTGATGCTGCCAAAGAGTTGCTGACATGCATGGGTTCTAATGTGGTCTACTGTGGAGAGGTTGGAACTGGACAGGTAGTGCTTGCTGAGGCCTTACTAGTTCTCTCAGTCTTTTATTTTTGTTGCTTTGTTTTTTCTTTAATGATACCTACTCTTTTATTCCAGAACAAAATGTATTATAATATATCTTTGTACTTGTTTGCTTGTTCACTTGTCTTCAACCATATGTTTATAAAATAACCTCATGTCACTCTTCTCCAGCATGTTGTATAGCTTAGCACGAAAACATCTGACCTGGTGCTTCTCCACACTGGCTTGTTGAGATTATACTTCTTAGAGGACATAGATTTTAATTTTTTGTTTCTTGTAAATTTAGATTTCTTGAATGTTCTAAAGGGCAAAGAGCCCCTATACTAACTGAGCTACTGTACTAAGAAAAAAGTATTTTCTAATTTCTGAAGGAGCCATAGGGCAGCTTTCACTGACTTTATACTATTGTAGATCTGTGCTTACTGGTGCTACCTTTAGAAGAGAGCTGTCAGAACATATTTGATCATACTGTCCCGGACCTAGTTAAAGAAGATTCCCACATGTTAGCTCTATGAAAATGCAGAAACTAATTGACAGTTTAACTTATTTTCAGGCTGCAAAGATCTGCAACAACATGCTCTTGGCCATCAGTATGATTGGAACTGCTGAGGCTATGAATCTTGGAATCAGGTTTGTTTGATTTTTGTATTGGATTGAAGCATTTTTTCTGCATTAACAGTTTTTGTGTTTTACAGTTGGCTTCTGCTGAGACAATGATGATTAGATGGCATAGATAAACATTTGCCAGAAATCCGCTTATAAAGCCATTAGCATGCCAAAGGGATTATTTAACTAAAGTAGGGCTCTTCAGAACAGGAATATTCTCTTGTATTGGCTGTATAGATTGTTGCATTCTGCATCTGAAGTTAAGAGTTTATTTGCTCTGCTGTAGTGCAATGTACAACAATGTTTGTCTTGCATTATAAACATGCAAAGGTAATATAGAGGTAACTTTTTGTTGGTATTCTAAGTTAATGTACAATGGATTCGGAGTAGTGTACTCCCATATGGCTTTCTTGGCTTAGTTTACTTTGTTAAATTGTTCCAAAATACATTGTAAAGTAAAACTTCTAGTATAGTGTATATATCAAATTAAGATCAAAGCATAAAAAAGATCATCTACCTTCCGGTTTGACTTTACCACTGCAGTTTGTCCTAATTGCCACAACTCGTGCTTTGTCAAAAAGCTGGAATACGTTTCACTACACCCTTGCTAAGACTACTGTTTCTTTTCTAGCAGGTGATGCATCTGACTTGTAAGTGGCAGCATATTCAAACAAAATTATTTTTCCTTTCCAGTTGTAGTCTATGAATTTTGCTGTGGTCTTTGAGATTTTGTTGTGTTTTCCAATAGTCTGCATGCAGGTACCAGTTCAGTATCACAGTATTTGAACCTTCATAAATTCTCTTAGCCAAATCTAAATCATTTGCAAATTTATAGACAGAGAAGTCCTATGTTTGAAGAGATTATCTTGCAATTGTGTATCTTTTAAGGGCTCTTCATGAACTATTTACCTGCACAGTTGCATCCTCAAAATTGGCCTGTTAAAACTACAGATATTGTAGATACTTATCAGATGGGCTTTAGATTGTGTGTTCATGTGGCTTTGATACACTATAAAAACAGCAAGAGGGCATCAAATGCTTAAATAAATAAAAAAGAATGCCTACATGTGCACACATACACGAGGCAATGTAATGGATTCACATTTCCTCTTAATTACCATATCAAGATGCAGTTGTTTTATTGAATTGCCCTTGTCTCAGATGTTAGACTATCTTGACCTATTAAGTTGTCATGTTGTAATTGAGATAAAAGAGGAATTTGCTTTGCATCAGTGCTAATTGGTTTATCAATATCCTGTACCATTTACATTTTAAAATTGAGGGTCTGTAAAATACTGAAGCATGTCTGCATCAAGCCATAATAAAAACAGTAGCACTGTATACAACTATTGTAATCCAGTGTAGTGTAATGCTTTCATCAGGTTCTGTATTAAGTCATGCTTCACTTAATAAAGCATGCGCAACTGATTTTTCATTATATTTTTATCTACATTTGTAGGAAGAATTAGAGTTAAAAGTGAATATAAAATAAAATCTAGAGGTTTGGAAGACATATTCTGGGCATGTAAGAATAAGCTGATGTCTGCAGTCACTGCAGCTTGAAGATGTTTAGAATTTTCATTTTTCGTTTTGTCCTTTTCCACTTTAAATTTTGGCTGAATTTGTATTCAGCATTTGTGAGCAAAAATCCAGTGTGAAGGTGTCAATATACAAACCTTCCTACCTTACAAGCATGGTAATCAAGAATGAACTGTACTTACTGTAGAAGAAACCTGCTGATTGTAACCTGACATATACAAAGAGCAGAATCTTTTTTAGTCTGAAACTGCATGAGGTTTAAGATAGAGGCAACAATTTAAAGTCTTGTGAAGTAATTTAGAACCCTTGCATTGATTTTAATGTGCTGTGATTTAAATCCTGGAGAAGATGACTTCTGCTTATAACTAGAATAAAAGCTTTCCACTTTTGGTGTGTACAGATTTCTAATGTACAAGTTAACAGTTGTAATTCTGATTATTAGAAGTTTTGCTATATTAATAAATTTATTAGAATTTTTTTTTCAAGTCTAAAACTCAAAGGATAGTGTGGCTGCCTACTCTGGAGAATGTAGGAAGCGAACTTGATTTACGAGATTGATGCATATCTGGTAAAGAAAGTCTGACTCTGACCTAATCATGGTAAAGGACACTGAAAATCTAAAAAAATCTTAATAGGAATTGTGGAGCTTAGACATGTTCTTAACTTTTAGATGAAATATAACATATCTTCATGTCATACAGTGGGTAGATCTGCTACATCATTTAAATCTTGAGTTTTAGGGACTTTGAGTAATTAATGCAAAATATTGCTGACTGAACTAGAGGTAACAAAGAGGTAACAAAGAAAGTCGTATTACAGCACCTTCCAAAAACCAATATATACTCTGAGCTTAAGTCTTCAGAACAGTGTGATATTAATTCTATTAATAAATCACTTCTTCTTTAATGTTTTCATAAAACATGCAGCCTAAATTTTCATTTTCTGAAGCAGAGAGTTAGTTTTATTTATTTCAGATTTTTAAATGACATCTGCTATTGTTTTATTTATTTTATATTTGAAATTCTAGAATTTTTCCAAATTTCAGCAAACGTAGCAAATAGAATGTGGGGATGAGGAAGAAAAACTGGCATTAATGAGCAAAAATTCCACAATAAACTCCCAGAAAAATAGGCAATATTGCTATGTAATTTCTGCATTTATATTTCACTTGCTTTTCTATGTTACGCTAACATCATCTTCAATTACTAATCATCTTCATTTACTAATGAAGATGTCTGTTTTCACTGGAAGTGGTTTGGTTTAGATTCCATAACTAACTAAAAAAAAAAAACTATCCTGAGTTCTGACCACTGAAATGCTTGTTTTGTTATGTTTTGTTTTCTCCATTAATTTCCTGATGCTTTATGAATGTTGCTACTGAAAGTTAGAAGGTATGGCAAACATTCTGAAAATGAATTCACATTTTCATTTGTATTTTCTTTTTTTCTAGCATGATAGTGCAACTTGTCAGTAGAAAAATCTTGAGTAGATTTTGCTGTATGGTTTTATGGATAATGTGCATATTGCAAAATACTTTAGTGACTTACTGGGTCAAACCAACGCACAGAATACGTGTAAACTTCACAAATAGGAAACAAAAACATTAAGTGATACTGTCCACAGCCAGAGACTCTTTTTCTTTTTCTTTTTGCTGATTGTCTCAGTGTCAGTAACTTTCTTTTACTGAGCTCCAAGTTCCAGTTCAACAATGTCTAAAATAAAAACTAATAAAATAAAGCTAAATAAATATTGCTGATGCTAGTTTGTGTTTAGGTCAGACAGAAGTTGCTGCCTGTCAGGCAGTTTGCAGTCTCTTCAGAAACTGCCTGCACAGACTCAGGAAAGGGCTTATGTGGTGGCACAAGATAGGACAAGGTTGCTTAATAGGGTTGGGATATAAGGGACCAGGAGGGCAATAAGGGCTCTA
This sequence comes from Morus bassanus, assembly GCA_031468815.1. Classification (NCBI taxonomy): domain Eukaryota; kingdom Metazoa; phylum Chordata; class Aves; order Suliformes; family Sulidae; genus Morus; species Morus bassanus. The sequence goes on along the minus strand of CM062567.1, from coordinate 37,994,784 downwards.
TGGCAATAACCTCACTGCAAAATCACTTTTGTACTTCCAACAGCAGAGAAAGTCATCTCTATGAGGCAGGACTGCAGTGGCACCCAGATTTATGCCAAAAGCTGCAAATACAGCTCTTTCCTGAGCAATTTTACTGTATATGGATTTGTGCCTGCTTGCTTTTTCAGGTATATAAAGTGAAAAGACAGTAAAAGAACTTTGCCCTCTTATGCTAAGTCTAAACATAGTTTCAGCCTCTAGATCTGTTTTTTGTGAGCACCCCTGGGCTGTAGGTGGAAGATGTGAGCAGAAAGGGGAGTCAACAGCATAGAGAGGAGCGTGTGCTGCAGGTTGAGGGATGATTAACCCTGGGCACATCCCGACTGCAATTTTTAGAAAGAGTTCCTTGAAAAAGAATTCCTCCAAGAGGACCGTGGCTCTGCTGTCTTTGGCATGGCGCTCTAGCTAACCTTGTGAAGGTTAGTAATACACTTGAAGGCACTTACCTTGTTTAAAACGCCAACGGCAAAGTCGTTTTTAGCTGTGGTAGAAGGGTTCTGCTTGAATATTTGCAACTTCATGTGGTATTTATCCAAAGCATCTTGAGATGGGAAGCTCAACAGTTCAGCTACTTCAGTGGTTACACCTTAAAATGAAACCAGGACGTATCTTTTTTGTGAGATGCCATTTCAATTTTTCTGTCTGTTCCAGACTGAACTCTTGGAGGACTGTAAGGAAATTTCAGTACCTGATTTTATTAAAGCTCAGCAAAACTTGAGTTTTGAGCAGTAGCTCAAAGCATTCCTATTTTAACCATTTTTTTGGAATGTGTGTTTGTTGCTGAGTTTTTGCTGTTCAGTTCATTAGGAATGTTATTGAAGAAGCATTGATTTGAAGGAAGCAATTGTTTTTGCTCTATTATAAGAACAGTTAATACATGGACTTCTTTTCTGCTTATAAGGGAGAAGAATATTTTGGTAATTGTAAATTCACACGCGCATGCACAAGCTTTTGCCATGTCCAATGGCAAGTTGTTATGGGGACTGGCAGACTGTCATCATTTTGATAGCTTGAGCAGTATATCTCTTGAACAGCAATGGAGCTCTTATGCAGAGAGTATCATATGTTCCCAGCCAATTTACAGGGAAACAGCAATAACATTTTATCATGGTTGAGAGCCCAGTAGCTGCTTCCTATTAAACTTGCCCTTTCAGATACCTGTCTTGGATTAATTTGTTGATTTCAAATGGAAACTCAGTCTTCTCCACTGAAGCATGACTTTCTAGGATAGACTCTCACTGAATGACAATTACTGTATATTCTAGCTGGTTTCAGACCATTACAAGCTTTGGGCACAGTGGAAGACAGAGGACTTCTTCAGTAACTGATTTTAATATATGTCTAATTTTAACTGTCAGTTATGTATGCACCAGTGGATGAATCCTCAGAAAGATGAAATGCAAAGCACTTCTAACTTGCTCTTATTAATGATACACTTGCTGCAAAGGAGAAAAAAAAATAGGTTCAGATCTCCTGAAGAGAATCTGCATGGTGTTTAAGAGCAATGAAGTTTGAAGAAGCAGGGATTTAAACTGGCATTATCTACCTTTTTCTTTTCCTAGAGCAAAAATATGCCAGATCTAGTGCAGACAATATTTTATATATCTGTATAATACACACATGCCTTTTAAAGTATATTTTCACAGAGAGGTAGTGGGAACACTGTGAGAAGAGCATTCTTCGGGAGGGTTATATGCATTTTGAAATAATAAGCTCTCTGTCTTGTGGTATACTCACAGCTGTAATTACAGGCCTCTGCATGCAGCTAGATATGGCACAAGCAGGCACTACATTGCTAAAAATACTGATCTGGATGTAACAATGATAAGGAAACAAACAAGTCAAGAGATTTGTTTTGGCCAAAAAAGCAACCTCTGTGTATTTGAAAGCTGAGGCTTTGTCTGCTCCCAGTGTGGGTTTTTTGGATGACAACCATTAAAACAGTTATTCAGAGTGTCTCTTGATGAAGACTTTGATGCACTATGCAAGATAAAAGTACAATTCAAATAATGTGAAAACATATTGGTGCTGGAAAATATTTTTTTTTTTAATAAATGGCCACTGAACGCATTCAGTTGAGTCAGAGAGTTGGAAAAAAGATAGGGAGGAGAATAAAGCTTGATCCCATTCAGGCCAGCAGGGGACTTTCCATTGAATTCCAGGGACTGCTGCAGCAAGTCATAAATAAGACTGCACAGCAATAATGCTAAAAAGCTACCTTTGCAGTACAGAAGGTGATCTTGCTTTGCGTTAGGAGGGCAGAATTGCAGAGACACGTGCCATTATGAGAACAGGAACCATGCTGTAGGACCCACTGTCTTAAATGTAGTTTTTAAAATCCAAACTGCCTACTGGAATAAACAGACATAAATTTTAGCAACTATTCCATTGGTAATGAGCTTTATTTAGCTACAAATTAAAACCTTGATTGCTACAGTACCTGGAATTGGTGTTAGGGTCCCCATGGCTATGGAGACCTGCAAAAAGTCTGTGATGCAAGAGCTAATGTAAAAAGTGTTGTCTTCTGTAAAGGTTAAAGCTCAGCTGGAATTGTGTGGAAAAGGTGTTTTATTTTTAACCTGTTTGCTTGTCTGTGGCAAAGTAGGTTGTGATCTATCCCTTTTAAAATGTCCTTTTCTTATCTTGGATTGTTACTGGAGATAATTCCCTTGCTTTCTTCTTTCTCATAAGCGTGTAACTGTACATTTGTACAGGGCTGGATAAACCGCTGCTGCTCATTGTTGGTATAAATGTAATTGGTGTAAAATTACACTTGCAACTTGATATCAGCATAAATGTGAATCCATAGGAGGGTTAATTTTTTATAGTATTGAAGTACTTTCAGGGTCCACATTGAGCAGCAGTTTATGCCATCAGCTCCATGATAGAACAAATGACGTTTCTACTTGGACAAGGTTTGTTTTATCAGGATCCATAACTTTATCAACAGCTGACCCAGAGCTGTAATGTATGTTTGCGAATAGATAACATATGTCACAGTGAGAGGCAGACTTGCCTCATAAGCAAGGGTATATAAAGAAGATTTAATAATAGCAAACCAAAGAATGTACAGATGTATACAATAGAAATATTTTTTGAGAAGTGTAGTGGTTTTGTTCACTTATTAGAGCAGGATCATTTGCATTATCTTACTTACATCAAAAATGCACTAGTGTGCATGTATAAACACATCACACAAGTACTTTCACACTGCCACACTTGCTTGTGAATTTTTTGCTTTGTTCACATTTAGAGAATATAATTTTGATATGAAGAAGTATGTGACCCAGTAGATAGCAGGATGGAGGACCTTCATTTTGCTTGCACTTTCAAAATTTCTAGGTGGAGGGGATTTACTTAGTGGAAAAGGAAAAAAGCTCTGAAAAGCTACTGCTTAAATGGTGGATTGATGCTCTTTAATTTAAGATACAGCATCCCTACCCCCAATATCAATACTCTGTCATTTTTCATGACTTATAATAAAGGGAGAGAAATGATGGTAGGGTCCTAAGATATAAAACAAGTCACCCATGTCTTGTGCGTTTTGACATTAACGCTTCTCTTCCTTGACCTTTGACAGATTAGGGCTTGACCCAAAGCTGCTGGCCAAAATCCTAAATATGAGCTCAGGTCGCTGTTGGTCAAGCGACACGTACAATCCTGTTCCTGGAGTGATGGAAGGAGTACCATCTGCTAATAATTATCAAGGTGGCTTTGGAACAACACTCATGGCTAAGGTACATAATACTGGCATGTGAAGTATGTAAAGTTGCTTCTCTCTGAAAATTTATGATTACAGGAAAATATGTGTGCATGAACAGAGGGGAACCCAACCTCTTACTCTGAATTAATGAATTGTGTAGGGGACTTTTCCTTAGCCTCCAGCCTCTTTCTAGCCACTGTTACTGCTGAGCCACTTATTGAGGTTATGTGCACTGTCTTTTTGAGTTCTGCCTTAATCCAGGAGTCCTGATGGACTTGTGTGTATGGCAAGCATTCAGCAAGCCATTTTAGGTGCCTCTTGCATGACTGCTCTAAAACTTAGAGGCCTAAGCTTAAGAGAGCAATTTGGGGAAATCCAGGTGACCTAATTAGGTGCAAATAGTGGCATAAGCGTCTAAGATTTTGGGCCCAATCTCTTTTGGGTACCTTAAACTGTGCTACTGGACATGCCCTCTAGTATCCCCTTCCTTGCTAAGCCAATGTGCTTGTCTTTCTGCCTAAGGCCATACTGCAGAAAGCAGACAGGTTTCAAACCTACACCCCCGCAGACTGATTTTTCTGCAGTTACCAGCACCATGCTGTGAGCTCTCCTGAATTGTCTTTTTTGGTGGCAGAAGTAGTGCTTCTTATGAATAATAACCTAGTAATCTAAATTATTTGTCCACAAATTGGGATATCTGGGTTTTAGGTCCTTCTCAGCATGAGGAAGTTGTAACCTACAGCTATCTCATCCCAGGAGAGTGCACTTAACTGCCATGCTCTTGGCTGTTGTAGGAAAAGCACTGTCCTGAGTGACCCTGTGGTCAGGAAAGCAAAGCTCTTAGAGGCCAGAGGAAAGTAGCCAAGGAGGTCAGGGCTCTGCATCCCACTGATGAGGACACACAGTTGGAGAAAGGAGCTATAGAACTCTGACTCTTGAACTACTTCTGCATTTAGCACAACGATTGCCTAAGGTAAATTATAAAACCAGTCCTGGAAGAGATCTCTCATCTAAGCATGTAAGTGCAGGAAATAATTTCACACTGAATATTAGTTTCATGGGGATACTGTCCTGAGGGAGACATCTGAGTTCATACAGGACAGGTTTTAGGCATACCAGTTTATGAGTGCTCCTAACTGGTTAGGCATTCTGGCCATTTTCAGCTCTTCCACATACAGTGGAAATTAAGCACTTAAAACTAAATCAACATTCTCAGAGTGGGTGATCAAACTCAGATATTGCCATGCAAATCTCAACAGTGCTGGAGTTCCTGTATGTAATACCTGCCTACTGATTCTGTTCCTGTCATTTTGCAGTTGATTTATGTCAATTGGTGCGTTTGCACATTTGGTAGAATTAGCCAAATTCTGCCCAGAGTGGGTCCAGAGTGTTTTGCATGTGGTAGCACCAAAAAATTTTGCTAATGCTGTATGGCTCAAAACCCCTCAATGGTTGGCCTGCTACATTTTACATTTATGGACCAACAATCTGGAGCTGTCATTTATTGAGGGATGTGTTACAATATTGGAAAGCAGCAGTTTTTACATCATGTTCACGTCATTTAACATAGGGGATGATAAAGTGTTATTTAAATTATTGATTTATAAAATGTGTTAGGTTATTGTTTAGAGTTTGCCAGGGCTATTGATTAGAGATAAGCAACCTGATCTTGGCACTGCCTCAAAGCTCTTGTTTCCAGAATCTGTTCTACCTGCTGTGCCATTTCACACTGCAGTCTCTGTTCTCAGGATTCATAACTCTTACTCTTGTCCAGAATAACCTCATAGTGTAAATGGGCCGGGGGCACATGTTTCCTTCCTTCCCTTTTAAATTTCTTTGTAAAGGGTTTTTTCTTCTGGTCTGCTTCTAAGAGGGACCTTAATCTCCTCTGGAAGCTGCCTTAAAAGATCTTCTTTTCACTGGAGGAATAGCAAGCTGGCTTGTGCTGTTGAAACTGCCAGCTTTTGGTTATAAAGCATCAGTGATGACTAAGAGAGTTCCTCAGAGAGCTTTGTAATTGCTCTTCACCTCTTCTGATTATGCCTCTCCTGCCAGTCCTGCCTGCCAAGCAGCCTGAAGACTGCCTTCTTTAGGCTGGAATCCTCAATAAGAAGCAAAGACACTAAAGTCCTCTCATGCCTCTTGAACAATGCTATGTTATTCTATTTAGATGGAAGATTACTTGAATGAGTAAGTAACCAAGACAGCTGACCATATTCAAGGTATTATTTGGTGCAGTGGTGACGTCTTTTAAGACATTTCTCCTTAGTTTGTGGAAAGACTTTTGCTACTATCCCTGGCATATGACATATCATGCAGTTTGTTGACATATCATGCAGTTTGTGAATTGTTTGAGTTGGGGACATTTTTCCCGGGAAATACAGAAAATGCTTTTGCCACTTAAGAAAAAAGCAAAGCTATATTCAAAGGAGAAAGATGTAGGTACAACCCTGAGGTTGAGAAGAGAATAGTCCACAATGAAAACATGTAAGAGTGACTCGGTACACAGTCACATGACTCAGTAACACAGTCACTAAACACAGTTACTAAATTCCAGGTTACTGCTCACATACCAGATATGGTAGAAGTCAAAGGCTTTCTTAAAAGTATTTTGTCACCTATGGATCTCTCAAATGAAGCCAGGGGATCCTTATTTTAAGTGTTCAGGACAATAAAGTTTGTCAGACACATCTGAAAAGCTCTTCAGTCTTGAAATCTGACATTGAAATCTGACATTGAAACCTAGAATTTAGTCAACTTACAGTGAAACCTGCTCTAAAGATTTTGCATTTAAAAAATCTAGTTTACTTCCCCTCACCATGTTTGTATCTGAGGCATTGCAGGCCAGAAGTTCCGTCTTTCATTCACAGCACAGTTGCTAATTAAATGTCTTCTTTGAATCCTGAGAAGAGGTAGATTTATATCATACTATTCTTTACTCATGTCAAGACAGCCTTTGAGCTTTATTCCGAATGGCATTTTCATTTACGTCAACTACAAAATAAGTGTAAGGAACCAGGCATTTCCAAAGTGAGCACTGGAAGCAGATTCTGAAAGAGAATCTGTTTCCATATTCCAAGCTGAGAAAAAGTGGTTGGAATAGTCAGTACAGTGAGACATCTGGAAGATGTTGTCAGTTCCAAAAGAGTATGAGAGGAGCCGTAAACTATGCTCTAATTTTTACTTTTCCAAAAAGGTCAGCAAAGAGCAAATGTTTTCAGAGCTGTTTTATACTATTTCACTTGAGGAATCTCCAACCTCAGGAGAGAAGGTGCAAAATACTTCACAACCTGAAGCTAAAGATAAGCTTTACTTACATTTTGTATTTTTTTTCCCTTCAAAGCTCTAATCTATAGAATGAAATTTAAAAAAAAAACAACCTTCCTGCACTTTGTCAGGAGTTCTTGTCCATTTAACTGTTGATATGTTGTCTGATGTTTCAGCCGTCTTGGAGCCAGAGTTTCATTATTAAAATGAACAGACCTGCTTTATGAAATTGTATTTGTGCTAGCAGCCTATCCAGAATTTTCAGGGATTGCTTCTGTAAATGCCCCTTCAGAGAGAAACAGATCACAATCACCACTACCCAAGCCAAGCACCTTCACTAGTTTGGGGTTGGATTATTTTGCCATTCTAATATTCCATGACATGATTTAAGCTTTATTGAATAAAATGGATAATAATGGCAACAGATATCACAAAGAGGGTTTAGAAGAGGCTAGGAATATGTCATGAAATATTTTATTGTAAGTGAGGTTAAAGTAACTGTTCCTAGATGTGTCAGGTCATCAGTCTTTCAACAGAATTGCTAGACAAAAAGGAATGATCTGCCTTGATGCAGATGAAGAATATTTTGGATCCTGTGACATCTGATATGTATGTTTTTCCCATTTTCCTAGATCTTGAAGTCATTCAAGGGTAATAGGAAGAATAACTATAATTCTGATTTGTATCAGAATGACCTTTATAGAGCGGATTTACAGATCGAAGTGACATTTAGAGAGTAGAGTAAGATCTTGAATTTCCTTGTGCTAATTCAAATCCAGACACACAGAAAGTAAAGACTTGTCTTGTAAGTCATCCCTGAGAAGCCAAAGGTGCTCTCAGCAGTACTACAGTCACTCAGTTCTTCTGTATCAAAGATTTGTTTTTAAAAAAAAATAAAAATCCTGCAAATTCTATAAACCAACATAGTCCTGGATGGACAGCAAATCTAGGCACTTCATAGTAACACTTGAGAGGTTCTTCTGCAACTTTCTTGAAATGTGGACCACAAAATTGATTTCTCTAGTGAGACCTTATAAAGGCAACCCTGAGCACAGGCATTACTTTCATATTTAGACAAGAGATCTGTTTATATACCCAGGCCCTTGTTAGCTTTGCTTTCTTTAGTTGGTTTCATGTCTGATTCAGCTTAGAATTCAAGACATTCTCCAGCCTAGCTTGTCATTTCTGTCCAGCATGCATGCAGCTAACTATTTCTAGCTAACTATGGTTAGTCATAGTACCTGGTGTTTGCCTTTGAGTTCCATCCTATTTATTTCAGATTATAGCTGTAATTGTCCAAGGACTCTTGGAGTTTTCAAATTCATCCTCTTTGCAACCTCCCCTCCTTTTTTGCGCCAAATTTAGTGTTTTAAAATGCAGTACAATTATTTTCTGTATCCCTTTGTCTTCAGTCATTAAAGAAAACTTTGAGTTGTAGTAAACCCAGGACAGTCCCCTAGGGAATTTTTTAATACATCCTTGCAGTTAGGCTGCAAACCATTCATATTCACGAAGTGGCCTATGCCTCTCATTTTGCTATTAACTGGTCACATTACAGTAAATATATGTAGGCTAAGTGGCTTCAATTTTGTTGTTATTCAAATCCCTCCTGCTTGATTTTTAACCTGTTTTTAGAAAGAAAGATGTCCTTTTGCCTGAACAGGAAAATGATGCTATTACAACCTATGTGAAGTGCTTAAGTGAATAGCCAGGGAAATTTTATTTTTGGAGGTGACATAAAAAAGTGGGGAAAAAGAGTCTGAGTCTTGCTAACAAGTTGTATTAGTGATCTAGAGTCTTAAAATTCCTCCTGTCCTGAGGGAGGTAGCATGCCTTGCAAAGTTTGGGGTTTTTCTGTGAAATAACATTGAGTTACTGTTTTAAAAATGAAAAACTAAAAAAGGCTCCCTTCTTTCAGGACTGAAATTTTAAGGCTGGAGTATTGTATTTGTTGGCAGTAGAGTTCTCTTTGCAATGGATGCCAAATAACCTATAATATCTACATGGCTATTTATATCCTTGTTGTTTCTCCCCTGACTTTTTCTCTTTTTCTTTCCTTCCATTCTTCCTCTCTGCCCTCTTCCTCCCTCTTCTCCCTCCCCACAGGACCTTGGCTTGGCCCAGATTTCTGCCACCAACACAAAGACACCAGTTCCTTTGGGATCCCAGGCACATCAGATCTACAGGATGATGTGTGCAAAAGGCTATGCCCTGAAAGACTTCTCAGCTGTGTTCCAGTTTTTACGTGAGGAGGAAACCTTGTGAGCTGTCCTTTGGAAATGGACACAATAACAAACCACATTTTTTTATCCTTATAGCTCATTTAAGAAGTATGTGGGTTTAATCAAATACTGTGCATCCTGATCCCATACAGACTAATCATCTTTGGTTGTCTAGATCACAACAAACTCCAAGGTTTTTTCATAATTCTTGAAGAAGCAAGCCAGAGGAAGAGATTGTTTGGAAATTAGCCAGACAGTGATTTCTTTTTTTTTTTTTTTTAAGAACTATCAAAGTTTTTATTTCACTAGATGCAATAAAATATTTTTTTTATGAAACACTTAACTGTTTGCATATAAAATAACTTATGTTATAGCTACAAACTTAGGTGACTCTCGAATAGTAAGAGAATGTTATATAGTGTTTTTATGATATATAGTGATTTATTAAAATTAAAAATTAATACTTTATGGAAAAAGAGATTTGTTCAATGAAGAAACACAGCTTGAGATGAATTTTTTTTTATCTTGCACCTACTAGCCTTGAGTTGATCAGTAGTGAGTTTTTCCTGGGATTCAGGTTGCAGATTAAGTTTATAGGCATGTGTTTCTAAGTGGAGAGCTGTTACAGCATGTTTACCTGATAGACTTAGTTAAAATAACATAGAATGTGTGTCCCTCTTGTAAAGCTCTGTTAGTGCATTTTGCTAGCCCAATTTTATATTTTCCTGTATTCTGTCACACGTTTTCAGAACTCAAGAACAGCACTTACCAGAAGTTCTAACAAAGTGTACATTTGTTTTAGGTAATTACTGAAGTATTTTAAATCTAAACAAACCCCATTATTTTGAAAAGAAATAAAAGTCTATACTGGTAAATACTTGCTGTATGATTATTTGCATTTTGTTTTGATGCATTCTTGTACAGACACAATTAACCAAAAACTTGTTCTAAGTGATCTTACTTTTTGATTTGCTTGGGTTTCTACAGATTATCTTGCAAAACCAAGCTTTTCAAGAGCTCTTGTTGTGAAATGCAGACAGTAATATATTTGCTTGTGCATTACCTTAACCATTCACCATCTCCTTGGTCTTGCAAAAGTACAGGTGCACATTTGGCGCTATGGATATAAATACTTATGTTGATTTCACTAGAACTGCTCACATTCAGACTTACTTGCAGGCTCTAGGCTTAATGGTCAATTATGCATTTACATTCCTATTTTGGTTGTACGACGGATCCTTTTATATATGCACATTTGGGTAACAAAACTGTGTGCTTGAATTAGCCGAAGTCTGTGAATAATCTTCTGAGAACTTGGACATTACATTTTAACCCATTATAGATACATCATACAGAAGTCATCAAACAGTACTGGTTGATCTGTTCTCCTTTCAGTTTTCTTTAAGAAGTTTGACATTCAAGGTTATGCAGGGATTTGGGGCTCATTAATGTTATGTATGAGTGCAGGAGGACTGGAAGCAATCTTACTTTTAAAAAATTGTTCATCTCTCTTCTGATAAAACTACTTTTTCTACAGGATTGCATTCATTCCTTGAAATTAGACACAAAACTACCTGCACTAAAAACTATTAAAACAGCAAAGTCAACCACTCAGGTGCGGGAAAACACAGAAACATGGAACCATAGTTGCAGATGTGTGGTTTGACCTTTGATAACAATATCACATACTATAACATTTTTTCCTATGGGACTCCTGCTTCACGTAATACAAAGGATGGACCTAGTCTCATAAGGTAGTGAAGGACGTTTTTGCCAGGAGGATCCTTGTTCGTTTTCAAGTTTTGATGAGGTAAGGAATTGTAGGAGAGTCCTGGTTAAGTTTTTCTCCTCTGTATTTGACTTGGAGATCTCACTGGCATCAGCAGGGCTGCTAAGAGATGCTTCTTTCTGCTGTCCACCCCAGCCTGTAGCAGCATTTGCTATCAATGTGTATCAATCTGTAAGCCTGGGCTTACCTGTAACCCTGGGTTTGCAGGAAGCATAATCAGTTGTTTTCTGAAGGCATTATATGCACACATAAATGTTGGGAGCCATGAGGAAAGAGAATATGCTCAGTGAGACACACTCTGAAGCTTTTAGCTTCTGAAATCATAAAGTCTCCATTAAGCATGTGGTAACTTTGTTATTATTTTTATGTTTCTCCCAAAGGCTTGTAGCTGAGGCTTCCTGGGGTTCATTTCTCCTCCCCCACAACCTCTGATCAAATTTTAAATTCCCACTCCAAAGCATAGGGTGCTCAAGTTGGAGTAAAGGCTGCCAGAATGCTATTTTGGCAAACCAACAAAATGTTCTGTGGTCTCCTTCTTGGAGGAGGATGTTGGCTGAAATTAAAAACAAAACAAAAAATAACCAAAAAACTCCAGCTTCGGGGCAGACAGCCAGCATGTAAAATTTTAGAACAAGCAGTTAGTTTGGCAAAGTTAGAAACAAGTTTTTAAATAAGTCTTATTATGGAAAGTGCCTTGAAACCTTTAATGATGTCCAATACCTGAAGCCAGTAATACAATTTATATTAGCATACACATTTTTTCCTAATCCTTCAGGGGAATATTGTGTGACTGGATGCATATAATGGTGGTGGTATTCATGCTAGCTATGGCTATTCTGCATGTGCTTATATATATAATGTATCTTTTGCTCTGCATGGGACGTACTTCTGCTCTATGGAAATTAAGCAAGTACTAAAACTATTGTCACTACCAGAAACACGTGTTGAAAACTGTAATTTGTTGAGTTGAACAGAAAGATTGTAAAATTGGTTGAATTTCTACACTAATTACCTCCCAGTACATACACACAAATTAGGTGCAACAAATTAACTGCATATTTTGTAAATGTCCCAAAGGGAAACTTGAGGTAACTTCTTTTTAAATTAGTTTGAATGTTAAACTAGCCCTCCCATCATGCTTACTTTGGAAACTCACCTATATCAAATGCATTTATTGACTAACAGGAAAACATTGACAACCAATAAAAGTAGCGATGGTTTTAAAAAAAATCGTAAGCAGCCTTCTCTCATTTATGATTCAGTATAACCCGTCTTAAGCAACTATTTTTGGTGGTCGTTTAACAGAGGAGGCCTTCTATTAAAGCTGCTGAGTACTATATTGCTTTAACTTTATTTATGGCTCTTACAAGCCTCGGGAGGAAGAGGAGGTATTCAAACCAAGTAAAAGTATTATAAGTGATATTCTGGCTCTGCTTTAATCAATGGGAATTTTGCCATTAAGTACAATACTGCCAAGATTTCACAGTATGTTGGATGCCCACGTGATTCCAGTGCAGATGTGGCCAAGATGCAGCTCTGGAGGAGCTCAAGCGCATCTCTCAGGCAGGGATTATGCCACATTGCTGGCATCAGGATTACGAGAAACTGGGGTGGTGGCTGTGAGAGGATGGAGCCAGCAGGAGCTGCTGAAGTTGATATTGCCAGTCTCCATCCCACCCTCGTCCCACAGTGGTTGAGAGAGATGCTGAGGGGGACAGAATAGCTGCTGTGCCTTCCCGCCTGAGAACAGAGCTACCTGTCTTTTCAGCTGTTTAAATCTTACGGCTCTTTGCCACAAGATTCATTAAATGGTTTATGGAACAGAAAGGCTGTGGCTGCCCCTGGAGCAAGCAGAGAAGGGCTACCATCATACAAGGGCTACTGTATTTATGCAATAGATGTCTTCCTATGCTTTTAGTCCACCAGCAAGACCAAAGCTAACCACGCACAACCATGAGAATACTAACTTCATTGGTAGTGATACCTGTTGCTTTTGAATTGTCTTTACATCATCATCATTGTCATGTTCTTTGTATAAAAATAGATGTAATTCAGCTTTTCTCAAGAGAAGTGAGGATATTGCTTGTGTTTACAAGGCTGTCTAATAAGTTGTGGAAACTTTGATGCAGTTTAGAAACTTCTGTTGTGTTTTCTTGGTGCACAATATGTAGAGCTACGGTCCTCGGCAGTACTTCAGACTCAAGGTTTGATAAAACCCCCTTAAAGTTAGGGGACTTTAAAATGGGAAGCCTTTTTATTGACTTCAGTATCAAGTTCTTAGAACTCTTACTGCAAGCCTTGCAAAACTGAAAAATATTTCAGTAGTGGGAAAAGTTTAGTTCAACGTCTACAAATTAGAATAAACGGTACTTTTGAAAATCTGGAGCTTTCAATAACAAGGATATCTTTGCCATTCTGTGCAACAGCATAATGGATGTACGGTCTTTAAAGGCTGCCAGTATTTTTAAGATTTGTTGCTTTCTATATATGATTTGTCACAACGCGTCCTACCAGCTGGCACAGTTACACATTAATTTTTTTCCAATAAGAATAATAGCAACAGTTAAAAAGTTTTCTTAGGTGGACAGAGAATGAATATTTTTATGGTTGATATGTTCAATAGATGTATGACATTGAACTAGGCATCCATATAGCAGTGATATTTTTTTTGTTTTGGCATTCATCATGGACTGTGAGCACTTCGGGTAAATTGAGACAGGTGGATAAACCTTTCTAAAGTACTACATGTCTCATAATAACTACTGTATAATTAAAAGTCATCTGGCTCTTTCTGCATTCACACCCAACTCTTTGCTTTGACCTTGACCCTGAGACAAGGTCTGGATTTTCATGTGAGGTCAGAGATAACTCAGTCTGTTCCTTCACTTAGTTTTACTGAGCCTCCATTAGTGATGGCAGTGTTCTGTTTGTTAAAGTAAATGCTATGCATGGAGATAATAAATGTCCTAACGTGTTTTATGAAGTTCACTGATTTTAAAAAGACTTGGAGCACTGGACAAAAACAACTGAAATACAACTGATAAAAAGGTAACTTTGCATATACCTGAAATGCAGCTGCCTTGGAAAGAAATGTAAATATTGATACAATACATTTCAGTCCTTACAGTATTTTTAGAAAAGAAATGAATTGTATTTTGTCTTGTTGAAATTCAAAGGAGAAACCAGACAAGTAAAACAAAAGTAATAGCCTTCAAATGTGGTCAGATGTAAGCTTTATTTGGCCAGAATCAAGTGTTGCTGCTGTCTGTCTTCCAGTTTGAGCCGCATGATGAAACTAGCTTGGATTTATGCAGGCGACTTATAGCACCAACAGCTGTAGGGAAGAAAGTGATGTGGAAAGTAACTTAAAGAATACTTCTTGAAATCTCTGAGCTGCCTGCTTTGTTCTGGGTGCTTTCTTCCAAATGATTTAACGGTGTTAACTGGGCTGTTATCACTGGTGGCAGGCATACCTGAGCCAGCTGTAAGCTAGCTTGTTTGCATATCTGCAGCTCTCTAGTCCCAGAGGCTTTCCTGGGAAGCTGGGCAAATAGTGGGGCAGCAGTGCTGTGTAGACAGGCTGTTTCCAGTACCTAAATTGGCTAATTGGTGGCTAGCAACAGTAGGTCATTTTTGCTTTCCAGTCATCATGCATGTTATTCCACAGCTATAGGGCCTAGAAGCTTTCAATTACCGATATTTAGTAGGCTAACACACTGGATGTTGTAACTATTATCTGTTTTACAGTATCATCTTGGCAGTCTGTGCCCTGTTTTTTCTTCCTCTGTTTGTATGATGCCTAAGACAAGTCCCCTTGGTGTTGTGTAATTGTGTCTGGCAGCTGTCAGTCTGCAGTTCACAAAAAAGACTAGCTTCAGTCACTCACTGGTGACTGAAGTTGGAGGTTCAGACACATGGATTTAAGACATGCTTGGATTCCTCTGCATTTCTACAGACAAGGTTTTAATACAAGCTCTACCTTGTTTGAACCTATCTATTGTGCAGCACCAAAAGCCCACAGTATGTCAGTTGGTTATTTTTCCCTACATTTGACTGTGTTAGAGCTATATTTGCTGTTCATGCTCAAAAATAGCCAATTTCTGGTCCCTGCCAGGAGAAGGAAGGGAAAACACTGCTAAGCAAATGGAGATCAGTAGGTCACAGGACCTAATGCCAACACGTTACTCTCACTGGAAAGCCATTGGATCCTGTCCCCACGTCCTATTGCTGTGGCTTTTCTCCTTTACTTGTCCCTGGATAGATAACTGTGTTTTCTTACATGATGCAGATGCAAATGAGGTCTGTGTTTAATAAAAAGAGGAAAAGTAGGCAGTGTCTTTTGCTGTGTGACTTCCTAGGCCTATCGGGAGGGTGGCTCCTTGTAAAACAGATAAGGGAACCTCTGCTCCCTCTGGCACCATGATAAAGACAGAGACACTGAGTCCACAGACACCTTTAGATACCACCTCTAAAGTCACAGCAAGCAGAATGCAGTTCCTGTCCCTCATCGCACCACCCAGCTCCGCTGTCTGAGCAATAAACATCACACCAGCCTCTCCAAACTCTCCCTGGGGCTGCTTGTGGCTCTCATTTTGGCAGCTTTGTCTGCCTTGGCTGTGGCTGCCTGGACTCTGCTTCTGTGCTTCCTCCCGAAAATTCCTTTTCCAGTGCTGTGCCCAAGCTAACTGTAGGCCTTCAGTGTGCCTGCAAATAAGATGTTAGGTCTTACTTGCTTTCCATGTGCTCCCAGTAGTGCCAGAAAGCACATAATGAATGTGTCTCCCTTGTTTCTTCCAGACTTAATAAGTAAACGGAGCTATAAACAGTAAGCCAAAAGGATGGGGATGGCAGGCATTTATGGGGTAATAGGAATTTGTTCATTGAACTGGTCGTTGTGCTACTTCGTGACTGTGGTATCTCAGCTTTTTCTGAGAGTAGGAGCAATGTGTGTTTCTTTTCATATGAAGAGGAGCCAAAACTGGCTCTGTCCACTGACCTGTGACTGTCATTTTGAAACAGACTCATTGTTTACATTTACAGTAAAAGTGAAAAATAGCCATTCTTATGTATTAAAATATAGCTGGTTTGCTTTGTTGTTTTTTTTATTAATCCATTTTCCACAAATGGATGTTCTAATGTGTTTGCTAGTATTTTACTTCCTTCTCCATCTATGTAACAGCCTGTATATTATAGGCTGCATGTAATATCTAAAATCACATTCGGGAATCTATGAGAAAGTCAGCTCTTAAGGTAACCCTGCTATGGTGCTGTTAATAACACATTGCAAACAAGAAAGTAGTAAGTGGAAATAATGCACTCATTTAGAAGTAATAAATCCTTTGATCTTTCTTTGAAGCAAGGGTATATGCTTAAACTACCAATTCAGGGACAACCAGATGCCCATAAAGAATGGTTCTTTGCTTTGATAGAAAATCGCTGAGGCCTGCCCAGCAGCTCTGGTCTGTAAACAGATTAGTTAAGTGCTCATCAGCTCTGATTTGCATAGGACAGTCTTTGCACACAAACCCTAGTTCCTTAACGAGCTATTTACTTGCAGGAAAGCTACTGGGTTCCTTTTAGTTAGAAATCTCAGTAGAAAATTGCTTTGTGAGAAGGGGCAGGATCCTGATTTGGAAATAGTGCCTTTCCTCTTCATAGATGTTAACAGGCAATTGGTGACTGCAGTCTGGCATGTTTGCTGAGCCTCTTTAATGCTGGGGAGTGGGAATTAGACACATAGCTCATACTTGGAAATTTGGAAAAAAGTTACTTCTTTCTGCTCATTGGTGGCTTTCATCCTTGGTTGGATAAGGAGTGTAAGGAGGGAGAAGATTGGGAACCAGACACTTGTGTTCAGCAGAGCTGAACTCTTCACTGAAGAGGATTTCGCTAGGCTGTAAAATACTCATCGCCTTTGAATAAAAATAAATGCCTCATGGATGCTTGCTGATTTGTGTGCAGAAATTGTGTGCAGCCTGCAAATTTGGCACTTACATTTTTCCCTGTTTAAACTTCTTTTGATCCACACAATTACTTTTGTCTAATACAGAGGGAGGTCAGTCTCAGCCACAAACATAGCAGATGGTGAGATTCACCCTAGAGTATAGAAGAGCTACAGTACTTCAGTGTCTTTTGCGTTTTAAAATGCACTACTTCTCAACTGATTTCAGCCTGGCCAGCAGTTTGCTATTCTGAATCAAGAAAGCAGCAAAACTGCAACTTTTTCTGATGGGGAGACAAAAATAGCAAAAGGGGAAAAAACCACAAAGTATTGCTGAAATCAGTGTGAGCAGTTTCAGTGCAAACCTTCTGCAGCTGGAAAGGTCTTAAAATGATAGAGTAGATTCTTTCTGTATTGATGATCCCACAAACTTTGGGGTGACAGGTATACGAGTAAGGGTATACTGTAGGTATGTGTGTTTTAAAACAGAATACCAGTGTTAGACACAGGAAAGTTAATAGTGTAGTTCTGCCTTACCCTAGTAACAGTGAAAAATGTTATGAATCTGTGTTTTCACTGCTAACACTATTTCCATTCTGTGTTCCCTTTTGCTTGAAAAGTAAACTTAGGTTAGTGTCTTTGTGCCTGAAAACATAGGGTGGAAGGCTGAGCTGAGGAAAACACATATCATTTTCACAGACATGCTAAATATAGTTAGAAACTCTTCCCTGTAAATCCCTGTTTGGTTTTCATTTATTTATTTCATCAGCCAGATGCTAGTTTTTCACTTAGGCTATGATAAGAACATTACCCAAACACTTCCTGAAAAAATAAAATCTACATTATTACAGGGCACTCTGCATCAGCCCATCAGCCGTCCGCCTTTGAAGGCTTGTGTTCAGCCCCTCAGTTTTATAGTGCCAAGATTCAAATATGGGATTGCTAAAGGAAATTAATTACTAGTAAATTTAGAACAAAGGAAAGAACCTGCAATTTCACAGCATGTAAAACACCTTTTGGAATTCTTTGCTCTCTTCTTGGAAACCAGTGTGTCAAATTCTTGGAATTATTTTAAAGGGCTCGGTAAAATGTGTAGCTATCCAACAAGCCATAATAAAATCTTATGCTTAAGGATATAAATAGCAGGCAGAAAATTATTTTGCCTCTAGACACTTTAGACCACGTCTATTCAATGTGCATTGCAAAGCACTCTGGGGCTTGCTTTTCTGATGCCCTGGGTGCTGAGTATGGCTGCAGGCAAAGAGTGGAGCCTGGTGGGACAATGTTGTGATCCAAGGTCAGACATCCTCTGTTACTGTGCCCAACCCCTGAGCTCTACAACTGCTGCCTCCTTCCCTTCCAGCCCAACTCCCGTCAACCACCAGAGTCTGACCAAGGGCAGCAGTGGGCTCAGGGACCCGCATGGCTTCACACGTCAGCTGTCCCACATGTCCAGCACTACCCAAGCACCTGCATCTTTCTGAGCTTTCTGGAACCCTCTTTGCTTCATGTCACCTCCAAGGAGGAAAAAGAAATGTCTTCAGTTCAGTCTGTATAAACCAGACCTTTCCATTGATTCTCTCACTGCTGGTTCTCATTTTTCCCTCTCTGACAGTTCTCCTTTGCTTGTTGCCTCCAAATCACAGTCTGTAAGAAGTGTCTCCCACTTGCTTCCCACTCCTCCCATAGCCACTCTGTCAGGTGGTCTCCTCCTCGCTTCTTCCATCACACATGCCTGTCTTTCTCTGTCCCCAACCATCCGCAGAGACACATCACTCTCATCCCTAAAAGCAGCATATGATCCTGCCCCAGCCATTGCTATAGTTTTCTTTTCCTTTCTTTCTCCTTGTAAACTAGCATGTTTTGTCTCCCTTGGTTCTCCTGCTCCATTTGAACCACACTGTTGTTCCCTTGTACCTTTGCAACCCCTAATACTCACAAGGGTGTTACACATGCTGTGTAGTCAGTTTGAAGAGTGGGAATAGACCAAATTCAAGTTGTTAAGGTGGTTGGATTTTATGTCACCACATTCAGTCTTGTTTTCACATCTTGTACCTTGCTCCTGCTCCGTCAATTGACTAAACGAGCATCAAGCATGCTTTCACTTCTCCTTCAAAAACAGCTGCATTGATATCAGCCTCTAAGGCTGTGTCTAAAGCAGGGATGTAGTCCAGAGCAGGAACCTGCTTTACAGCATATTTTCTGACTGTACCCATTTACCACACTTGGATTCACATTGCAGAGCGATGCTAGAATAAGCAAGTGGGTTTTCTTTCAGATGAAGCAACGGAGCAGGATGGCGTTCCAGGTCTGTCTCAGGCACTCTGACTTGCTCATGGGCCTTCTGTGCACAGGACCAGACTGCAGCTGGTCTGGAGAAAACTCCAGATATAAAACACATATAGTGTGGGCACTGGCTCTTCAAAATCAACTGTGTAGCTTTCTAGATTTGCTCCTACTGTGCTGCTGATGCAGACAGATCCTGTACATCCTTTCAGAGAAGCTGTTTTTTCACTGCTGCTATAAACCTCTGTTCGTTATTTTAACATTTGAGAACCACCTGTGCCACATCAGATCAATGTGATATTGCAAGCCTCTGCCTTCCAGCAGTGTGGGGTGGACCCTCTTCTTACTGACATCGATTTTGTATCCAAGCACAATCATGGACTTCTGTGGGGATTCTCTTTATGCCATCTGAAGCGAGATCCACACTGAAATGTCTTCTGTTTGGTGAAATGTCATGTCTGTGACCATATTCTGCCTATTGTACATGCTCGCTCTGCAAAGCATACTGATACTGGCCTAAATATAAATTAGTTGCTTTTCTAATATAAGAGTTGCAACACTTAGTTAGCTTTGTATTCTTATGGAGCTAACCAGGTTATTACTGTGGAAACAAGATATATTAACTTGATTTAAAAACTGTTCTCTGTGGCTGCTTGTTTTGAGCCCTGGATTTTAAGATTTCAAAATACATTTGCATTCATGAAAAATGTATTTTAACAACATAATGGCTGACAGGTCTGCTAGTTGTAAGGAATGCCTTTGATGGTGAGCTACAAAGTCCTCAGTAGCCCTGGTAGGGATACAGGGCTTCCAACCCATTAGTCTCCCCTTTATTTTATTTATTTTATTTGAAAGCTTCCCTTCCCAAAACCCACAAAGGAAGAATAGGAAACAATCCTCAGCGTGGAGGTAACTTTTTCACTTCCTTCTCTCTCATGTAGTTGTTAACAGTAATTTACAGTTGGTCAGTTACATCGAGAAGGCTGTGATCTTTCTACCTAAAGTAATAAAAATCAGTGTGTAGGTCTTATTAATTTACAACATGCCATAAAGGCTAACAAATTGTACTGTACTAAAAGAATAGTGCAAAAGTATTTACTAAAAAGAATATGATATTGAAAGTAATTCTGCTTCCCTTGGACTTCCTTACCTCTATGACAAAAATTGTCATAGCTTTAGGCATGTTCATGAGCTGTGCTGTATGGCAGACCCGAGAATTATTGTACTTTTATGAATGTAAAGAAGAAAACTGCTGTGGATATTTTTGATGCATGTGCATATCTTTCTTTCCTTCTTTGACTTGAGTTGTGCCGCTTGGACATGATTCTACCTTAAGCAACTCAAAAAATCTGAGTACTTCTGGAGTCAAAGGAAATTTTGTCATTTATTTCAGCAGGACAAGACTTTTTCTCCCATGTAGCTAGTGGTTTTGGCTCAATTCAAATTGGAATGTGGCTCTTCAAGTTACAAAAACTGTCAGGTATTTTATAAAAATCAGATCATATCATTAAACCAAATAATTTTGCAAGAAATAGTGTATATGAAGAGTGTAGCTGACTTCTGAATCATATTACTGTATGACAAGATCTCTCAAAAATGAACAGAGGGGAAAATTATCTGGACTTGAAAGTTGAGTGAGGATCAACAAGTTTGTTGATGAAAGGTAGCAAAATATCAAATAGCTAGAAGTCAGGGATTACAGGGTCATGGTTAGGAACCTGGTCTATTTAATATTTTCATAGGTGAAGAGGAAAACAAGAACAACCCATTGTTGAAATTTGCAGACACCGCTATGCTGAGTAGCGGTCTGTCATCCCTGTGGCCTCAGGTATGTGGAAGAATCACAGACTCCCAGAATGGCTGAGGTTGGCAGGTACCTCTGGAGGTCATCTGGTCCAGCCCCCCTGCTCAGCCAGAGCCACCTAGAACCAGTTGCCCAGGACCATGTCCAGATGGCTTTTGAATATCTGCAAGGATGGAGAGTCCACAACCTCCCTGGGCAACCTGTGCCAGTGCTCAGTCACCCCCACAGTAAAAAAGTGTTTCCTGACATTCAGACAGAGACTCCCGTGTTTCAGTTTGCACCCATTGCCTCTGGTACTGTCACTGGGCACCACTGAAGAGAGCCCGGAAGCTCCATCTTCTTTGCACCCTCCCTTCAGGTATTTATATACATTGATAAGATCCCCACTCAGCCCCCACTTCAGGTTGAACAGTCCCAGCTCTCTCAGCCTTTCCTCACAGGAGAGATGCTCTAGTCTCTTCATCATCTTCATGGCCCTTGGTTGGACTCTTTCCATTTGTCCCATACAAAAGCACATGTTAGCATAATTCCTGAGGGCATTGCTTCTCTGGGGAGGGACAGGGACTAAGCCCTGGTTCTCTGCACATCCTCTATCAAGGTGTTTCCCACAGACACCCAAGCATGCTAGTCTGTGATGAGATGGCTTCATGCTCCTCTACCCTGTGGTGAGGTTAGAAACCTGTGGCTTCACTGTAGTGTTCTGCCTGCAAAGGGACCACTTCACAACTGGAGAAATCCCCAAGTCCTCAGTGGTAAACTAAGCTATCTTTTCTAAAATAAGACTTTCTTGTTTTCTTAATGTTATAAATAGAACCAGCAAAAAACAGGCTCAGGATGAAAGATCTGTGTTGGTGGCCAAACCAACACAGTAGTAGTGTAAAAGGAGCCACAGGGAAAATAGTTGGAGGTCTAAGTCAGAAATTCTTCCTAGCATGCAGTGGCTTTAACTGTTAAGTTAATGCCTTTTACTGTGGGAGAGACCTTATGTCTGATACTCTGCTGGGTGCTACAAATTTGTCTATCTGTCTCCATTTGTAGGGCAGCCCTGTGATAGTCATAATCAAGGTGAAAAGCAAACTTTGTCAGGCCACCCTGAATGTAATGGCAATGTCCTATTTGAAGGCTTTTCTGCTAATGGGCAGAAGAATATACTTAGAAGTCAACTGGCAGTAATTTCATTTGCTCTTACTTGATAAAGTACGATGATTTTGTGCATGGCAGCCTAAATATTCCATTGATCTAGGCTGAACTACTATCCCTAATTTGAGATAACAGATAGCAAGCTGATCATAAACAAACAATGAACAGAAAGAAAATTTGAATTGACTGGATAGGCTATTTGCTGTGAAATATTCATTCAACTCTATAAATAACATTTGGTTTCTATCCAGAGGAGGAATGATTTACTTCACCGAACAGGTAAAATAGAATAAATAACAAGACCCTGATACACTGAATCAAATGAGAAAATAAAAACTGTGATAGATGTGACCTTTGGAGAAATGTTCAATTTTGTTTGTCACTGTTTGGAAATAATACAATGTACCTAACAGGAGGTAAGAGCCAGGCAGCAGAAATGTCACTGTTTTCTGTTATTACCTTAATGTGGAATGCAAGTTTTTTAACAGATCCAATGTATTTTAATAGATTGCTTGTTTTCTTTGAGCATTCATATAGTTTTTGTATGTGGGATCACAAATGAGTGTATCCCCCCTTTATAGCTCATCACTGTCCAGTATTGCTATAATGTGTGAATGTGTCCACAGGTTTTTTCCACAGGATTCCTAAGCCTTTAGTGTGCTGATGAGCTGCTTTTATACTTTGTTTCTTCTGATTTAGATCAAAAGGATAACTTGCACATGGGTGAGCCCCTTGCAATACATTTGATGCACCTCCAAAACAGTGCCAGATGACAAATCTCACTGTTACTCTACTCTTAATCTGCATGTTCAATATGTAGGAATTTTCCAGAGTCTTTACTCCAGGCCTTATACCCAAAAAAATTAAATCTCTGTTCTCATAGAGACCTTCTTCAAAAGAGCTCCTGGCTACCTTATGTTCCCTCTTCAGTTACCATCTACCTTTAAGAAGGGAGCATGCTGTGCATTGACATGCAAAACCAAGCTCCAAAGAAGTGACCTGCTGTGTCTGACAATTTCTCCACCAAGTAGCTTTTAAATTAGAGTTAACCTGAGATCTTGGCCAGTCTGCTCATTTGCACATCAATATCCTAATGCACATCCTCAACACTGGTGATGTCCCAGTGTTACTTTTAGGATAAGGTGGCTAGCTTTGATATTTACAGATATGCGCACATTAGAAAGCTGGATGTGATCCTGGAAAAAGTTCCAGGAGTGTTTTGACACAGGGCATATGTTAGTGGTACCGGTAAAAAGTACAATCTGGAAAGCACTCATCAGATGTATGCACTGTCACAGGCAAAGATGTGCTTTGGACAGCTACAGTGAGACAGATTACACCTGCAGAAGCATAACATTACTGCTGAAACATCACCACCTACTCTGGAGCTTCTGCCAGCACCAGTTGGTCAAAGGCACCTCTCTCCGACCTTGCCTAGCCCAACTGTGCCAGCAGCATCCTGCTACACAAACATGGTCTTGGTGTGTGGAAAACATACCCGAAGAGCAGTGCTCCGGAAGCATGAGTCAGCTGGCTTTCCAAAGAGGAGGTGAAAAGCAGACCTGGTTATGATGGGGAGACCTACACAGGGACAACATAACTGGCCAGCCCTTTAGACCAGCAGAGATGCAAGCTCCAATTCCCTTCCAGTGTTCGATAATGAAACCTGAAAAATTTAAGTGATGGAAATAAAAGTGCTGTTTGCTGACAGCGACAGTAATTAATCATCAAACAGTTCACAAGGAAAAGTGACAAATTCATCCTTGGGAATGCTTTTAACATATTCTAGTTCAGTCACCCAGCTACTAAGTTTCACGGTCAGGATTGCTGCAGGCTGCATGGCAGCATCTTTGCATCTTTATCTTCTTTGCATTCAGTATTAAACAGAGTCTCTGCCTTGTAAAGATGCAGTAATTACTGTTCAATACATTTGTCCTTTAGGATTTGGGGTGGGGTTTCTAGCTTTTTGTACTAATGATTTGTGGTACTAATGACCAATGATAGCTAAATGTGAGATACAGGTGCATACCTGATGGGTTTTGGCACTTATTGCTATGTCATAGCAATAGAAGTTATTTCTGGGTCTATCTTCTCAGTGGTGTCAAGAACTGAAGTTCCTATTGACATGAATTATACTCTCAGCTGTGTCTCCAGTTCTTCCCTCCTAACTGTTTAGACTCAACAGTGCTTGTGTACTTGCTTGGAAAATAAATCTTTAAAAATTCAAAGTGCGCACCTCATGGAAATATGGCTGTTAATAAATGCTGTGATTTCTTTCCTTTATGTGAATGTCTGCTCATATAATTGCAGTGAAACAATTCATGCAAGATAGTTCTCTTTGAACTGTAGTCTTGTGTAAGAACAAAAAAGCATCAGGTCAGGTTGGACCATATAGCTCTGCCTCCTGTGATAGACATCAGTAAGTCTGAGAGAAGAGTGTGAGAACAAGGAAAGGACACCATGAAGTTTCTCCAGTCTGCTCACCTGCACTCATGCTATTTTGTACATGTTTCTCTAGTTTTCTACTGGCCTGATCCAGTGAGTTGAGGCTACTCAGCACCTCTTACAAGGTGCTTTGTATGACTTCATGAAAGATGTATTAATCTCCTCAGGTCCCTGACATCTGAGCTGAAAGCTGCAGAGAAAGGTGGGCCTCACTGGCAACCACTGGGTTAAGATGGGTTTCCCTTGGGGACAAAAGCCACAAAAGAAGTGGTCATGTAAATTGTAGCAGCAGCGTAACATGAGTATTACTATTTCAGTTTTTGCTATCAGGGAAACTGCTTGTTCTTAATCCCACTTGTGTTATATGTACAGAAATAATCTCTTCATACTCTGGAAATGTTAAATTTCCTTTTAAAAGCCCAGAGAGGGAACTCAAACGCACAATCAATGCCTATGTTCTACTGGTCTCAACTTCCAGACTGTATTTCCAACTTTTAAACAGCTGCTTCTTCCATTTTTCTCCTATACGTCCTAAGCAAGGAGTAATCAAAATCTGAGTGGAAAAAATGTTAAGAAATTCCACTGGTGCCCCTCTTTTGTCAAGTCTAGAATTGTGGTTGCTGAATAATATTAAAGTAAATCAACCTTTTAAAAAAACAAAAGCAAACAAAAAATCTCAACAAGAACCCAAAGGTTCTGAAATTCAGATAATATCTTGATATTGCCAAAGCATCACGGAGTTGTACCTGCTTTAATGAACCCTGTTGTTGCCAGTAAAGGGCCTTATCCTCAGTCAGGAACCATTCCTAACCATCCCACAGACATTCTTTGAGCATGGAAATGTATGTTACGATGTTTTCTGATTTAATTGCTCTGATTTTATTTAGAGAGGAGGTTAGGGTATTAGGAAATGCCTTCAAAGCAAGTAGAAAAGACTAGTTGTGGGATAGGTAAGAGGCTGTTTTCTCACTGGGATCTTCAAAAAGCAAAGATTTGTAAAGCTTTCAAGATGACTGGGGACAGGATTGACTTCTTGTTAAATCAGATAGGGACCTAATTAGAGGTTTATGAAAGCAACAAAGCACCCTGCAGAAGGCAGTTTCCCTGCTGGGAGAAAATTCACTGAAACATGAGGGTAAGGCTAATAGCAGCAACTAGGAAGAAAGGAAAAAAAAAAAAAAAAAAAACACATCCCTTTTAACTCTTTTAAACCCTGAAGCAATAGGACATCACTGGTCAGGGTTTAGAGGAGATAGCCTAACTTGCCTCACAAATCTGTTGCCAAAGGCCACAGGGAAGGGTTGAAAAAAAGACTAAGATGGTCAGCAGATGAGCAGATATCTCTCTTCCAAGTAGAGGGATGAATTAGCCTTACAGTTGCTAAACTCAGGATAACAAATCTGCCCAAAGCCTTGCTTCCTCATTGGGAAAATAACCTTTGAATAGATCTCTGGAGCAAGAGAAAGAGATCAAGGAAAATGTGTCAATTTGGGATAATAAAGGAAGCAGAAGGGCCATAAATAGAGCAGATATGCATCCCCAGGCAGCAGCCACCTTTTTTTCTTTTAGCAATTGACAGTGGCCCTCAAGGTGTTGTAACACATGATGGGTTCTCAGACTTGATACTGCATTTCTTCTTATTGCCATTTGCATAATATATGACCCTTTGCTTTTGTGTATATGAAACAATCTTGTGATAGAAATGTGAACACATGGGGGAAAATCATCCATGCTCCATCTGTTTTGGTGCATTTAGATTCAAAATAGATAATTTTCTGAAAGCATTTTTACAAATGGAATACAAAGACTAACCTGAAATTTCGATTTTGCGTTTCCTTTTTCTATTGCAACTAATAGAGGCTGAAGTCTGGAAACTGAGAAAGCTTCAGGGCAGAAACCTGAACAGCGTGACTTAGAAACATTCTCTCATAGAAACAGGCATTCATAGCTCAGAAACAACATTTCTGTGTTCAGCATGAGTCAGGCAGTCTGGCATGGTGGACCTTCTTTTGCAATTTCTGAGTGCAAAAATGCTAGTCATTGTTTGCGTGGGTAAAATTATGATTATTTTAATACATTGCAGCACCAGAAATAATGTCCTGAAAATGTCTTTAATGGGAAATAGCAAACAATGAAAATTACTGAAAAGTCATTTGCTACTAAGCATAATAAGCTTACCTATTTAGCACTAAAGAGGTGACAGAGGTCATGCCTGTATGTGATACCCTTCTAGATGAAAACAAAACTTCCAGTATTTTCCCCAATAAATGTTGAATACTTTAGTAATGCTTGCATGCTTAAGTAATATATGCATGCTCTGCTAGTTTAATTTTCATAAACTTGATTGATTCAAATGTTGACTTTACTACCACAGCTTTTATATCCTTGTCTAATCAAACTACATGTTTATTATTTCAATTTTACATATTTTAGTAAGTGGATTGTATACCTTAATGGCACAGTAACGTTTTGCATAGTTCACTAAGGAAAAAGCTGACTTTATACTGTTTCTCCTATTTTAGTGCAGTAATCTTTATTTTTCTGGGCCTAAGAAAGAAGCAAAGCTCTTCAGAAATTACTTTACAGGAAAAGTATATGATCTGGTTGAAGAGAATTAAATGAGACTCAATTCATTAGCTCTTCCATCCCAGCATTACTCTTGCTTATCACTTGGGACTCTTCTTCTGCAGATGCCTTAGCCTAATATAGTGGTCATAGCTTTCCAGATTCATGCAAGTGGACCCAAATCCTGTATTATTCTTACAGCCTTCTACTTGGAAAATGAAAAAATGAGTTCAAAACTTGCAACAAATATTCAGTTTTGTCTGCGCCTTCCACTTTCTTATCACAGATACAATCCACAAAAATCATTCATTCTTTCTTTCCTTTAATTTCAATTTCCAGATAAAATGTTCAAATAACATTTGCAATTTGAAGTGCCAAATTCAAGAACTCTAGCAAAAATTAGAGGTGTATCTAGTTGGACATGTAAAAAATGAGACTTCCCAACTTGCTAGTCAGTCTTGAAAAACTTAGCCTTCAGCTTTAGCAATTCCAAGCCTTGTCCTTTGAAACATATATTGGCCGTGTTTGCTGGTCTCCTCATCTGCTCTTATGACAAATCTTTTTTTCACTTTTTGCTCTTACTTAATAGGACTTGTATACATATAAACCATACAAATATTACAAGGATTGTTTTTCGTCTCTGTGTATTTTCAAAGCATTGGTAACTAAAAAAATTTGAGGACCTAAGTCTGAGTTTTATCACGATGTGAAAAGACTTTTTTAGATAACTTGTCATCAAAATATTCAGGTTGGTTCAGAAATTTATTTTTTGCTGATGTACTCTGTGAAAAATAGACAGCTTCTGTGAATTGCCAATATTATTGGATGAGTCTAAGATTTCTGGGGAGAGGGATAATTCAGGTACCATTCAAAATGTATACTCTTTTTGTTTTATATTACCAAAGGGGCTGTTATGTTTCTTTTTAAAATAGATTATGTGATCAATACATGAATTAATGTAATTTATTGATTAAGCTTTATGTGTTAATAGCTTGACTTCTGTGCCTCAGTGGTATGGTTTAAGCAAGTTCCTTTATGTGGCTTTTATGAACAAGATGGTAACTGAAAGTATATCTGACAGGTTGATTGTGTTTTCTCAAGAAGAAAGTGTTGATTGGCTAGCAAGTATTTCTTCTCTGATATTGTTCTCCCCCTTATCACCCCTTCTTACACTTTCCAGTGTAGACACATTGCACCTCACAGGTTGGAGTAGATTTGTGGCTGACAAGGGCTTGAGCAGAAGGGCTCCAAGGAATGTGTTGGTGCTGTTGTGAGTGGCGTCCCTGATTTAGTAGGTGGCAATCTCTCTTTGGAGTCGGAATTGAACTGCCGACCCAGTCTGGAGTTTAAGAGACTGTGCTGATGGAGCTACTGTGTTTTGAGTGAAACTTAAAACCAGGGTCCTGTCCGTTTGTGGTCATTAAAGACTTCTGGCATGCATCCTCTCCTAAGCTGCTATATGGTATTGCATTAAGTGTTGTATTTCAGAAGTGGATTAAAAGATCCTTTTGTATGGTTTCTGAAGCACTTTAGGATTTTGGGGATAAAAAAATACTATATAAATGTAAGTTACTATAATAATAAAATGAAAATGCTCTCTTCTTCACCTTTCAAACAGGAGCATATCACCTTTAAAAAGAACAAAACCAGCTCGAGGTTTCTTTAGCATGTAAACTCAGAAGATGTCGACCAGATGTGGGTCAAGACCAGCTTTAAATCAGGGTTTGTGTTTCAAGCTAAAGGCTGAACCTTGGCTGAGGTTCAGATTCTGGTTTAATGGCAGGCAAATCCCATAAGGGTCTCCAGCAAGATTTCATCTCAACGTTGTGAAAATTTCATGAAATCACCTGTTCTCCTGATATTCTCATATTTGCCCTCATCTTCAAAGAGGATCCTTCTCCCCACGTTGTGAAAGACAAAGTGGAGGGACTGGATTTAAGCCTTTGAGTATGACTTAGTGGTAAGATCTGGATGGCAAGGGTTCATGCCTGGTAGTTTCACTGGGGCTTGGTTCTAATGCCAGACATAGAAGTAGGTTTGGAAGGAGAGAGGAAGTGCTATAGCATATCATGTAGCTTTACTGCTCTGTATTTAGCATAACTCTGCAAGTCTTCACTGGTCATTTTTAAGAGCCACTTGGTAAGCAAAACTATGTAGGTACTTAGGCAGCACTTAGGCTCAGATCTAAACTATCCACGCATCATTTACAAATATTCACAGTTAGCACTTTGGGAACCCATGGAAACACATGCCTTTAACCCATCACTTTCTAACTCTGCAATAATCCATTTTGCTGAGTACTTAACTTATCTTTCCACAGGTCAGCACATTTCTGTCACACAGGCTGGCAGTACTTGTCTGGGCTATATAGTAGTAGATCGACATTATCTGTAATCATGACATGTAATCAGTCTGCATGCTTCAAGTCTGCCTTTGCCTCATCTCCTCCATTTACTGTACGACCTGTGGCTGAGGAATTGAAGCTTGGGGACAGAATGGAAGTACTTGCTAACTGGCAGTTGTAAAAGGAGCTTCAACCAGGAGGGCACGTCAAAGAAATTTTACCTCCAGAGGTTAAAGACCATGGGGTGGAAAAAGCTAATTTGGGGATAACTCAGACAGCTGCATCGTAGACTACATTTGTGCTAAGCAACTGTTGGAAGAAATATTTAGCTATTCGAAAACAGAGTTCACTACTAATCATGAGCTACAGGGATCAGCTCAGGAAGAAATACTGTCTACCAAAATAATGTAGTATGAAATCAGAAAGTTGATGCAAATGAAAGATGATGGGGTGATCAGTTTTATTCACTTAGGAAGGGGGGTCTGGAAAACAGGAGTTCTGTTCCAGAAAAAAAATCCCAATGTCTGACGTTTGCTTTTGTCTTGTGATGCAATGAGGCTTCAAGCTCATCTAGTTTTAAAGGAAAGAAAAAAATTCCAACTCAGAAGATCCAGCATTTCAACAGCTGAAGCAAACCCAGGAAATGTGGGTGTTTGGGAATTTGACCCTGTGTGTTCACAACTTACCCTGTTCCCTCTGATCAGCCATTCCACTCTGGATCCCCCAAACCTTTGTAATATTTATGTAAATTACATCTTCTCATGAAATATTTTGATGGATGGATCTGCATTTTTTCCATTTAAAATGATTTAAAACATTCTTTACCTGATCTTACTTTCATTTTCATGAATAGGTGAGTGCGTGTAGAGGAATGTTACTGGTTGGACAGTAGGACAATATTCTGTAGGAGAAGCCGGCTGTAACAGACAAAAAATTATATAGCTCGTTAAATATGCAACCTAATCTGTGCCTGCCTGCTGACAAAATCGTGAACCCACAGAAGACAGTAAAAATCTTCCTGAATGATGCATCAGGCTCTTGGTTGAGTGTTAAATAACTTCAATTTCTGTTAAAGCTACAACTTTCAACATTGTGTCTTGTGTATAATGGGTATAACCTTGGAATTTTTGCATGACCTTTTCTGTCTCTGGAGGCAAGGAGGGTGTTTGGGCTGAGAACATCACAAGACTGGGACCAGGAACATCAAAATATATGCATGTACTTTAAGTTGTTCCAGCAAAGGAAACTCACTTTCATTGAAGTACTGTAAGTTGATCTAAGTGAGTTTTCTGATGTAATGAACTTTATCACTTTGATCCCCACGAAGAATCCATCTGAGTCAGAGCCAGAAAAACATGTAAATCTGACACTACAATGGGAACATTTGTTTAAAATGAGTAACACATCTTGATAGGTTTTTTGATAGCTAAAATAAACTTTATACAGTAAAGTCTTGAAAGCGTGTTGAAAAATGAATGGATAAAACATGTTTTAGCTCAAGAGTCAGCTATTCAGTCAGACTGCTTCTTTCATTTTGATTCAACATAATAAAAAGTTAAATCTTCTGAAGTGTCATTGTACCAAACTGACTGGATCTGTAACGGTAGAGCACATATCGTAAAGAACCGGTTTCATACAGATAATTGTCATGGCAATAGAAACTGAAGCAGAGACACAGATGCTTGTTGTGTTCTGCTAGTCCTGCCAATGGTTATTTGGAAATCTGCAATCAAACAGAAAGATGAGAGTGTGTGCTAGGTTGCTGCACAGAGTTCTCTCCTACTAGGGTTTATGCAAACAGTTAAAAATATATGTTATCAAATAAAGCTTATGCTGCTTCTTTCCATCTATAGCTTCTATGAATATACCAAAAACAAGTCCCTGGCAACTGCAGATTTTGATAATAAAATCTGATAGTCAGGAATATGTTTAGCATATTTATTTCAGAATATTTAAATGTCTATCAGTTTATCAGAGTTCTTTACAAAAATACAAAATTTGAAGTTTAATGCACTTATAATGGTCATCACAGCTACACGGCTCTCAACGAGAGACATCTGTAGCCAGTTCCCCCATAGGCTGTCAGCTGATATATTATCAATTAGCCAGCAGACTGACCAAACACATCTGTGCTATGTTTTGCCTGAAGATTGCTGAATCACATTGGCTGGTACTCTAAAACAGTGATGACTAAGTGTATTAGAAAGGGCAAGATGGTGGTCAAGCCAATACAGAGAAAAACCTGTTCCCTATTGTGGAAAAGATCAGTTTTCAAACTGCTCTGTACACAGCTATGTTTATGATCTTTTCTGTACAGCTTAGGTTGAATTTCCCATGCTGTGAATACAAGTAGTCTTCAAGCAGCACCACAAGATTGCTGCAGTCTCAATTCTTACACAGGGGCAATTTAGAGAAACTTAATATGTAAATACATTTTAGAAGGTAAAGAATTAAGGGATGATGGTTTCTGGAATAATCTTTGTTAATCATTTGTGAAATAACTCAGTGAACTGAGTTAGTTCAATAGCTCACATTTAATAAAAGTATGAGACTTGAATAAAAAAAGGCAGAAAGTAAATGTGAAAACTTGAATTAGAAACACCCATTTGTGCAAGAGGCTGTGAGGGAAATGTCAGTAACAAAGTTCTGAGTGATTATTTTGGCTCAATGGTATATGAACCTCGCTTCATGCCATAATTTATGACTTCTTATAGGGCATGTGATGCTGGCATAGCAAGAAACAGCAACTGAGGTGAGTGGCTGGCTGACAAACCAATTTAAGATGATGATAAGCACACCAATGATGAGAGGATGTGCAGGGGTGAGACTTCCCCACATCTTAACTCCAGAAACGTTGATTAATGAGTTCATTGTAAGCCCCTTGCTTTTGCAAAAGCTTTGGATGAGATGAAGTATGAGCAGATGAGTAACAGAAGAGGGCAGTGAAACAAGACAGTAAAGACACTAATCTTTCAGCTGACATGGGAAGGCTTTGTGGAAGGACTAAATTCAGGCCAAAAATATTATGAATAATAGAGATTATTTCTGTAAAGAGAACATTAGTTTTAAGTCTACAGGGGTGATTTCTAATAATAACACAGGAAGAAAACTAACAGAAAGCATCCTAAATTTATGTATATATTTTTAATACCTAGAATCAAAACCATCAGTGCATATGGGCAAGAAGCCAATAATATGGTATCTTCCATAATCTGAATCTACTTCTTGACCCAAAGTGAAAACAAAACTCAGAAAAATATGTTTTCTTGACTTCTCCATCTCTTATGTAAGGTGTGTAATTTAGCTGTGGTCCTGTCCTTTTGGGTTTTGAGGAATTCAGATTTTTCAAGTCCTTGGTAAGCACCATAACCACAGTGCCTTCTTCAGACAGGAGCAGAGCCAGACATGGGAAGGATTAAGACCCCAGTGTGACTGTGGGGACATCACTTGGCTCATGAAGAGACTTAAGAACTGTTTTTTGCAGAACCTGTCTGCTGGCTCTGCAAAGTTTTACCAGGCAAAGTCTCTCAGACTGTGCATGCATGTGTGTGCACGTGCACAGCTCTGTGTGTGTGTGCATGCACGCATGGGCGTGCACTTGGGGATCTCATTTGCAAATCTGGTCAAGATGATCATGGATCCTGTCTTTTCCTTATGTTATTTTCCTAACTTGACTGACAAGAACAGTGTCCTCCCTGATCTGGTCGAAGTTTTTCAGAGCAGAAAGGCAAATAACCCAGGTCACCACAACTGAAGCAGTGGGGGACATAAGCAGATGCAGAATGTTACCCATCTGTTTCAGCTTGCTGTTAAAAATTTAAATGCCAATAGGTTTAGATGAGAGTTTCAAGGACTTCAACGTCTGTCTTCTGCCAAGTCCTTTATGGGTCCATAAATGGACACACAGCTCCTTTTGCTGCATCTACCCTGACAGACAGACCAGGGCGGCAGCAGAGGCCGGCAGTTGGCCATGCTCTTTAATTGCTAGCACACTCCCAAGCGCAGCCCTGGCTGTGTTGATTGCTGTTCTTCCAGACAACACACAGACATGCTTCAGGGGAGACCATGTGCCAGGGACCATTCCCAGCAGGCAATTTCGACTCAAATACCCTGGGTTTGAGGGGGTGGGGAAGGGAAAGAAGACTATGGTATGTAGGCCTGAGCCATGCTGTGCTGCCTGGCCTCGGGGCCAGAGCATGGTCCCTGGTTATTTTACTTACTAGACATTTCCTGTGTGTCTCAGTTCTCTGTCTGTTCAAGAGCAATAGCAGCACTTCCCTGCTTTGCAAAAAATGAGTGCCTTTTTAATGTGCTACAGGAATAGGTGCTATTTTAAGTATTCACCAGAGATGAATCCAATATTTTTGCAGTCTGCTGGGAGAGTGGATACATGGTAAGAAACCTTTATCCTGCAATCAAGATTTTGACTGAGTTTCAATCTGTGGTGATCTCCAAATCTGTAGTTGTTTGAATTTGTTCTTTAAGTTTGGCCCACTGTGGTGATAGCATTTGTGCAAAGTTCAAGCTTGAAACTGAACTGGAGCGAAAGGCGAGAAGGGTTCAACTTCATTGCTCTGCCTGTTGGGTTTCTTCCTCTCTGGGCAATGTAAAAAAGTCAACTGTCTTGTTTTTACTTTTCCATGGCCAGGGCCAAAGAATGCAGGAAAATTAGCCAAGAGTAGAAAAAAAAAAATGGAGTTTTGCTATAGCTTCAGGGATCCAGGATACTTGCCTTTCTCATCAGAGAGAGAGCGACCAGACTGATATACTATTTTCCATCAATCAAGTCAGCAAAGCCAGGCAGAGCACTTCCTTTGACATCAATGCAGTGGTGACAGTTGTAGAGTTAATGCATTCCTTCTTAATGGAATACCATAAATCTAGGTTCAATGCTGCCAAAATAATGGCTGCAGTTCTCGCTGGAGAAGTCAGCTCTCTCCCTGCATTCCCATGGGCCTAAAACAGTTTGGTTATAGAACTAATAGTAATTATATACTGTTATTAATAAGAATCTCTAAGACACTTTACAGAGATGGTTTACCTGTTTGAAGCAATGCTATTGCCTCTTCATTGAGCACACCACAGCCTTTTAATAATTGCACCATATTTAACAGCTTCAGAAGAATTATATTTCTGGTTTGAAACCATAGGATAAATTTAGAAAGGAACAATTTATATTTTTCCAGGGAGATGTTTGAATTGTGTCAGAGATTCCCTAAAACAACCACAGCTTCCTCAGGTTTAGTGTCTTACTTATAAGGAAATATGTAAGGCAGAATGCAAATGTAACAGTAGGATACAGTACTGATATGGGAGGAAAAAAATTCATTGATTTATTCACTGGCTGTATTATATTTGGGTACCTGTGGACGGGGGGCACAGGCATACCAGGATAGTAAGGAAATCATCAGATCAGATTTAGAGATGATTTGGAGGTTCAAATGAGAGTCAGAAAACCTCTTTGCAATCTCAGAAAGCTGCTTTGCAGGGGGGGATGCATGGCCCAGTGGCCTGCAGATGAAGGAATGATGGGCGCAAAATCTGTGTTGCAGGCAAAAGCCCTGACACTGCCAGCGGCATGGTGTCTACTGAGTGTTTCCCTCACTGTATCTTGATCTTATTCCTCCTCTCCCACAAGAATTTACTCAGCCCCCAAGGGGATATTATTTGAGATTGCCTAACCTGCTAGAGTTAAACAGCTTTATAGCACTATTCAGGCTCAAGGCTTTACCTCTCACTTACAAGTTTATTTCACTCTGCAGGGATCATAAAGTACCTTTCAAATTACCAGCCAGTACTGCTGGGGCACAGCAGAAACCATTGTGGTACAAAGTCCGTTGAGCGTAGGACTTAAGCACAGCAATGCTTTTAAGACCTCTCTGCGTGGAAATCTGAAGACAGATGGTGAATGCCCAAAGGATAGGTGGTGCCAGGGGGAAAGGAAGTGGGCTGTGAGCATGGGGTAACCTGCATTTTGGTTCAGTGTGCTTCCAAAGTGCAAGCACATGGGCAGGGATTCCTGAAAGGAGACCACCCCCAGTGAGAGCAACAGCACCCCTGCCTACCTATCCACCTGAGGGGGGACCTCAGCAATGTACAGGAGGTGACAAGAGCAATGCCCTAATGCTGCCCACCCTCTACAGGAAATGAAAATTATTGCCCATATTTTACAATGACCTATTAAATTTGGTGTTCGATTTAAGCATCCACAAGTGATCATATGAAAATCTCAGCTTTGGTTTTGTTTGCAGACCTAGACACTCACTTACAAAGAAAATGTGCAGGATGCAAATAAAACATAAGCAGAAGGCAGCTTAGGGGGTCCAAGCTCTGAAGGCATATAATGTGTTGATTCAATTTTTGGAAGGGTTTTCTTGTTTATTAAACCAACAACTTGAATTTAATTAGGAAGTAAAGGCTTGATCTTGGCACATCTAAATCATAAATATTCAACTTGCATTTAGTTCCTAAATAGAGCCAACGGTGATGGTAGGTCAGACTTGGTGAGGGATAGCAAGACCTACATGCTGGGGTCAGGTGAAAACTGTTGATGTTGGCTCGGATCATAGGCCACAAATGGAGGAAGAGTGATGCTGGCTCTAGCTGCAAATGCTTTGGTCCAGTTGTATGTAGATTGGCCTTTGGTCCAGAGCTATGAAGACATACTAGCAAAGAAGCAACAATGCACATTAGGTTGCTCACAGTACTGTGATGATGTGAGTGCTGGGCTTCTGGGCCAGACAGGCTTGCATCTGTCCAACTGAGAGCATGGGCTCGTCCAGGCAGGCATGCACTAAATCTGATCCCAGGGCCATTCCCCAACAGAACCGCAAAATAAACACATGCACGTTCACTGCTTTCTAAAGCATACCGGATGTTAATAAGCAGAATAATTTGCAGTGGCTTGACTACTGCCTTTTTTTTTAGCTTGTGGCTAATGCATGAAGGCATTTCTGATTGTAATTATGCCAATGACCTATTGTCACGTCAGCTATTGCAAACTGCATTTACTCAAACAAAAAATTGATGGTGTTCTTTTTTATTGGACTGAAAAAAACAAGTGGGCAAGCTTTCAAGAATCACAGTCAGAGTACAGTATGTCTGCATTTAATTATGGGGTTGGAGCAATTAACACTTGGGCTCTGCTTTGTTCTGTATTCCATGGCTGGTTGTTGAGAAAATACAATTCTCAAAAGCTTGCCATTTAAAACTTATTTAGCCTATTTTTAGTTAGTGTGGAGGGGTTTACATACAACTGCTTAGGGCTATGAAGGTTGGGCTAGGACTCAGGAGTCCCTAGTTCAATCCAAATTGTTCTTTGTGACAGTGAAAAATTCTTAATTTGTGCTGATATCTCACTGGCCTGCTGGAAAGTAATACCTTGCTGTAAGGGAAGGACTCCGTTAGCCGTAAGGTGCTTGCAATGTGGGCTGCTTAATGTATGTCAGTCCTTTCTCAGGTTTTATTCTTAATGTATGTGACTAATACAATTTACATCAGTTTTATTCTCTGATAACCAGAGACCCTTAAACCAAAGCATTACACAGTGTGCAGTGTATATAGCCTTGCCTCTCATTCATGAATTCTCTTAAACACCTAAGTCTGACCTAATTCAAAACAATATCTCAAGCATGTACCTTAGATTAAAACATATGCTTCAGACCCATTGAAGTAAAAAAAAAAATTATGATACTAAAGACCTCCTTTTTTATTATTTCCCCTCACAACTTCACCTTGCAACACTTTCTTAATTGCAAAACAATTTTGGCTTGAACTTCTGTGTCTCAGTCTGCTGTACTGCGACCTAAAGAACAGTACATTCACATGCAGAAATTAACTGGTCTCTCAGGAGCATTCTTGCACTGGAAAGTGAAGGAGGAGAAAGCATATTTGCAAATAGTTATATTTTCTTTCACCAACTTAATTGCTTCTGTTTGGAACTTTTAAAATCTCGCCTTACCATGCAGTCGTTTTCAAAGTGAGCACAGCATGACTGACCCAAAAAAATCTGTTTGCTTTTTTATTATAATTTTGGTTGTGATATTTTATTAGTGGGAACTGCAACACCCCAGAGGAGTAACAGTTGGCTGTTTGTGGCACTTCTGGCATTTCCTAGCTTATACTCTGATTAACTCTGCTATATTAATAAAGTCTTTTTAATATGCTTTTGTGGGAGTATTTCCTAGGGCTTTCAGGAAAAGCACATGGTAAAAAAACTCCATCCCATGGCATCACACTGACACTCCTATGGGTCTTCAGCAGAGCTGGACCTTTGGATCTCTAGTAGGTGAGCTAACGGAGTAAGTGACAACAGTACTAAGTTGTCATCCTTCTGAGAGATTAGTAGTAGAAATATTTAGAATTTTTCATAGTTATTTATTAACGAAGGAATAGTGATAGTCAGGTGGGGGATCTCAGGTACTATTTATGGCTCTGGAAACATCTTCCTCTCCCCTTCTCAAGCACAACCCTTTTCTGGGTGTCCTAGAGCCTCTCTGTCCGAGTGCAGCATCCCTCTACCCCACTGCCCTTCCTCACTAAGCCAGGCAGCTTCTGCTCTTCATGTTCACCATTCAATCCTGCCTCATATCTGGACTCTTCTTTCTTGTCTCCTAGGTCAGTCAGACCCAGCCTCCCCACTCAGCACCCTGTGCAACCTGTCTGGTCCCTTCAGGCATGCTTCTGTTTCACAGTCTGGTAACCTCAGTGGTGCTTCTGATGCAGTCTTTCTCCTTTCTCCTATCCCGCACTAGCTGTCATGGTTTTAGCTGGGACAGAGTTAATTTTCTAAATTAACTAATTTAGTGGCTAAACCACAACACTAGCCCAGCTAGTTGCCTTCTGCCAGTCTTGCCTTCACTTCCACTTTTCAATGTTTCCTTGCCAGCCTTCAGTGTCAAATTCTTTGTATTAAAACCATTGGTCCACCTTCCCCCCACGTTGTCTGTCCTCTTCTCTTCCTTAAAGTCAGAAAGGACAGTTTCTCTTGCTGAACTGGCCTGACTTAACCTTTGCCCTTAGCTTGGTACCTGACTCAGACCAGCCCAGAGGTATGAATCTTTTGGAAATGCAGTGATACATAGTTTGTGGTTGTTGAGTTTCATGGCAGTTGCTAGGCCGCTGGAAATGGATGCCTTTTATGGAAGATTGTCCATTTTAACAGTCCTCCAGTATTATTTTTCTATCTATAATCCTTGATATTTCAGTTCAAAACAAAGGTAGAATGATGATAATGGTGGTACAAAAACCAGGTTAACACAATCAAAAGAGACTCTCTAATTTTTTTTGCAGCCATGCTCACAGTTTTTCTTATCCAGCAGAGTGCATAAACTGCACACAGATTCCCGCATATGCACAGCCCTTTGCACAGTTCTTTGATCTTTGACAGGAATCTTCAGACACCCTTTGGACTGAGAGACATTCTTAGAGTCTCTTACAGTTGTGGATATATTTTTAGTCTGGAGTAAACACTTGATCGAGTTAGGGGAGGTTTTCTTACTCTTAAAATGACATGAAGTCCTCAGAAGGAGATTAAACTACATCATTGTAGCTTTGTACTTGTGGGAATATTAGCCATTTGTAATTATCTGGAATAACATAGAAATGGAAATACAGAGAACATGATGCATAGTAAACAATCACAGACCTGTAAGACACGTATTACTCATGAACATAGGATCAAACAGATGCTTTTCCTGCCTTTTACAAAGCGTTCCTGACATACTATGCTCCTTGGTGAACAATTGCTGTATTTACTGCACTAGCATCTCACTGAACCCTTGATGCTGATTCTTCACCTCTTTCCATAATTTCTTACAATAAAATTCAAGTGATTAGGACACTTCATTCATTAATACCTTACCACACTTTTTTCATGCCTGGGTGTCTAAATCTACAGAAATTCCTACTCTTGTATCCACACCTGCCTCCCATTTAGTGAGGGGTTCTTTTTGTCTAGCTCCCTAAACCAGACTTTTCCTCCCAGCCTGGGAGGCATGAGACCCTGCTCAAGTTAGGAGTGCAGCATCAGGAATGACAGTTTGCAAATTGCCGCCTGATTCCTTTCATCAGATCTCCAGAGCTTCCGTGCACCAGAGCGCGACCACAGCTGCCTCCTCTTGGACCCAAATGGGACAGAACTACAAGAAAGCAGAGAAACAAACCTCTGTTGCCTTCTCTGATTACAGTTGCAGAATGATTTCAAGAAATTGCTATTGAGAAATACATCAGCATATTGTTGATGCCTTTGGCCTAGTGAGTGATGATCTAATTTCTGTTTAATTGACCAGCAGCCAATTTACGTTTGGATCAAAGTTTGAAATGTGGCTTGTTTCTTATTAGGGTGAGCTGGTTGTTATAAATGTGAATCATAACAGGCCTCAGTTCGGGGTTAATCCTGCAAGATGCTGAACATTCTGTGTGGGAGGACAGGTATTCAGTATACCAGCTACCTTATTCTTTGCATCATCAAATCACTCCATTTCTATGAAGCTGATCTGGCAAATCATTCCTGAAGCTCCATCCTGTAAATACAGACATTTATACAGACAAATATGTTGTACTGTTCTCTGAGGAAGCAGAAATTAATTATACTCAATGATTCTCATTCACACCTGCATTACTGCAGACTTAGGTCAATCTAAATCCATTACAAACTCAAAATTGGTGGGAAATGGTCTTTCAATTATTTCTTTATTTTACTGTGATTTCTGTCAACTAGAGATGGCAATAATAAACCAAATATCTTGGTGAGTCACAAATAGATCTAACCTACTTCTTTCTAAAAAAAAAATCTGCACTAACCTAATCAATAGTAGCATATTGCATGACACAACTGAGAAAATCATTGGAATTAGTTAAGATAATAAAAATATTCTGTGTCCCTCATTAAAGGTCTTTACAAGAGTAACTAAAATTGAAAGCAACAGTTGAAAGCTCAGGGTCAACAACTGTTTCATTTTTAGCTATTTTAACTCTAGTTCTCAATTGTTTTAGATGCTATATTTAAGGGTTAAAGGAGAAAGAGAGATGGGAAGAAGACGGAGTTCTTCAGGGGAAAATTCATCAGTTAATTCAATATAGAGCGTATGAGAAAAGAATGAACAGAATAGAGTTCTCTTGGTCATAAGCTAATCATAAAATCTCTAGCCAATGTCCAGGGTAGGGTCAGACCTTCAGCACTTTGAATTTCTGGCTGGTGACATGTTGCTAGAAGTCTAGTGCACATGGACAAGAGGTTGTTGTTTTCAGTGGAAGTGGCACTGACAAGAGCCACTCACAATATCCCAATAGGTCACATTTTGTCCCACAGTGCCCCCAGGTTCACGGCACCTGAGCTTGGCAAGTAGCTGAGGGACTTCAGTGAGGAGCATAGCTGATGAAGGCCACTGTGCAGTCAACAGAGGCAAAGACAGGCAACGCTCCAGAGGATCAGTCAGGTTTTTTGTGGG
Source organism: Morus bassanus (assembly GCA_031468815.1). NCBI lineage: Eukaryota > Metazoa > Chordata > Aves > Suliformes > Sulidae > Morus > Morus bassanus. The sequence continues at coordinate 37,953,789 of CM062567.1, read as the reverse complement.
GTAAGTGTAGCTTGGGGGGTTTTAAAGCCCATATCCAGTGCAAGGTGATTTGACTTACCCCAATGCACAATAAAAGAGCTTAAAGAGAAGTCAAATGACCTCTTGCTTTTGGCCAGCCCAAAAAGAAGAAAGTAAACTCTTCTGTCTTCTCCTTAGTTTAACTTCTGCCTTGGCTGATGCCTGGGGCCTGAAATCTCCGGATTAAAAGATGGAAAATGGGGCATGTTAAAAAGACGAGTTCCTTCTCTTCTTTCTCTGTGGGGACTCTTCAGGCTCTCCTTCACTACATAAAGTGGAGCAATCCAGCTACCCTTTTCTCATTACAAACTTGGCTAATAAAAACCAAAATCAGACAATAAAAATACACTTTCTCCTGATGCTCTGTTTTCTCTTCCCAGCCCCACCTGTACTAACACAGTCACACTTTCAGTAGCCCTTACTAGAAGCAATGCCAGCTTTCAGTTTTTATTAAGAAGGCTAAATCAGGAGTTTATAATAGTCCTTTTATACTTTTAATGTTGCCCATTTTACTGCTGCTTTAACATTCACTGCCCAGATCTGGCTTGTATTCTGTGTTCCCAGATCTGAACAACAGAACACCCCTATTAATTTAACCATGTCCTTTCTATTCCTACATTTCTTAAGCAGTACAGCTGTGATTTTGTCTTAATTTCCCTGTGGCCTTTAAACATCATTCAAATCCATACATGCAAGGGGAGAAAGTCAAAGGGAAGTTTGCAGTAGCCTGTGCATTCAAGAAATCTGCAGTCATACACTGTCTTTGCATTGCCAGCGGGGAAAACATGCCCTGAACCAAAGGGGAATAACCACTGGGTGCACTCCAGGCTTTGACCTGCCCAAAACAAGGCTCACCCAGCTATACTTGTGCTTGAAAGAGAGTTATGGATTTTGATACTTAACTCTCACTGAAAAACAGGCTCCAACGGTTTTCCCTACTGATTTCAGTATCTGCTTTCAAATGCAGGCTGTGCAAGGACCAGCCTTTTTCCATCTCTTGGGTTTGGGTATCATTCAGCTGCTCATTGTTTCCTGCAGCTGGTGAAGATGTCAGAGACAGGGAGATGGGGAGGAAAACAGAGAAAATCTTGTTCATGGGTCAGTTCCCTGTGCTTTGGTGCTGGGCTGTAAGATGCTTCTCTGCGCAGCTGATTATGGAGCCAGATGTCCAAAAATATTTAGGCCTGTAAAACCAGAAGTGGCTAGGATCTTTCTTAGAGCTACCTTATTACTAAGCTGTCATTGGTATTACAGCTAGTCGATGTATCACCATTCAAACTTCAATTTGAACATGAATTCAGGACAAAACTGAGACTCAGAAAACCCCTATTCAGATGCTGCTCCCTGAGGGACCTAAAATGCCACTGGGGCTGCACTTTGCTGCCACAGCCCTGTCTTGAATTTAACTCTATCCATCTACCCATGTTCACTGGTATTCACAACCTCAGATAACTTGCCTGCCTGGAATAAAATGCCTGAAACAAAAATTGATCAAGTTTGTGATGCAAGCCACTCCGTAGGCACACTATTGCTCAAGTCAAGTCAAAGATTCGTCGTGCTCCTTGTAAGGTTAGAAATATCAGAGAGAAAAACATTTGCACAGGACTGTTCCTGAGTGGAGATTGCTCCTGCTCTGGGGTTACACACAGATGTACCTCTCTGCCCTCAACACACTAATGAAAACAAATAGTGTGGTACAGTGTGACCTCCCTACAAGCAGAAAACAAGCACTATTGTGCACCTAAATGACAATATATTAAGATCATTATCGTATTTAATATAGTCAACACAATCACTAATCAGTAAAGCCAGCAGTGGCATTATGTTTTTTTTCTAAGTGACGGGTTTGCCAATAGAATAAAAAAACCCTTTTTATCGAGACATGGTAACATAAATACAGGCATCTTAAGGGAATACCAAAAATAACAACAGGCAGAAAGGAGATCTCTTTTACCAAAAGAAAGAAAAAAGTTCAGTTATTGACTGATTTGCTGTAAATCTGTCTTTTGCTTTCTAATCAATTGTTAACAATCAAAGGCCACCTGGCTTAATTGAGCCTAATTTTCAGGAAGCCTGATCTGGCATTCCTTGCACACTGCTTGGTTGAAGTGAATGTGGGAATGGAAAAACAATAGCACTCATAAAGAAATGAAGAAAAGCTGATATTAAAGCATCTTTTTAAACATCAGAAAAAAACAGTTTTTCAGTAGCAGATGTAAAATACAACAATTGGTGGTCATTTAATAAACTAGCAAGAAAATAATGTTTTTCTTCTCCTAAAGGCTTTTAAAGAGTGCACGCACACATACAAAGTCACAGGTGTATTTATTTTTTTAAGCTGAAAAGCAACAGGCTGTAATATGACCATGTAGCTACTGAAGTGAGTGTTGTTGTACAACCACCATCTTAAAGACATCCCATGGCATGTGGGTCACAGAAAGATTTTGGAGGACTTCAGCCTAACAGGGTAAATGAATATCCTAGACAACACATGCCCTCTTTGGCACTGGGAAATATTTTAGTGGAAGACTAATTAAAGCCCTAGCAGCTTTCTCCCTCCTCTGCAGGAAGATCTCCTCTTGTTTGGACTCTCTACCTGGCTCCATCTTCCTTGCAGAAGCAGAAGAGCAGCTCCAACCCTCGCTTCTGACAGGACATGACACCATTTACAGGGGGGTGAAGGTTTTGGGGACCTGGTCCTGGGGTCATCGCAATGGTCTGACTGCACACCACTGATGGATGAAGTCTTTGTTTTACATTCTGCCTGAGTAATTGTAATAAATATTGATAGGTGTGTTTCATTATTAATTTATTTTGGGCAGACTATGTCTGTGAAGCCACAGAATGACCTTGACAGAGGAAGCAGTGCTTACCAGGCATAAGTATGTCTGCCGAGGGCATGGCAAAAACCAGGGGACCCTGTCAACACAGTTGAAAGGTACTGCTAATCAGCAGTAGCTTCCTTGGTGCTACAGAAAGGTAAGGCATTGATTAAAGGCAGAAATGTAAAAGTATCACTTAAGTATTTTTCAGGATTTCTCCCAAATGAGGTCATCAAAAGATGCAATAGCACAGGGACATCGGAACTGTAAAATGAGGCATTTCATTCCTCTACAGAGGACATGTCATTCCTGGCCTGGTCTTCTTATCTGGGATTGAGCCTCAGGTCTGGTGCTGATCCCCAAGCCTTTTGGGGCCGTGCCGTCCATGCGGGCACGGCACTGTGCTTATGTGGTGTGCCATGGATGGATCCTGTCTCTGTAGGCACAGAACACTGCTTACTCTAGTCTTTTTATAAGATCAAGGCTTCAATTTCCTCTGTAATATTTGTATGCAAATATTTTCCTAGCTCACAGACCTATTAGGAATGAGATTGCCTTCTGGGTGGTTGCCATTCAGCTTGTCTGCCTTTACTATAGACTTTTACTGGTTGACATCTGAGTTGCTTTGCATGTATAGACCCATCTGCAGCTCTAGCAGCAATTTTTTCGTCAGCTTTGCAACGTATTTTTGCATTTCAGAGGTGGCAACCTATTTGTAGCGCTTTGTTCATTAAGGTATTTAAACTACGTACATAGCTGATTTATTCATGGCATCACTGAGACTGAGCTGAACCTCAGAAACATATTTCTTTCCTCCTCCCCTGCACCAAAGAGGAAACACTTTGTGAACAGCCTTTTCAGCCCCTAGTTTTTTCTCTGTCCGTTAACATGTAGTGAGGGGGTTGATTTTTATGCTCTGCCTGACAAGATCAGTCCCTCTGTCCTGAAATAAGTTACTTCTAACTGATACATCATCTCCCCAAACCGACTGTTAATTTAAATAGCCAAAATGATTGTGCTTTGCATTAAGGTTCTATTTATGAGTAACTGATAAAGGACTAATAAATGGTTAATAGATGCTGTAATAATTTGTTAATTGAGTATTTTAGAGTCCAACAGGTTAACTGTTTTCAAATAATCATGGCTTAAAACGGTCTGTTTTTTTTCTGCTGATGTCCTTGGTAGGCACATAAGCCATATACATAACTGTGGTGACAGTGATACATATATATATGTAGTTACTCTTTGTGCCTCAAATATGGAACTTTGCAACTCCAAATATTTTAAAACAACAACACACACAAAAAAAAATCAAACTAAAATATTATGAAGCTGGTGGAGTTTTGTGGAAACTTTCCCCCACACCTTTTATCTCAGACCCTTGATGGTAGTGAGGCATTTTTGAGAAGGGGCTATTTGTGGCTTCTTATACCAAATATAACAAGTGCATTTTCTATGTGAGGCTTTGCAGCTCCTAAGTGTTTCTCCAAGAGCTGTGTCACTCCTGTAGTGACAATCTTATGAATGCCCCAGAGAATCATGCCAGCTGCACCCTCTTTATCTGCTAGATATCTAAGTGTACTTTCAGCTGATAAATATAAACCATAAAAAAGTAACATCAACAAATGTCCCCCTCCTCTCCACTTTTTTCTTTTCCATAGCAGCTTTGTTATAGGAATGAAGCTCTGAAACTTCTCCATGCCTATCAAGGGAGACTAAGTGACGGGGCAGAACAATATGTTTCCTAAACAGAACTAATACCAATGGATATCTGATGACACAAATGTCTTGTATGTCCCAGCTTCAATGCACCCGCGAGTCTTACTGTACCAGAGATGCTTCTGCTGCTCTGTATGTCCTACGTCTGGATTTTTGCTGTGCTGCCCCTTTTTACCCAAGCAATGCAAATGAGCCATATGATATTGAAAAATCTCATCCATACTTTTTCACCTATGAGAAAGAGCTGGAGCTAAATTCTGATCCTTGCTGTGAGTAGTGAGTATCTCCACTTAAGCCAGCATGGTGCTACTATGGTCATGGAGATGAGACTTTGGAGTGATTTTGACAGAAACAAAGCAGGAGAGACACAAAGTTACACAGTAAAGGTGTCACACCTCTGTTCCAGGAAATTATCCAGTGTTGATGAACTATAACCAACTAGCATTCACTCGTTACTGCAGATTTCCAGTAACTGAATGCTAACATTTATTCCTATTCTACTAGTGAAACAGTTCATTACTAGCAACATTGATGCTGGGACACTGGGGCAATCACAAGTGTTCTGCAAAAACATCTAGGAACGTGCCTGAGCATGGCCCATACCAGCTTAACTGATGGAGGGTGATTTCTGTGACAAAAAAGACAACTGCTCTATTTTAAGGCCATTCCTATAATTTGCTTCATTCTAACCAGAATGAGAGAAGTTCATACTAAACACTCACTGTCTTCACTTCCATCTTCCCATCAGTCACTGTCAGCTTGATATAGAAAATATGGTTGTTAATAGCTTGCAGTGGAACAAACATTTGCATAACTGTTACCTCAGAGCCCATAACTCCAAGCTAATTGGCTGATGGTGATTAAAATGATTAAGTGACTGTAATTTATATGATTAACCAATTAAGCCATTCTCCTGTGATTGGCCCAGGGTAGGCTCTGGGATGTGAGCTTGTTTCCCAGCATGCATGCCGGCAGTGCACAGTATTAAATATTCTTTTAAATACTTGCTGTTGTTCCTGCCAACAGCACTCAAGGTGCTTTAAAGGTAGTTTAATTACTCCATATCATCTGTGTAGCATAGAGAGGCATAAGTTGAAGGCAACCCATGAATTATTAACAAAATAAATTTAGCATAGGCTGGGATAACACAGAATTACTGAAGGCAGTAAATAGGACAGTGAATTTGATCATCCAGAACTGATGGATGACTGACTGGTGTAAATGCAGACAATATCACTGCCTTGAACAGAAGTTACGCTGATTTACCCCAGCATGACATCTGGATTTTGATCCTTGGAAACTGAAAGTTCACCGGCAGGTCTGAAAAAAAGGTAGAGGTAAATAATTGCAATTCCTTCTAGGTAAAAGAAGCAAACTGACTTGGTTAATTTGTAACTGCTTCCATTAGGAGTGCATTTGCCAAGGGAGTGAATGTTATTTGAGTGAGCTCTGGTTCTTGAAGGAACTAGGCAGGTGGGCAGGAAGCAATAATTAAGCATATTCTTTGTTAATCTCCTGCTAGGTACACTGAAGGGAAAACTTGCTGTGGTTTCATCCCCCTCTTTCCTTCCCCCTCCCACCTTCCTGTGGGTTGCTGTTGCTGAAACAAGGGACTGCTGGGTTTCCAGCTTTTTCCCCTCTCACCTCTTACCAGCAGACAGTTTAATTCCATGCTTCCTGAGGCTAAACACATCACCTTCACCCACATTACTTTCAGTTTCAGCTGCTGTGTGTCCTGAAACCTTAAATCCATTGCCAGGTAGCCTGGACTATCAGTTCTGATGCTACAGCATGGTAGTCTTTTAAGACAGGAGAGTAATATGCTTTTCTTCTTAGCATACCTCAGAACGGACTGTGATTTCCTTTTGTGTTTTCTCATCATTCTTGACTGGTTATTAAATGTCAACATAATGCAGATTGCTAGTATTTTACTATCACGCAGGTTAACTAGTTCCATGTGCAGTTTTGTCCCAAGCGGTGGCCTTGGCAAACGGGCAAATATTACACTTTGTTGTTGTTGCTACTGCTGCTACTTAACTGTATTAAACATCATTGTGATGCTGACTGGGTATTCCCAGTGCTTCAGTGGATGGTTTCTTAGGGTACGGTATTGTATTTTTAAGGTAGCAAGGTCTGAAAAGTCAATTGTTTCATGAAGGATATCAAAATCTGAACAACTGCTTTTGATCCAAGTGTTTTGTTCAAAAAGGCTTTGGCAGGATGGCTCTAGCGTCTGAATGTCTGTTTTACAGTACGCTGCAGAAAAATTAAACAATTTGCCAGTACTCACATGCTGAGCCTATGGTGAAGCCAGAAATTCATCATCTGGCTTTGTTTCTGCTGGATGACATTGTCTCCATATTGCTTACAGAAAGTGCACAGCAGAACTCTAGGGATGTCTGTGAAACCACTCATGAAGCTTCAGTCCTGAAGTTTGTGTACATGTGTATCCATCTGACTGTCTATCACATTACTGATATGCCACAAACATTTTAGACTTGACCCTGGGAAGTGTCATGAAAGCTTCAGCTCCCACCGAAGTGAATGGCTATAACTTAACCAAAAAGGAGAGCAGTAGTTAAGGGTGAGCCTGGGGCGCAGGAGATTCTGCCTCAGACTGTGCATGACCTTGGCCTGTCACCTCACCCCTCTTTGCATCAGTTCCCTGTTGTCAGAGGGAGGAATCACTCTTCCATCACTCCTAGCATAGCTTGAGGACAAGGCCATTAATATACATAATGCACTCACATAGTACCAGGATGACCTCCATGGAAAAGCTTATAAATAAACATAAATAAGGACCTGATGAGTAAAAGGCTGGGACCTGCCCAGGCTTCAGTGAGACTTAAAAAGACCACACAGAAAATGCATCTTAAAATAGACTATTTGAAGGTCATAGCCTCCTACCCTTACCTGTCAAGACCTGAGCGGAGGCTTTGCCTGTGAAGTGACGGCACTGCTGATGACATCAGCACTCTCCATGCAGGTTTTGGCAGGTGTTAGCCATTCATTTCACCTTTGCTACTGTTCACCCAGGAATTTCTTCAGAGTCATGACTCGCCGTGTGCTTTCATGGCAACTACCATTTAGTGGTATGAAAAAACACATTTCTGCTGAAGATCTGCTGCCTTGATATCAGAACTTGAGAAAAGGCAGAGCCTCTAACTGATTTTTTTGACAGGTTATAAAATATTAAAAGACGGTAAAGTTTTAAAACTCATTTTAGGTATCTATCTACAGCCAAGTCCTGTTGGCCTAAGGGATCAATCAATGAAACAACATTACATAGAAATGCTGAATTCATGTTATCCTGGATAATCTATATTTCAAAAATGAGACTGAGCTCTTAAATGACCCGCACATGGATTTGATCTGCTCCTCCCTTTTAACTTGCACTTCAGTAGCTTGGCTTTAAAAAAATTAACTGTTTCAGTAATGTGGGAGTCCTTTCATTCCTACAGTCTTCTGATTAGTTCCAATAAAACTGGATAGTAATAAAGTTAAAATCCATTAGTGGGTACAAGACACACAACAGAACTCGTGCTGGTATTTTAAAAAAATGTAGAGCCATTATAGACTCCTGTGCAAGTTTGAATTTAGCACAAATATTTTTTGCTTTTTTCTTTTTTTGCTTGGGTTTTTTTTTAATTTCAAACCTCAGCAAGGCGGGTCTCATTTCCCCGTGTAATACTATAAAATCTATTCTAGCAGAGTACTGCAGTAGTGCCTCAAAACATGACTGATGAAAACCATAAAAAAAGATAGAGATACCTTAAATAAGAATTAGACCAATTTTGAACATTTAAGACTTCATTTACATGTAAAGTGGTGCAACAGGAGTGGATCTGTAGAGTGATATGTTTGGTAGTGAGGACCCAATGTGCACATTATCTGTGTTAGGGCTGGGGGTCAAACTGAGGAGGTTTCAGACCAGAACCAGTAGATGCCCCTGAGTGACTGGAGTGCCCTGTGCTCTCCCAGAGAAGATCTTGCAGTTTGGTTTCACCCAAAACAGTCCGGATCTTGTGATGAGGTAGCACCTTGATGCAGCTTCAACAGCCTGTGCGGGAGCTCAATCTCACACCTAATGCCACCACACAAAATGGTGCAAAACATCTCTCTTCAGCTCCCGGTTCCTAACAGTGCTTCCTAATTATCAAATCTCCTCAGAAACACAGCGTGACTCTGAGGTTAGCTCTGGCCTAACATAGCGTTTGCCCCAATTCCGCTCCATAAGCCAAGAAGGAGGCATGACCTGATGGGCATTTCCACACCCCCAGCACTCAGTAGCAGGGTCAGGTCCCACACAAAATGCTTTTTGTTAGAAGATGCTATGTGGAGAAATCTCCCCTTTTCTGGCTAGTCCCCAAGAATAATGGCCAGCCCAGCCCAAGGGGCTCAAAAACCTCATCTCCCTCATTGCTGGGCAGCCAGCAGGGCTGCAGGGGACATTTCCCCAGGGCTTTTAGCACCCATGGCTGAGGAGGAAACTAGCCCTGGCTTTCTCTTTCTCTGGTTAAATGCACTAACCACTAAACAACTATACAAAAGGACAGGCACCCCCAAACCTCCAGCAGCCAGGTTTTAAAACGGAAGACAGATTAACACAGTGCATAGATGAAGTACAAACCTCTGACAAGTGCTTGGATCAGAGGGTTTCCTCACAGGAAAAACAGTAGACTTTCTCCTCCTGAGGAATAATTGGAGGCCTGGCAGGTGTGCCTGGTGCTTAAAATAAAATAAAAAATTCCATGACTGCACTTTTCAGTGAAGTCCTCTTTTCCTGGATGAAAATCAATTAACTCTTCACTGTGCCTTGAGGCTAACAGACAGGAAAGAGATTAACAACAGGAAAAGAGACTTCAGCTTTATGGTACAGCAGCGTAGGTCTCCCCATGCTTGATCCACTCCATGAGTCGTCTAATCCAGGGTCCCGTCTCTACCATGAAAGTCCAAGGCGTTTAAGCACATGCTTAACTTCAGGCATGGGAAGATTTTCAACAGTCTGGTGGAAGTCTGGCATTTGCCTCTCCTCCCCGCCCCCGCTTTCGATGGGAGTTGCACACCTAATTGTTCTCTACCCCTTTGAACATTTCCACTCAACATGCTTTCCTAAACAGAGAAGAACTGCTGAGCTGGGGCCTTCTGGAGTAATGGCTCCATTAGGGAAGCTGCTTGTTAGCCTCTGTTGTCTAGTGGCTGGCTTTTGTCCTCAGGCATGAGGGTTTATTTGCATGCTTAGGAAAGATCTTTTTAAAATTCATCTCAAGATGATGCTAGCTGTTCTTTTAGGCAATGGTCTTACCTTTTTCAGTACTGTAAGTACTTGGCTAAAATGAGGGTCTGTGTCACACAGGTTAGGCAGTGCTAAAAAAAAAGTTGCCCTTTAATTTTATTGACTGTCTTTCATTTTTTAATTAAGACAGTGGGTAACCAAAAGTGCAGCATCCCATCTTCTTTATACTAGATATGATGCTATATCCTATTATCAGCTGTTAAATTCATCTTCTCCTTAACGTAAATCCTTTCAAAATAAGATGCATTTACATACTCCTTAGCATTCTTAGCCGTTTCCAAGCTCTCAAATTTCTGTTATGTCATCTTGAGACAGGAAAACAAAAGAATCGTGGTAAGATTTATATCATGCCATTATAATAGTCCCTGGCTTAGTCTCTATCCTCTTCTTTTTTTTTTTCTTTTCGTTGTTTCAGGTGGTGCTGACGAGTGATTGCAGAGTATTTATAGTGAGATCAGAACCAGATATGATTGGATTGTTTAAATTAATCTTTCCAGTATGGATTAATTTGTATTTATCACTTAGAATTAATATCAGCATATTGTTTTTCACCGCATTTGGATAGGACCCTACCTTAAGTTCCTAAACAATTTTGCCTTCTCTGCAGCATTGCTACTTTGCTATCCACTCTTACAAAGAGTGATGATTATTCTCCCTCTCCCTCTGTACAATGCTGTCTGTAGGGAAATGTGGCCTTCTATTTTCTCTTTGGTTTCTCTACCTGACAAGATCAGCTTCCTCAAACACACTGAGGTAGCTTGTTCCGTGATATGCCCTGTACAATGGCCCTCTTCTGATACATCAATAAACAGCGAAGACTATATGGAGCAATAAACATCATCTTAATGGACTGTTTGCATAGACTGTAGGTGCTCATCTGCTGATACCTGCATTTAGATCAACTACAGCACAAATATTAGTGGACAATCTGATATTAATTTAAAAACATCAGGTTGTAGAAAACTATTTCCTCTGTTGTCAGTCTGTTGTAAGAGCTGCCTTGTTCACCTTAAAACCTGCATGTTTCCAGTTTCAGTTCTTCTGCTTTTGGCTTCTACTGCCTGGATCCTGTATGCATTTGTTAATTGGGAAGCGTCATAGTTAGTTAGAACTTCTTTCTTTGGGTGGATATTTATAAACCAGTATTAAGTCAGCTCTTAAATTTCACCTTCATATGCTAAATATATAAAATTTATTTCAAAAGGCAAACTTTGCAGGCCTTAGATTATTCTTATAGATCCTTTCTCAAGCAATGCTTTGATATCCTCATCAAGGAAGGAGACTAAAAAAGAGACAGCATTCTACTTGTAAATTAACTGGTACTGTATTTATAGACAATATCACCCTCTTATCCTCAGTTATCTATGAAAACATCGCATAACCATTTTGGCCATAGTTTTACACAGAAAAATCATATTTAATTGTCTGTCTGCTGTGACTGCTTAGTCCTTTCCAAAATCACTTCTTTCCCAGTGTTAAGAGTATATATTCTCTCTACCAGATTTCTTCCTACCTATATGACCTTCTAAATGACTGTGTTAAAATGCATATTGTTTGACTGTTTCCAGTTCATCACATTACGAGGATTATAATAATACCTGACCTACCCTCATCATTATTTAACCACTTCCCCATCCTTATCAGACATGCTTCATAACTTTTACGTTCCATATAAAATGATTAATATTTCTTTTTTTAGCAGAGAACCAATCTCCACAGAGGCCCACTAGAAATACTCTCACACATTCATGACTTTTCATGTATAGTTATGTTTTGAGATATAACAGTTAGGTAATTTTTAACAGTAAGATACAGTTTTTAATGACCTGCTTGCCGAAATGTGTATGCTCTGCATCTGGGTGTAAAAAAAATGATAGGACAGAAAAGGGTTGGCATTAATTTGTCCTTTCAAAAGTTTGACAAACATAGGAATAAGTGTTTTTCGTCAATGTTTTCTACTGAACAGTCTTCTTTATCACAATGAAAAAAAGTTCAGCAGGACTGAAAACTTGTGTTTCAAAAAACAATTAAACAGAAACATTGCTGCAGTGCCTTCTAGGAGTTGTAGTTGAAATGCCTTAATTTTACTTCTTAACTCCTTAATTGTCCCACATATTTGACCTTACACCAGGATCTCTCTCTGAGGTATGATGGTGCATTTTGAGACTCCTTGCTTCACTATATTACAGGCAAAACTGGTGAATCAACATTGAAAGGCAGGGATTCAGGTGTGAACAACATGTCTGCATAGACATACTTGAGGTCTGAAAGGAAAATTTACAGCCCTTCTGTATTTGCATTTTTTGATGGAAGGACTACATTTTCTGTGGAAATTCTTTGGAGCCCTAATTTGTATACCATGCACCACTGTTCCGTGTAGAAAAGCATTTAAATGTTGCCAATTTTCTTCCCTATTCAATAAAGCACTTTAAGCAAAGTTACTTAAAATTGAGCACCTGTCTGCTTTGTGTAGCCCCCAGAGTTCTAGTCTTGAGTACTGAGATGCTTTATACTGATTTGTGTTTTTTTCTCACTCATTCCCCATACCAGCTTGAACCTTCAAGTTTTGGTTAACTCAACAGATTTTCTTTACTTTCACCAAATAAACTTCATATACTTGCTTAGCTGAAACTCTTTTGTGCCTGTCCTCTCACTAATTCTCCTTGCATAAGACTTCTCTCAGCTAGAATATGGGTGGGAAAGCAAGACCGCTGGCAGGCCGGCTTCCTACACACACATCTGACAGTGCAACATACACACAGAAACACACCCTTTCCTCTTTCCTTCTGGTCTCCCTCCCCTCCACTCCTGACACAGTTCTTTAGAAACTGCTGCTGAATGCATTTCCCTGTAAGTTTGTCAAAAGGCCTAAATGGGGCAATCTTTTTCTCAGCTTCTTGGTAGTATATAAAGACACAAAGCCACAGAGATTTTATTGTGCTACAGAATTGGGTCAAATGTAGCTTCTGAAAATGCCATCTTCTACTGAGAATAGGATGCTTAGTCAAACACAGCTGTGTTAGTTGAATCATTTCTCCCTTCTTTAAGAAATATTAGACCTCAATTCATATGATTGCCTGTAACAACTGTAAGAGAGGATTCAGGTGGTTTCCCACTCTGCAGTTGGCGCTTTGTGTGGTGTTTAACAGGCAAAATATCTCATTGCAGAGGCAAATATACTTTCTTGGTATGCACAAGAAATTTTGAACTCTGATATCATCTTATGTGAAACCAGTTTTACAACCATCACTCTTCAGCTGAATGCATATATCTTTTGTAGTTCCCTTCCTCTTAACAGAGACAGAATACAGGCTCAACTAATGAGAAAAGGTAATTTATTCAAGCAAAATAATTTATTGGCATAAATCAAGGGGATACTGGTTGTACTGGAACTGTGGGGGCTGGAGCAACTGCAACGGTGCTGGTGAGGGTGCCTCAGAGGTGCCAACGGTGCCAGAGGAGTATGCAGGTCTGTAGGAGTAACACAAGTGCCTAAGTCATGCCCTTTCTCCTTCATCTGGACATCATCTGTCTCTTCCTTTTCACTTGCAGAGTGTGTAATTTATACAAAATACTGCTTAGCTTTACAGTATTTTCTCATTCAAGAGGAAGGTTATATTCAAAACTTTGGTGTGAGTGCAAAGGGAAGTGCTCAGTGAATTAAATTAAGTGGAAAGTAGCGGGAAGAAAAACAAACACTTGGCATGTTTCATAAGCTTTGGACAGGAAAGGGACAAGGTGCAAGCTTCCAGGCAAAATAACATTAAACATCATCAATCTTTTACCAAGAAATAGGGAAGGACAAATGACAGTGTATCCAAAATTATACCATTTCAATGGCACAATGTGGTGTCAACACTAGACTTAGCTCCTAATTTGACTGCACAGTTGCATTTTATCTGTTCAGAAAAGGTTTTTTTCCTAAGCTGTTATGAAGTTTCCTCCTAAATGAGTGCCTGTGTCTTACCTAATACAACAGATGTGTGATTCTTTAAATGATTTTTAAATGATCCCTGCTTCACTTTGAATCATTAGGACATACCAGCCAGAAATACAATTCTTGTTATGAAAACCCTTATAATCAGCTTGCCCTTAAATGTTTATACAGCTTACTGTCTTAATTAATGTGATCCATAAAGCCTAGAATATGGAGATGGTATTCTCCTTTATAAATGCAGATCTTCCTGTTCTGGAGCTGCCCATTATCTTTATAGCTGCTCCCCATGCTGTGGGAGACTTGGGTCTGAGACTAGTTCAGCCAGCCTGGACAGTTCAGAGTTTACATCTATATTCTGAGCTTTTAAATGCACAACTAATAGCTTAAGCTGACTGTCTAAGAATAATGAGATGATGTTACACCTTAGTGCTTGGGGTTTTTTCTGGTGTTGGTTACCTAGAACAAGAGAGGTCAGAAGTGACTTTCCTCTCTGCAGGTCCCTTATAACCTTTGATTGCATGTGTTACTCACTGTGGCAGATGAAGATCAATTAAACTGTCACAACCAAACGGTCAGAGAAGAGGTCCCTGAAGGATAATGACACAAAAAAGTTTCTCAGAGACTTGCAGCATCTTATAAAAACAGCAATACCACCACTATGACGAATATAGAGTTCATTATGGTAGAGAGTCAGGATTAATATCTAAGAGGCAATTGCTGCAGTGTCTACTCCAGCAATTATTTGTATAAGCACACACATAGGAGATGGAGCAGGAATAGTGGAGAAATGACACACAATGCCTCTTTGCTTCCCTAGCGATGTCACACTTGAAATATGAAGCACTCTCCGAGCTGATGACTTCCTTGTGCTGCTTATACATTATCCTGCCTGGGCAACAACCAAGTTCTGTGCAACAGTACTTCATTATTTTAATTAAGCTTATTGCAAGAGTAATCATCATTGCCATCAGTATCAATCACCAGTAATATTTCCAGTGATGTCTGTAAGTGATGAAGGTCCTAACTGACAATAAATAATAATGCTCCTGGCTTGAGTTGACACTTCATTGGACTTTGCCAGGTTGCTCTAAATACTCCAGGGCTTGCTACAAAAAGAACTATTTATCTATGACAAAAGCTGGGTCTATATCATATTTGTTTTGACTTCCCAAATGGATACGTTCATAATGTTTGCAAAATTTATCCTTTGGATTATGGCAGCTACCACATCTGAAACACATTTTAAAAGAAATTAGAGAGGTCTCACTCCTCTGCTGCAGAAGTATTTTCCCATATATCTTTAATTAATATTAATATGAGTGGTTTCTTTATTTTCTTGGAAGAAGACAGAGTATGAAGTTGTTTGGATTACAAAAATGCTTTTGCCATTAGTAGGGAAAAGTCTGAAGGGATATCTTTCCACTCGCATCTAAATAATCCCACAATGTCAAGATCTGATTGAAATGTGTTGCTTATGTGTTTAGTCCACACCATCAGTACACTTGCTTATTCTTGTCATTATGCTGCTACGATTTAAACACTCGGCCTCTTCTGGTTTGTGCTACAAATTTTCTTAGCTGGACAAAGAAATTTCTGGCATTTTAGAATTATTCTCATTTCTGTGTGTGCTTGTTAATGTTCTGAGGATGATCATTTGGAGTTCAACAAGAGGAGACACACACAATTTTTCCGGAAACATAGACCTTAAAATATCAACATAATATTTCCAAGAAGTTTCAAAATATGAATACCATGGACAATAACCCTAAATTATCTTTTATTATCTCTCATTAAAAAAGCAAAATCCAGGACTATTCAAACACAGTCATCCACCTCAGCAATAGCCAAGCTCAACTGTAAGGTCAATAGCTGACAGTCCACCCTTCTTTTTTCTCTCTGTCCTTCTTTCACCTCTCTCTCTCCCCTACAAAATGCAAGCACTGACCAGATGTTGCTGGGGTCTTTGATAGGTGATAGTAGAAAGGCTTGCTTATTGCACCGAACATTAGACAAGATCGACATTTTCCCAAATCAGATTTTCAGGAAATTGAAAGTTTTGTAATTTGTACATATTGATAGGTGACACAATGCAGAAATTCTCTTTAATGACACAAAACAGCAGAAAATACAGCACATGGTAATTTGCCGGACAAGAGCTGTAAATACCTGCCTCAGACTGTGTGGGGGATGTAATTATTCAATAAGCTCCAAAATAAAACCTGTTGGAAGCAGACAGCCAGAGGCTCGTGTTACACAGCACTTCGAGCAGGGCCACAGAGCCATCTCCCAGAGCTCCTCTGGAGCTGTGGAACTGCGAACAGCTCAGCTCTCCCCAGCAGGGCAGAGACGGGTCTGAGGTGGACTCCTGCCTCCTGCCCTGCACCAGCTCCCCCTGGTCAGGGACCTGCCTCCTGCCCTGCACCAGCTCCCCCCGGTCAGGGACCGAAGGCAAAGGAGAGCGGAGGCAGGGCTGCAGGACCTCTCCATTGTAATGGTATAAAGATAATTTTAATGATCTATGTTAGATGAAGCTGAAGATTTCACTGATTTTCAATGTTCTCCATGGAAGTAGCTCAGCCAGTAGTTTTGAATCCAAAACATTGCAAAGAAAGCCTTCTGAAAAAGTGAGCAGTACAGAAACTGGAGGCAGAGCAATTAAAAGAAATTGTACCTCTCTCCTGGATGACGCGAATCTTTCTTTCTCCATCACACACACTGCAAAGGGACACATGTCTGCACGAAGCATGAAGCACTTGCAACGCTGAAGACCATTCCCACATTTCTTTCTTACTCCCAACACTCATTTCATGCATGCTGCCATTTTCCACATCCATTTTTTCTAATGCCAATATTTTATATGTGGTTAGTTTAGGAGACACATTCCTCTGTCTATCTATCTATCTGTCTGTCTGTCTGTCTGTCTGTCTACCTGCCTACATCTCTCTTCCTACCAAGTGACTCCAAAACGCAATGTAAAAATGCAAACAGTGCTCTTTTTCACTTTTGAGGGACTGAACTTAAGAAGTGTTATTCTAAGGTCAGACAATTTGTCTACAAGGGCACTGTTGTGTCCTTCTTTGTGGCTGTTCACTGCTGGGACCCTGGTCCAGCCTGGGTGCTTAGAGAAAAGAAAACCCTCAGAGGTAAATCTCCCATGTTATATCAGGAGCTCGTCACACCATCTGTTTTCTGAACATAAACACAATGCAATTTTGCTATGAGAGTCAGCCTGTTCCTGGCCAGTCCATCCTTCTGAGGACTGTGAACACAGAAGCAGAAACGTTATCATTATTACTTCAAAGCTTTGTTCAGTGCATAAAGCTATCATCGCTTCTCTGAATGGGTGTTGCTTTTTCCATTTTCTCCACTTCAGTGCTGCATCCCACCTTCACAAAGATGTCTCACTCTCCCAGTTTCTTCTCCTTACAGGTGTTAGATATGCCATATATCTCTTTCTATATATCATGTTACAGTGAGTCACGCTCCTGGTGCTTTGGGCTCCTTTTAAAATTACATTTTACACATCAGTAAACTTGTAATGTAGGAACTGCTTTCTTAGTGTTATTTACATCCCCGTGTAGCAAAAGAATTTGTCAGAGAGTAGTATGAATGTTATTTGTCTGACAGCTCAGCTTTATTGACTGCTACATTTCATATCCTTCAGTACTTTTTGGCAGAGGAGTAAATAACAGTGCTATTAACCTCTAGCACCAGTATAAAAGTAGGTGGTTATTAAGGGGTAAATATTACTTTGATTATTATTGCCTCGGTCTGCTTTCTCTGTAAAAAATGAGATCCCTTTGTGGATCTAAAAAAACCCCAAATTTTATTTAAGTTGTAGACAGTTATCTGGCCACTTGCTCTGGATAGTTTCTGGTACCTTCAGCAGTAAATAAGGACTATATCATGCTTTGGCCACCTGACTGGAAAGGATTGAAATAAGAATATGAAAACAGTAAGAACTGGGCAAGTTAAACCAACGTGCTTAGGGCTGCGCTGGCATCTGTCTGTGCTGCATCAGTGGCTGTCTTCTGTGACCCATTCTAACCTCAGATAAATACCAAGCAGACTTACGAAGGTTCAGACCTATTACCATTTAAACAGCAGAAAGCTCAGACAGTAGCAATGGGAAATGAGTGAAGTCTTAAAGCCTCAGCCCTTTCAGCAAGAATTAAAAAGCATGCAGGGCTCACATCCTCAGAAGTCTTTTTACATCAAGCTTCCTTTGGTTTTGAAAATCAGTAGATGTGATATATGTAAATACCTTGGGTACCAGGGTCCCAGCACCTCACCAGGGGGGTTCAGCACCTTGCAGGATCAAGCCCTTTGCATGCGACCCTCTAAATCCCCTCAAGTGGCAATATTTCATTACAGAGAAGTGGCATTTCTGTTTCTATGGCAATTGCAGCAGCAGGAAGCATTATGGTTTGTTACTCCAGAGAACTCTATCTTCTGTTGCTGGATGCAACTTTCCTCTTTAAAATCTCATCTGCTTCACCTAGAGAAAAAAATAAATGACTGGTAGCATGAAGAGATTTTTCAAATACCCAGTAAATAAAGCATATATAATGTAAATATATATATTGGGTTACACTAAAACAATGTAAAGAATTAACATAGCTGTAACTTCTGATGTCTAGTCCCTGTCTTTTACTGTCCTAGGTTTAACCCTTCTGTGTAAGAGATCAAAACCAAGTTGAAAGTGCCATTATTTCAGACTACAGAACATGCTGGAGTTTGTTTTATATCTTTGCTCTGGTAGATATTTTCATCTTTTTTATTTCATTCTTCAGGTGGCTTATGGCAATTGTTTTAGTGATAGCTAAATCCAGCATCTGCCTGGCTCCATGAGTCATCTCAGGAAAACAATCCTGCTCCTTTCTGAAACGTGGGACAATGTGCAAGCTGTTGTGAGCCTCACATGGGCTTAGCAGCACCTGTGCTAGTGGCAGGATGGGAGCAGCCTCCATGCTCTTAACCATAGTCTTCCCCAATGGCTCAATGAAATTCTTCAAGTATTCAAGCACGAGTGGTCTTGTGCTTCAGTGAGCAGCTACCCCTCCCATCCCAGTATCAAATAGGCTCTGCCAGGAACATGCCTCAGATGGCATGTAGAAAGAAAGGCTTGTTAATCCTGGCCAGAGGAGCATCAATATGCACATGGCCATTAAGGTGGCACATTAACAGGGTCACTATAGTAGGAAATATACGAGGCCATGTCTTGAGTTTTTTGACACTTATTTTGAATAAAACTTCATTTGGTCTTGCTACACAGAATCACCTCTGTTTAAAAGGACCATTCAAAGATCTCTGGAAACATTTGTTGGGCTTTTTTAAGAATAGGGAATCAAAATGATTTGGCAGGCCTGTTGGAGACCACAGTCACTTAGAGCCAAAACTGATTTGATACTGTGATCAGGCAGAAACAACTTAGAGCTTTAACACTCAAAATTCAGAAAAGTAATTTAGGAAAGAAGAATGGCTAAGAGAAGTGAGAATTTGGAAATGGTGATTTTGAAAGTAACAATGCAGAATGGTGAAAACTTTTCCAGTGAACCCTTAACACTTGGCCCAATTCACTGTGTCTTTTCAGTGGAATGGAGAACATGCCACTGAATGATCTCCGTTGCTCCATCCATGCTACATGCCTTTCATACAACCAGGCTGATTATATTCTTTCTGATCAGATAAGAAGCAGATGAAAAACAAAATTAACTTTAAGAAAGCACAGCAAAGCACAGTGTTCTTTGTATACAAACTTGTTTAATAAGGATATATCTGTTATGAGTTTAATTGCTGCAAATCTGATCTTCGTCCATTCCAAAAAAATTAGTCACTGCTAATAAAAATACATACATAGTTTGCAGTCTTAATGACTATGTTTCCAGAGAGACTTTTGCAAATTTGTTGTCATCCATTTAATTATAAGTTTACCAGCTTACTTTGAAAGGTGGTTCCAAGTTTAATTCATACATGCTGCTTTAAAATCATGCACAGAAAAAAATTTCTATATTGAAAAACTTCTATTTTCTCATTCTCCTGCTAAGAAGGCAGGAAGTTAACATGTATTCCACAGGATTTACAATGGAAATCACAATGAGGCATGCTATATCTTAAAATCTAGTTTAACTTAGTATTTTTAAACAGGCAGGGAACAATAATTCCAGAACTGTATCTGAAAAAAAATCAACATCTGTTTCCCAAATAGTTGGGTCCTTACCCAAATGGATTACAGCACTGATCCAGATAACTGGATTGGGTATAAGGTGACTCATGTACGATATATATTATGTTTATAGGTTGGTATATGTCAATCCAATAATTTTGTTGTAAATAAGACAATGAAGTCACACTGAGAGAGGAGATTCCAAAAGCTCAGGAGGATATTTGTTCTTGCAGACTTAGAAAGATGTCTTCCTCCTCCCTCTCTCTGTTTGTCTCTCCCTTTTCTTCTCTCATTTGCAGTGAGACTCAGATTCCAAATCCTAGAAATGCATTAAGTATTTTTTCACTTGGCTGTTTATCAATTGTGATTTTTATCTCAACCCTCTGCATGTTGACTTTTTCAGAAATAATAGGTCGCGCAGGACAAGTTATTATGCATAGGCTCAGCTGCTGCACAATGGCAGGGCACTGCAGAAGCTCATGTCCAGGGACAGATCATCTTCAGCTCAGGGGATTGCTGTGCCCTGACATCAGGAAGCAGTTAAATACTTTCAAAGCTCTGGAAGTCACAGTTTACCCAAAAAGTTTTTGAACCACATGAAACAAGCTGGTAGTGTCCAATGTCTCATGGATGGATTTTGTGTACCCGTCAAGTTTGAAACTCTGTCTCTACTCACAGAGGCAACAGCACTGTTGCAGGTGTCCCCATTGCGAGCTCCTGTTCTTAAGCATAACTCCTTTTTCTAGTAAGGCAAAGCCAAAGAGAACAAACCTCAAAACAGTTAGAGATCTAATGGTGCAGGAGCTCAGGAGGAAGGAATATATGACCAGTGGAAAATGGAAGTT
This sequence comes from Morus bassanus, assembly GCA_031468815.1. Lineage (NCBI taxonomy): Eukaryota > Metazoa > Chordata > Aves > Suliformes > Sulidae > Morus > Morus bassanus. Next base: position 37,932,986 of record CM062567.1, on the reverse strand, counting down.
CAGAAAGAAGCTGCATGGAAACTTTTGTAAATGCTGCAGCTCCATGTCTAAGCATGAGAGATCTTCAGAAGAACATCAAGCTATAGTCTCATACATTTTAATGGCCCCCAATAATACTCGTAGTCCCCTGACACTCTGGACTCTTTATGCTTCCTTAGAACCTGATAACCCATTTTTGTTCATCTGAGGCAGCTACATCCACAGGGAACATTGCAAAGGAGTCTGGGGCAAGATGGTTATGGGTGCGATGGACTCAGGTCTGCATAGAGATTATATGTCTGCAGGCAGTGAGCACGTCTTTGTCTCTCTCACAATTCCTTACAGTCATGGCAAGAGAAAACATACAGAAAAAGAAAGTTGGAAGAAAAAGGTCGTAAAATGGAGAAAACAGACAAACTAAAGTTGATGGAAGGAATGAGAAGAGATTACAGGTTTTTGTGTGTTCTATCATTTGTTCAGTTTTTGTATGTGGAATTAAGATTTGATGGTGAAAATGGTCATAGACTAGGTCCAGTAGAAAAAGAGTAGTGAAAAGACCCACAAAGGTAAGCAGCTATGCAGAAAGTGACCACAGCTTTACCAACAAAGAATAAGGACCATTTCATTAAAATTTATCATAACTGCAAACTAGCCAGCAGAAAAGCAAATAAATTTCATAATCACCAATTTCCCTGCTGCTCCCTAATATGTCAGATAAATTAGTTCTTATACATCCTGTCTTGCAATATGAATAATTTACCTTTTAAACTCCCAAAGCATTGGTTGTAAGAAATGTTCATTTTATTTATTACAAAAATACAGCCACTACACACTTCTCAAGTGTTAAGAACACTTTAGAGTGATCTTGTCTTTTCAGAGTGCTCTCTTTAAGAATGAACATGGTATATTGACAAAGGAAATCCATCTCATGAAGAATAATGTGGAGGACTATTACTTAGATTTGTGCACAGTGATTTCCAATCTTTTCCTCTGTGCAGTTTTGTCATTGCATTTTTATGGTACAGACATAGCTACGCAACCAGGCCAGTCATTCACAAAACACAGTACTGATTATATTGATACAGTTGACTCAATCTTCAGAACTTTCCATAATAGAATGGTCTTCCCACTGTTTTACTTGTGACGAACAGACAATTTTTTTAGGCAATTCCTTGTAATTTTAAACTTTTTTTTAAACATTTATCTGAATTGATACAGAGAGGTAACCAGCAATGCAATAAAAATACATCATTTGCATCTTCCTATATTTAAATATATTATCCACACTGAAAGTTATTAAGAGCAAGTTATTTATTTCATACTCAGGGTTTCTGAAGTCTGCAAAATCAGCAGTATGGAAATGAGTCATTTTTGCTCATCTCACATTGTTTAATAGGTTAAACTGAGCATAAACTCAATGGCAGCGTTGTGATTCACATCTAAACTAAGCTTTGTTTCTGTTACAGTATACTCTTCTATTCCTTAAGGAAGGGCCTCTCCGATTCCCACTGAAGTCAGAGAGTATTTCCCTTGATGCCGGATTACTGTGTAAGATTCTATACATGCATTGTGTGCAATAAGTATTGTAGATGCACATGCCACAGCCCATGGATCTTGGATATGCTATAGTGTGTACTCATTTCAGGGACTCTAAAATCTCTTAAGGCAAAATCTTCCTAGGGTAGAAAGCATGTAGTTTTATTGGAAGAATTTTTGTTATCCTAATGACATTAAGTAATTTTACACCTTTTTTTTTTTTAATAAAAGAATATTCGCTAATTACTTCTTTAAAATAAAAGAATATTCATTAATTACTTTTTTATTTCTAAGATTTCTGAACTGTTAAGAAATTGATCACTTCAGAAAATATTGTTTTGTCATGTGAGTCATTCCTAATGTGGAGTAGTCACTTTGTTTTTGTAAGTTACATTAATTGCTTTATTTGTTTTCCCTCTGGAAGCTGTAAACACATGTATAATTACTGTAAATGGGTTTGTTTTTCAGCTAGAAGAGAGTTACAGCTGGTTCTGCAAGAGGACTTAGATGCCACCATCACATTAAGTGCCTTTGCTGCCTCAAGCCCAAGGGGATCCGAACGCATATTGTACAAGGACTTGCTCTGTCTGTCCATTAGCTTTTACAGAGCTCTGGGGTGGGAAAGGCTTTCTTTGTCCTATTGAAGCTTAGTCACTTTGTGTTTGAATTAAATATTCTTTAGAATAAATGTTGTGATCACCTGTAGAGATCCTGGGGTGGAGAGGCCACCCAGTCAGGGCAAAAATAAAGGGAGGGCTCGGAGCATCTGGAGACTCTTCCTTCCCCCAGCTGCTGCCCACCCATCTGCAGCACATCCTGTGCCTCTCACTCCACTCTGGTGATCCCCTGAAGATCCCAGCATCAGTTATCACTCCGTGTCAGGGGCTAGAGAAGGACCTCCAGGAAGAGGAGAGGATGGTGACCTTGTGGGGAGCAGGTAGCACAGGGTACTCTAGTACTTCTGCTTGTCTCTCTGTGGCCCCAACCAGCCGTAGGCTGTTCTTTCTCCTTCTTTCCTCACCATGAATATTTAACTAACCTACATGTAGCAGAGCAGCTTCAGCCGAAGTGGTTGAATCTAACTTCCCATGTCACCTGGGGCAATGAGGCTTTTCAAAGAGGACATGCATGCATGTCCCAGGAGGTAGAAGAATGTTTTAGTCCCAGGTCTTTCATATCTTGGAGGAAAACTCTAATTGCTGGGTTCCTGAGCAAAAGGGCACAGCATGACATTGGCAACTCTTGCCAGCTGCACAAGACATGCTCAGGCACTGCCCATGTGTGCCTAAACATTAGACATTATAATACCCACCTATTCAGAGACTACAGGCAGGGCACTGAGTTCACCTGGAAAATTAAAAGTTCTCCAAGAGCTTTTAAATAACCTTTAATGTGGGACACTTGGTAGCCTTGAGGATGCTAGGATTTTGCACTGATTCCTGGTCCTGGGGCCTAGCTGAGCTCCCATAATTCAAGGCCCAAAAACTGATGAAGCCAACATAGTCTCACTGCATTTTACTTTCTGCTGTTCCTGGATTCAATTAGAGGGCCAGGTTGGCCTACAGAGCGAGATAGTCTCAGGACTTCTCCCACTAGTGCCATCTGGAAGGATTATTACAAGCATGAATGGATTGCCAAAACATTTTTCTTACAAATTTCCACTGCATGCCTTATGATTGTCACAGAGGGGCATTTTGCTGGCATGGCCAGTTCAGTGAGACTTGATAACTCCTGGAATATTCAGAGAAAAAAAGTATGCTGTCACCAAATAGGACTTAACTAGGACTGCATATTAGCAGTGACTTGAAGGCAGCTGGAAGCCTTTGCCCACTCAGAAGTGCAGCAGGGAGATGCAATTCCTCCTTGCTCTGACATTTTCTCAGCATGTTCAAGACACATGGTAGGGAGGAGAGTCAGAACGCCTGGCACTGCTCTTGGCTTTCCAGCTCTGTAAAGATCAGCCGCCTCAGGAGAATACTCCCCAGCCAGGGAGAGCCAAGTGAAATGGTTTTGCTTTGTGAACATGGTATGTCTCCCTTGCAACTTCACTCATGTTAGAAATACAATCTAAATTCTTCCTTGTCTCGCTGACAAAGCATCGGATGAGTAGGGAGAACAGAGATACAGTGCTTGCTTGGATTAAAAAACAGAAAAAAGTCTGTCAGAGTATTATATCATTTTAATAGTTGCTATTCAAGTACAATTTAGGTTTTTTACACCCTTCTTTTCCTCCAAGCAGTCTTCTGCTTCGAAGTGTCTGTATTGTTTCCACATTCTGCTTCTCCAGGAAGATAAATCTTCCTGTCTTTAACACATTGTCAGAAATACGATTGCTGAAAAATGCAGTGAATTTCTTCAGAGTTTACCTCTTTGTACATGTATCTTTTTCAGCAAAAGAATGGCTAATTTTTCCACAAAAAGACAAAAAAAAAAGCATGATTCTTTAGCTGTCTGAATAATCTTTTAAATTTGCATATAACAAGTGAATAATGTCAGGAGTTGTGTCTTCCTCTGCCTTCTCCACTTTCTTCTTGGTGAGAGCTCAATTACAGAAAAGCTTTCTCTTCTTTACATGGGAGTCTTATTTGCTGTACTTGATGTGCACAGTAAATCAGGTCTTTGGTACTGCTGTACTTAATATTAAGCCATGAGTTTTCAGGGAAAAGGTAATGCATGAGCAGAAGTTGCAAATTAGGATTCTTTTTTCCCAAAAATAAGCCTCTTGAGCTAGTTTCTGTCTTCCTTTCTTCACTTCTCTCTTATCTTTCTGACAATTAATAACAGTACAAGTAAGGTAAAAGTCACACAACAAGAATCTGTTGTTGTTTATTTACTGTTTACAGAGCTGGGGTACATGGTAAGGAATTAAAAAACAGCTCATCAAAATTTAACCTTCTCCACCCCTTTTATTTGTATAAAACCAACTTCCTAGAAGAAAAACTAATTTCTCCTAATTTGCCTGCCACATGAGAAATGGTGTGACAGAAAAACAACACAGCATATCACAAACACACCACCATCATTTTAATGTATTTTTTCACCTGTGTGTCTTGTTTCGATGACAGAATATGAAGTTACAATGAGGGCTGACATACAGCAAAAGCATGGGATATACCAGAACAGGAGAAGATGGCAAATAAAAAGGTGGACACTTGTCTAAGAGGTCTTCTTTTACTCTTAGCAGCTTGCAGAAAACCTAAGTGAGGTTGCTGGGTTGGAGGAGGGACTCAGAAGTCAGCCAGTCAGCCATGTTCCTCAGGGTGGGTCCATAAATCTGTCTGCAGAATATACTAAATGGTACAATCCCAACAGGTGTAAGCCTACACCACAAGATAGCTAAAAGCTGTGTCACCCCAGCTTAATGGTAATGTACCGGTCTCTCAGAAGGGTTTAATTAGCTAGGGCATTACCCTCCCTACAGCTACATGGCTGGTAGTCAGCTCAGAAGTTGGTTGCAGCAAGCTGGCAGTGGTTCATAACACAACAGAGCAAATGTGTAGGTGCTCCCTGTAGATAGTCCAACATCTGTTGGCCAACAGACCTGTAAGAAATAAACATACAGGCTTTGTCTCACAGGTGGGTCCTTTTCTTCTCCTACGTGATCATCAGCAGTGAAGAACTTCCAGACTACCTTGTACTCTGTGCAGCATTTGTGTAGCCCTGATTATGTTTACACCTAAAGAGAAAATAACCCAGTTCCTGTGTCTCATTTGCAGAGCATGAACAATGTATTTTTTCTTGTGAGTAGTCCAATGTGGAATAAATGAGCTGAAAATGAGTACCTGGAGCCCCACCATGCTATTTTACTGAGTCAGCCTGCAAGGGCACAGCCATATTTGCAAGCAATGTTAGGCTCAAGGCCATGCCTCAGGCCCCCATCTTAATTTTATTTTTATAATGGTCCAAATCTGAACCTCTAAAATCTGGGAAAGTTCAAATCTAGATTCAGATTTTATGCTACAGCCATAAAAACTAATAATAACAAACTCATCAGAAACAGGATGCCTTCCAAAGACCCGGCATGGTGAAAACATTAACAAAATGTAAAAGGAACAGTTAGGAAAGATAAAACTGTTAGTGGTAATCTAAATGAATACTTTGCATTTGTGCTCACTAAGAGGACCTCAGCAAGGTTCTTACAATAGAGCTGTTCTTTAAAGGGATGAATCTAAGGATCGTTTTTACATTTTAGTGTTAATAATACAGACTATCGGGCAACTCAGTAAACTGAACAGTAAGAAACTGCCAGTCAGACAATATTCATACAAGAGTTCTAAATGAACTTAAGTGCTAAATTGATTTATTATTTGTGGTACCGGTAACTTACTGATCAAATATGCCTCAATGCCAGCTGAATATAAAGTAGCAAAGATGATATCAAAAAGGACTCTTGGGTTGATCATGGGAATTACAGTCTGACTTCTCTGCCATGCACCCCGGTAGAGATTATAGTACAGAAGAGAGCTAGTAGCTATGTAGATGAATATGCCATAAGAGGGAAAAGTCAACAAGGCTTTTGTCAACAAGTCACATCTCACAAATCTTTCAGAGTTCTTTGATTTGCCAAAGCCTAGGAGAAAGGCACGTTGCTCAGTCACCTGCCAGGCATGCTCAGGACAGCAGCACGCCAGGGCAGGATCCCACTGAAGCTTTGAGGACTGTTGGGAGGGGTTTCTCCCACTGCAGAGATTTGGTGCTTTATTCTCCCTTGCTTTGCCAGTGCAACTTCATAACCACAACAACCAGGATAAATTCAGTGCAAGAGACACAGTTTCAAGGGGGTTTTTTTGATGGGATAGAACACTAACACACACTGGGCATGGATAAACGAATATAAGAACTCCACCTTTATGTATGTTTTCATGACCTTCTTGTTTTGAAGGTTTAGCATGTCTTCTGTCATTAATACTCTAGTAATTTTCCTTCTCTCCTTCAGACTCAATTTAGAAACAAATGAAAAGAAAGACACTTTTAAGTGTGAAGAAAGGAGAAGGATGCTGAAAGACAAAAAGAGGTGGGGTGGATCATTAAGTTTCTGGTAAAGCAATAATGTACTGGTGTATGATGATTGCAGAATTCAAACAAAGGTGAGCAGTTAAGATGGAGAAAACTGGATGGGAAAAATGAAGAAAATTTAAACTTGAAAAAGAAATAGTAGCTTCTACAGAAAATAGTCTTTAAACAATGGCTTCTTCATTTTTTATTAAAATCCTTAATTTTTTAAATGTACATGGCTCCCTACAATTTTCCATTAAAACTAATTGGCACTTCTGATCAACTGCAGTAAATATAAAGTATTAATATGACATAGCATGAGGTATCTTGCATGGCATTTGTGGTCTATCTTTTTTTATTAAAGCTCTAATGAAGATTGCATTTGCTTTATTAAGTGTAACAATACGCTTTGCACTATTTACTTTTGAATTACCGTGACACCAAGCACAATTTTTGTACCAGTGTGGGCATCTTGCCATAACCCATTTTCATGCACACACATCTGATGCTCTTTCTCCAGTGCCAGCCTGAATACAAGAGCCTTGCAAGTGGGAGAGGGATGTCAGGGACATGAAGGCTCCTTGGCTGGATGCTGGATGGCAATACAGCTCCATGGTTACTATTCCAGCCCAGGAGTGCTGTGCCTGTTCTCTCCTAAAGGATTTGGTTAATAATCATAGACCTGTGTGTCCTGTCCTGCACAATTCTCCTACTCACACTAGTGCAAACAGGCCCCAACAGAGGTGTGTTCTGTGGTTTAGGGGATACACTGCATGTGTTTTTCTCTCACAGTTAGCTTGTCCTTCTTCAAGTCTCTTGGCTTGATCATGAAATTTGCCCCTGCGTGCCGGTTCTAAAACCTTGTGCAGAATTTATGACTCTGATAAACATGCACTGTGCTTCCTCCCTCCGAGGTGCCTGCTTTTCAGTAAGGAGGGAAGTGATCTGTTTATATTTACGGGCTGTTTCCTTGCCAAAAATATCACAGAAATGAAGGGCAGTCTTAACAGATACCAAGCCTGTCGATTTGGCACGTTAATACTCCCGCAACTGAACTCAGTGGTTTCACACGATTCTTTTTTGACTTTAAGCTGTTTTGCTGCCACCGATAGACAGCGAGTACACATACTCTGCCTGTCAGGCAGTGGCCAGATTTTTTGGCTGAGGTTAGGGAGTTGGCGGGTTACCCGCCCTGTGGCTGTACTTGCGGTGTGCGCAGCACACATCGCCCCCCCCCACACCATGAAACTCAAGCTGGGGCCTTTATGGTTTGTAAGCAGTAATTCTAGGAGCTGAGCAGCTATCAGCAAGCTAGCCCGAGCTGTGTTAAGCTTTCCTCAGTTGGAAGTTGTTCTATGTTATATATCACTCAACAGATCTATACACTGTGGCGCTTTAAAGAACAGAGCTCTGTCTTAACTTGTAATCATTTTCTTTGAACTCAGATACTGTGAGAAATGCCAATAAACACAGCAGAGACTATTTCTTACCAAGAAAGTGGGACTGTACAGGAATGTGGATTTGAACAACAGGCTCACAGATCTCATAAGCAGAAGGGTTGCTGGAGGAGGTAAAGGGGCACACACAGTATTTTGGTGAGAAACAGACTAATTGCCCTTATCCAGATGACTGGCACTATGTAAAACAAATGTGTAAAAATGGAAACATGCAACTGCTGTGTTGTTGCATTGTGCTAACCTACATTCAAATTCTTGGCATGAGAGCATCTACTGGGGAGACACCGTGCACTATTATACCTGTGTTGGGTCTGTTGATGCATTTCATCAACAGTGTAAGAACACAGGAAGTTACAAGAAAGCAATAACAAAAGGGATTAGAGAAGTCTACACCAAACTGATTTGCAAATTTACATGGGAGTGCACACATAGGCAAAACCATACCACTTCAAGAATGGGGAGAGAAAAAGCCTGACCCCCAGCTTAATTTCCCTTCTGTATCTCTAATGGATCCCAGCCAGAAACATTACATCTGATCCTCCTTCAATTTTGAAAGGGTTTTCTAAGCAAACTCGCATCCAAATGTTGTTTTTTGGGCCTATGTTAATACATGGCTATGCGTCTTTACAGTAAAACTGCATAGCTGTTCATATTCACATGAGCAATGCCTCATAGCTGGCTGACAATTTAATGAGACATTCTGAATTTTACCTAAGGCATTCTCACCAGTAGGAAATCCTGTTAGATTTACAAGTGTCCATCTGTTAAAATCCTCCAGAGTCATTTTAGATGCTACACTGTTTGTTGGGTTTTGACCTCCTTTGCTGTGATTGTTCAATTAGTTCTGTTGTGTTCAGAGCACATTTGTGCTGTGCATCTTGGAATGCACAGTAGGGAAAGCACAGCCATTTTTAAAGCTCCGCTTTGCTGAGATTAAAATGCTAGCCAGGATGTGGCATACATTCCTGCTTACTTATTTTCCAGGGAAATGCAAGCTAATGCTTCCTTATTTTTCTTTATGTGGCTACCCTTGTAAGCAGAAGGGTTACAGTGCCTAAACTGAGTTTGATGCGCTTCAATTAAAATTCTTTTTGTCCTGTTAATGCATCTTGAAAGCATTAAGTGGGATCAAGTGGATTAGGGTTTCAAGGGTGTTTGAATCTATTCATAGACCTGCAAATGACACTCTATTTACTGTTCACTTTCTGTCCCAGTTAGTTTATCCATAAAATGGGCATAATATATATGAACAGTATGAAAAACAATTGTGCAGCATTTGAAAACCTTTGGGTGGAATAAATGTCAAATTCCAAAGCTGTCTTCTTAAAAAAAAAATCCTATTCTCGTTTCCCTTACGCGTTAATGACACCTACTCCCTTCTTTAGCTTTCCTCCCCTCTGAAAGTGCAAGAACAAAATTCAAGCCCTGCTGCCAGAGAAAGCTCAGGACGACATATCAGTGTGGCTTACACCTACACTTCATAAGCTCTTTTGGCAGAGACACTCAGACCATGCCAATACTACATGGCCAAAATGGCTCCGCTTCGTCCTTCTCGGAGACCTCTCTACAGCTCTCTTATCTGCACAGCTCAAGCAAACACTGCAACCATAAAATACACTCCCTCTGTGTGTTCAGCATGCTCTGCCTGAAAAGTATATTGAGCAAGGGATATAACAATTGCATCATAATGTCATAAACTTATAATTCACTGTAACTAAATACACAGAGCTGGTTCTTCTCCTCCCCTTGCCTTACTGAGGAACTCTGTATATACCCTTTCCCCCCTCCTCCTTCCCAGCTGCTGTGCGATAGCTCAGTAGCATGGGAGGACCCTTGGGCTGGCATGTAATTTTAAATCTTGTGGAAGATGGCCATGGCCTTTGCGGAAGATACTCTTACATGCGTTTTGTACGGCTCGAGCAATGAGGTCAGTCCCAGGGCGCTAGGAGCTGTACAAACAGTAAAAAGATAGTCTTTTCTCTCTCTTGAAAGACAGGAGACATCAGATGGGTAGATGCCAACGGGGGACCAGGGGTGCCCACTGTAGGCAAAGGGTCCGATGGCCTTTTTGAAGGCAGCATGGCAGAGCAGAGCTTCAAGACAGCATTTGACTGCAGATAATGAGGTTGTCTGGTAAGGATTTAGGGATGTACCTTCCATATAAGGAAAATAGGTGAGAAAGCACAAAATATTTTGGTGGAACACATACCAATGGGAAGTGGTAGCTGGAAGTACTAGAAAGGGATACGAAAGAGATATGATGTGAGGGGCCTGAAAATGTAAACAGGCCATGTGTGGCAGGTGACATATAAAAGTGTGATGGGCACCAAGTGATGGGCTGAGAAAAGGAGTTTGACTGCAGCATTCTTGATGGCCAACAACCAGCCACAAGTCTGCTAGCCAAGGCCAGAAAACAAGACAGTCCTCCCCTGACATCCTTGCCCATGCTGTGCTTGGGGAGTGTTTGGGATTAAGCCATAATAGTCACGAGAGCTGGATAAGAAAGACTTTCTTGGGTTTTCTCTGCATGTTGCCAGGATGCAAGGACCCAGAGAAACAGCCAGTAAAAAAATAGTATCTGCGTTATGGACTAGAGTGCAGACAGGGTGGTGATGTGCATCATGGTAATGAAATAAGGAAATAGAGGGTAGAGGTTTGATTCTGGAAATATACTGAATATTGGATGTTCTTTTCATGTTGAGGAGAGGTTTGCTGGTGGAAAGCTTCATGTAAGGTCACCATGATGTTGTTTTGCCTGTGAACTTTGTAGTACTGGATAGCTAATACCTCCATGTTATATTATCAAAGTTTCGCGAGTGTTCTGGGAGTCCACAAGCAACTCCTGACTCAGAGTCAGCATCCTCTTTCATTGAGAAACACCTCAGATTCAGAAATAATTTATAGTATTTAAAGAAGCTTGGGAGATACAAGGTCTCACTCGAGCTAAGCTGACTGAAAGTAAATGGGATCGGGGAGAGGAATCTTCCTTACCATGATTCTTTTATTCATTATAACTCTCTCTCTAGACTTTCTTATATTTACTACTTTCAATCCACACTACTCTGCCAGTTGTGAACTCTACATAGATCTCTGGATATGTGATATCTGAATTTGGTCCAGTGAATTTAAAAGAACCTACGTAGTTACCCAGGCACCAAAATAGAATAGTTAAGCAATAAAAGACATTAGTAAGTGAACATTAATGCCAATAAGTAACAGGCTACATTTTTATTTCAGATGCAGTCCTCCAGGTAGCACGTTACATAGCTGTGCCACTGCAGCAGGAGCCCCCCGAGGCACTGTAACTCAGCGGCACACCTTCTCCTCTCCTATTCCCTTGGGCAGTCATTTACCTCTGGCCTAAGCCAGAAATAAAATAATATTTCCCTCCTTCTTCCCCCAGCCCCCTCAAGAGCTCACTGGCTCAGCTGAGCTGGCAAGTGAGAATGGACCCCAGGCTCTACTCATTTCCCACCCTCCAATTTCTAATCCCCAGAGAGGAAATAAGCAGATGTGTGGCCCTGCTTGTTTCATGCACCTGGACAAAGCCAGGGAAATCCATGTGGGGTTGTAAGTGGGTTCTTACTCCCTCAGGCAGCAGCATACTACACACATGTAAAGCAGAGCGTTGAGTTTTGCTTTCTTTTGGCTCCCTCACATATAAGTTCCATCAGTGTGTACCCATTCTCCTACAGCCAAGAGAATTTTTTACATCTGAATTTGGGTACAACAACTCTTGCTTAAAAACTCTAACCCGCATCCTACCCTATTGCCGTCCAAGGAATACTGGACCTTCCCCCCGCCCTCAAAATATTTTACTCTGAAGCTAGGTCTGGGCTCCAAAATGGTCATGTGGCTGCTAAGCAAAGTGCTGTCAATCCAACCCGTGAGGCAGGGTCCCAGCTGGGAGGGGGGTGACATTCCTCAAGAAACAATGGAAATATTTTGAGCAAAAATAACTTCCATTTTAAAAGGAATTTATTGGGGAGGGCAGGTGGAAAGTGGAATTAGATGGGAGTCTCAGGGTGCCTGTAACAACAGTGAAGCTGATGGCAGTAGCGCAGAGCAGCTGGAACAACTCTCTCCCTCTGCTTTCCCTGAATTTGTTATATTCCCTCTGGATTTGCTCCTTTACCTCTATGGTGCTTACCTTTGGTCCAGTATATGACTTAGGGTGGTATGGCATGTGTTTTGTCATGGCATTTCATTCTGGCAAAAACTCCTCACAGAGAAGCACTAATGCCTGCAAAGTCCACTGGCAGTCTACCTTATACCTCCTGGGAAACTTGTACAGACTGTACCAGGAAAATAACTGCTTCTAGCATGAGCGGTAGCGCCGGTGGGAAGCTCTCCAGGGATGTGTGTATGAGGAAGACACTGCCTGTCCAGAGCATAATTCTTTGCACAGTAGGTTGCTGTGGACAGCTAAAGATGAGAATGAACAAAAACAGGCCAGGAGGAACTTGAATTCAAACACACCTCCCCTTCCTCTAAAAAGCATTTGAACTCTTTACTCAGTGAAAGCCGCTGCACAGAGAGACCACAGCACCCCTAATGAGGAAAACAAAGGCACATTTTTGTCCTTTCTCTCCTCCACCAGGGAGGTGGAGAGTCCATATATGAGCATCAAAGGGATAAGAGCATATACAGTGGTGCCATGGTCCCCCAGGGAAATAACCATAGCTGGGAAGGTGGGTGGAAACCCCCACTTCTCTTCCTCAGGTCACAGGAAAAAGTATTGGCAGTGTACCCCAGAGGTCTGGTTTCAAGGAGAAATCTAACAAAAAGCAAATGTGATAATTTAAAAATAAAATCTTATACATTTAGTAGATCTGATTCATGACTCATGGGGTGCTTTGGAGGGCAGGGTCAACCAAGGGCCTGTGTGGAATCTCAAACCAGATTTTCTATATCTGTGGATGGCAAAACTCCTTTAAAGCCAAAATTCATTGGCCTTACTGCAACTACCCTGAGTTACACTGGCCAGTGAGGTGGTCATAAGAATTTTTATAAGCTTATATAAAGCTGCCAATCCCAGTCTTACTGTGATCACTGGAATACCCATTAACTACAGTATCTCAGTCTGCTTTGTGCTGAAAATGGATTTAACTAACATTCAAAGTTAGGCTGATCACTGAGGTAATTTCATTTCAGTTTTAAGAATAACACCAGCTGAGCCATGCCCAGAAAAGGCATTTGATTCATTCAAGCTTTTAAACAAACAAATGAAAATGTCAAAAAGAATGTAATTGACTGACGAAACAAAGATGGAAACAGGTTATGTTTGCAGATATATAGCAACTTATGAACATTCACTGAAGTTGGGAAAAAATACACATGGGGGAAATTTCAGTGTGTGAAAAATAAAAAAAAATGCAAAATAGGAAGCTATCAAGAACATAGGAGAGTGGCTGGTCAATTAAGTACTGTGTAAAGATTTCCAATTTTCTTGCAGTAAATTATTTATTTAGCCCTTGCATGCCATCAATACATTTTACAAGTTTAATACCCAAATTATAGCTACCCACCCATTTATGGCCTTGTAAATGAGTCCTGACTTATCAATGTGAATTCTTGTTCTAGGCAATGTCAAATTTAGATTGGATTTGGATGTATTGCTTTTACCCTTATCAAGAAGGTTTGCTACTGTGGTATTTTATTGCTATATTTAAAATGGAAAGTGCTTTTAAATAGACTTGCCTGGATAGTCCAACTGATCACAGCTCAGATATGTCATTTCCCAACTTAAAACCCTGCTGTAATCTAGGTGGGAGTCTTGGAGATCCAGCAAAATCCATTTTTTCTGAATGCATTTCTCTGCGAGCTCAATCCTTCGAGATGAAGTCGAAGAGCTATTGTGGCAACAATGACTTTAATCTTAAGTAAGGATGGCTGGAGCTCTTAAGTAATAAAAACAAATGGTAATCTGCATGTTTCCTAACACTTTATAAGAAAAACAAGCAATAAAGAATGCAAATGAACAAGTGTAATGACTTCCTAAAGTACCTTGCATTATATTTGGTTATGCTCAATGGCTCTTATTCATGTTTCACTTTTTAGTAAAGGTAGGAAACTATACAGTAAATGTGAAGGAATTATCAGCGAAGGAGAATAATATGTAAGTGACCAACTAATCAAAAAGGCACATGAAAATAAGAACACTGTTGTGTAAAATTATATCAAAGCAACACGAGTATCCGAACAACAGAAAAGAAATCAAGTAGAAACATTACTTGCGTTTGACTAACTAAAAGTAGGATGTGGCCCAGTGTAGCAGTCGTTTGGAAGGTTAATAAAAACGACCTTTGTATTCATGACATCAAAGCTAGCTGAGATTTGCATCTCTGCACCAAAGGGCATATCTTCTAAGAGGACAAAACAGAGAGGGAGCAAGTAGGGGGTAGGTTTGTAACAGATGAAAAGGGTGGCCATTTTTTTATTGGCTGCAGCCTGCTACTAACTTTTCTGGGCCACAATTTTTTTGAGCATTAACTGTCACCAGCAGAAGACCCTGCGGCAGAAAGTGGGCTGGGTTGGAGGCTGCAATGCAGGCAGTGCAGTGTGGGAGGAAAGCCCAGAGGAAGAAAGGGGAGGCTGAACTGAGAGACATGCTCAAGGGAGATGCAGAACTGGAAACTGATAATCGCATGTAGGGCTGTCCACCAGATTTTTACACTCTGATGTCCCAGTGTTTATTTTAAGTGCACTCCTGGGGTTCAGCAAAGACCTACAGCTCCAGCAAAGCATGCTACATCCCTATATAGAGCAATGATGGGGAAAGTGGCTATCTGACAACAGCACAAAGCTTTGGTAATGGACCCATCTGCTGACAGACAACCAGAGGAAGAGTAAATGGGAATTGCAACAGAACAGCACAAGTTTGGCTCAGTAGGGCAAGCATAACAGATTGCATGCAGCAGTTAAGTGAGCATGAAGATAGCACAACTGGGAAAGCAAACAAAGCCAGGGATCTAAGCAAGCAACTACAAATCCAGCTTTCTAGCTGTTCGGGCTCAAGTTACCCATTAACAACATATGGCTGCATCAGAGTAGGCAAGCATGCATTGCAAAGGAGAAAGGAGCTTCTTCCAGGCAGGTGTTTTGCAGCCATTGACATTGGATGCATCTCATGCATTTGTGAGCAGTCCAAAAGCTTGGCATCTCAGCTGTCTAGACTCCTGAAGTTGTCCCTGGAAGGAGACAAGCTCCTCCAGAGATTTCATCACACCTCTTCTCACACTTGTCTTACAATGGGATGAAAATCTCTCTTTCTCTCAAAGGCTAGCTTAGACCAGGAACCTCATTTTTTAGATAGGTGACAGTACAGGATATGGATCCCACCCTTAGTACATACATCTGTCCTGTCAAAGAGGTCAGGACCACTGATACCAGCAACCTGCTACTGGCCATTGTCCTGGACCTGGGGCCAATATCTCTGTTACATATCTCCGACCTTGCATCATCCAACCAACTTATTTTGAAAGGACTTTTACTTCTATGATGGAAGAAGTTGGGAAGACTACTGTGCGTGTTCAGCTCCATTATGTACAATACCTTTTCTTGAACCCACAACTGTTTCTTCTTGCTGTTTGCATGTGCGCTTGCTATCTATTTCAGCCCAATGCAACTGTTGTCTGCGGGAAAGTACTGATAACAGTAACCAGCATAGATGACCCCTGTAAATTGCAGTAATTTCTAGGTAGAGCCATTTGTCTGCTGCCTCTCACAAGACTGTGTTCTTTTGAGGGGTCTTCAATGTATATGAAGGCAGGTTAAATCTGTTTTTCTGTCCCTAGCTGAAGATTCACAAACACTCAGCTTTTAAAATAAATACTAAAAATTTTGAAGATTTTTTTTAAGCTACTGACTTCAGTGGGAGCACAGCTGCTGCAGCATTCAGCCCTTTTGATAACTTCATCCTAAATCAGAATTGCACACTGGCCACTCAGAATACCTCCCAGTTAATTTGTTATGGGCACTGTCCTATGTCACACTGATCTCTCTTGTGAATTTACAAATGCATCTTAACCCTGTTATCTCAGTCAAATTCCATCTTAGATAACTATTTTCAGCCTTGTTCCTGCTCCCACTGAATTCAGTCTTAAAACTCCCATTGTGTTCAGGGGCAGAAAGATTGGGTCATTAAGCCCTACTAGTAAGTTCAAGTTCATTCTACAGTTACTGTCCCACATGATTTTGTTGTGTTTTAGAACTGCTAAACAGCATAGTCCACTTGAAGGAGGCATGTTAGTTGTGAAAGCATCATACAAAGTCTTGTTGGGATCTAGTTCTCCTAAAAAAAAAAATATGTTGCATAAATGCAGTGTTGTTCATATGTTTCTAGTTAATCCTTCGTATTTCATAATCAGCTCTTTTTTTTAATTACTTAACATGACTGTATAATTGTGGTCACATGTTAAGACTAAAATCGTGCCATTGATGCACTGTAGGGGTGGGAAGGGGTGGGGGGGAAATCTCCTGTTGAACTATAAATAGCCCTTACAAAGTGAACACAACCTAATCCTTGTTAATCACAAATTAGGAAGGAGCGTGCCAAAAATAGCACAACGATGGGGTGTCAAATCAAACGCCTCTGTGCAGGTAGTTTGTACAATACCGGGTGACTATAACTGTTGTGGGAATATCGTTGCTCAAGAAAACAGTCTAACTCATTGCCAACCAGCCATCAATGACTGGCTTTCTCAACGATTCTCTTTAAAAGGCATCCATGTAACAGAAACAAGTGATATGCTCCATTCCTCCCATGTTACTTGGTCTCACTGGCAGCACAGTATAGTTGTTGTAATCTAAAACCAGGCAGTTGTTTGTACAGTAGTTAGTGTAATGTGAATCTAACAATGACTGTGCCAGATAACTCTCCTACACAGCTTCTGAGACCACTGTGAATGTAAGTTTGTATTAACAATTCACCCTGCAGGGTCTGCTAAAATGCTTCCTCTCAGCAAGCTAAAGGTCTCCTGGATTTTCAAACTTCGTGACAAAGCCTTCTGGCTCATGCAGTTTGATCAATTTCTGAAGTCTCGACTACGTTCAAATATTTTATAATAAGAAACTGCATTTTTTCCACTCCTGGACTCCCCTCATTATATTATATTATATTAGATACATTACATAAGCTGGCACTTTAGGTGCTTTATGAGTTTTCCATAAACCCTTATTTACTAATGGCTAGCCTGACTTTGTGAGTCTACTGTAAGATTTGACCTTTCCTAGTAATGGGAACCTGGTTCGAATAATGTTTATAGTACCTTTAAAAAGAGGCATCATAGAACTGCAAAGAAAATCATAATAATTACGATAAAAATATTTCCTCTATATCATACTTTAGCCAACTTTCTTTCACAGGCTGAGTAGTGTCTTTCCAGAAACTTTTAGTATGTACCTTTATTTTTCTCAGCTGTGAATTCAGGTTGAGAAGTAAAACCCTTGGAGTAAAAGAAGTAGACTAAATCTGGCAAGTTCTGCTGAAAGGTAAAACTCGTTACCTTTGCTAAGAGTTCCACACCCAGTGACTCGGCTCATTAACTCCATTGGGCTTACTGACAGCCTACTTTTTCATGGTTTAAGAACTTCAAATGTGCAAAATCTCTCACTACCTTTATAAACTAGTAGTTCTGATTTCCAAAGATGCTGGCACCGGCAGACCCAGAGAAATAGCTGAGATTTTAGTTTGAAAGTAATCCTCTCCAGCTGGATAGGAAACTCTGATCCCATCCCAAGACATCGTCACCCCCACCAGAAGCTCTGTCAGCCTTGCTCGGGTGGCTAAAGGGATGGTAGGATTAAACCGCTACTATATGACATGCTGCCATCCCTGGATTTGACTCTTTTGGGGAAAGCAGTTTAAAGTAATGTTGGTGATAGCCAACTGGAAGAGCTTTTATTGGTACACACACAGAAGTGAAGAATTTAGAAAAATGATTGGGAAAATCTTCCCACCTCACAAACAAGAGTAAGTATTTACTAGGTAAGCCTGTGCCTTAATACACTCGCAGTTACTTTACAAAGATGTACTACAGGGAGATCTGCTCTTAATTACCTTAAAATACAGCCACAGGAAATGGCATAAGGCTGTGATAGGCTTTGCAACCTTGAATTCCTACTTTTAATCGGCATTAGTCATTTTAAATTCAGCTTTTTAAAAGCCTTAGCAAAATTGACCTTAGGGAACAATAAAATGGCAATTACGTATGACAAAGGTATGGAGCAGAAATGATTGGTTATTAACTCAATAAAAGAAAAAAAGATGGGACCATGAACCTACCAGCCAAATTCCAGGAAGCAGGATAGGCTGCTTGACCTTAATGAAGAAAACCCAAATATTTGGAGAAGGTATTTTTAGAGTATCTCTTTAAGAAATCAAGGCATATTTTTTAATCACCCAACTTACTGCTGATACTGTTCTATATTAATTTAATGGCTTTGATCAGCCACTTTTATAAATCATCATTTATTTGCTTGCATTACAAGTCTCCTAATACATCATCATGTTGTGCAGAATGTGCTGCAATGTACCCTGAATAGTCACTAGGTGGTAACATATGCAGACTTGAGCATGCTTGGCCAAATCCTGCACAATCTAATGTAATGCACGTCTGTGCTAGAGAAACTTGGTCCACCTTCTGATGCAATACTGTTTTAGGGTGTCTCATAAGGTCTGATAGAGATAAAACATAGAGAGCTCATCAGACGACTAAAGCCAACCAGGAGGATAGCTGGTTTTCATGCTGCTGTGAAGAGTCCTGTAGCCATGTTCATCTCCATGCTTGTCTGCGAAGCCCAGTCTGTAGGAATCCCTATGAAATTTGATAGGAGAGTTCAGAAAGTTTTCTGTTAAATGCTAATAGCCTTTCCCATAAGGATAAAGAGACTGCGGTTTGCAAGTTTCTGCCTTGCTGCTTTTGATATATTTGCTGAGTGTTTCCTGCTAATACAGGGCAAGGTTGCCCCAACGCACCCACACCAGGGAATAAGGAAGTGAAAGTCTCCCTGGGTGGCCCCCGCGCATCCCCCGTCTGTGCCTGACGGGCAGAGCAGGCTGTCAGGGAGCCAGCAGAGCCCCAGCCCTCCGCTCCCCCACCCCGGCACGCAGCGGGAAGTAATT
This sequence comes from Morus bassanus, assembly GCA_031468815.1. Lineage (NCBI taxonomy): Eukaryota > Metazoa > Chordata > Aves > Suliformes > Sulidae > Morus > Morus bassanus. The sequence continues at coordinate 37,913,894 of CM062567.1, read as the reverse complement.
TACTGGTGATCTGGGCCAGGAGCAGTCTGCTTTGCTCTCTGATTAATGGGAGAACCACAGACGAAAGCATCGTTCCCCGACTCCCGGGGCAGTGCAGCTGAGAGCAGCTCTTCAGCTGTGTTTTAGGAGGAGCTCACTCTCTGGTGAGCACCAGGGCAGAGCCAAATGGATCTAGATGGAGCTGTGAGACACCTCCAAAGCTCAAAATCTGCTTGCCCCTTTTTTTGGGCCACAGGGGACATAGCAAACTGTAGGCCATATTTGCTGCTTCTATACTTGGTCCTTTCTGAAAGCATATAACAGCTTTCCTGCAAAATAACAGCAAATAGGAAAGAGTGAGAGAGACATGAGGTTAGCTAAGAAGCTACAAGATGGTCCAGATAGAGACATCAAGCAGGAGAGAGGCTGATTCCCAATTTTTCATCTACGCGGAGCTAGAAAGATTTCTGCTTCTAAGTGTGTAGCACTACTTTAAACCTTGGGCTCCCATTTCTGAGTTAATAAGCCTGCCCTGAGGAAAGGGAGGTGACTGAAACAGGAGCATGTGGGCTTTGTTTGGATTGTCCCAGCTACTGAGTCTGCCCTGCAGCTTACTACGTGATTGGCACATTAATTAAAAAAAATCCCCAGACATTTCTAAAACAAACATGCTTTGTCCTTTCTTCCCCTTCTTTGAGATATTTGTTACCTTTCCAATAGGCTTAGCAAGAAAAGAGGAATCAAGTGAATGAGCTCTGGAAATGGTAATTCTGAAGGCCTGTTTCCTTGCCTTGATTGTGTACATGTGTGTTGCCTAATATAGCAATGTAAGAATGACATTTTCTTAACCATCTGAAGCAATACATGACACCTGGCATGCTGAAAAGGAACATGAGAATCAGTGGGGTTTTAGTCTGTATTTTATCATCTGCCAGATATATCTGTAAGAACATAGCAAATGTTCATTCACTTATTGTCTTGGTTGTTGGAGTGTTTTGTGTGCAATGCAAATGGAATAATAGAAAAGTGAATCAAAAATAGCAAACAGATCCACATGACTATTGTCTGGAACTATGACTTCATGCTGACCAAGTCGAAGGATTTTTGCCAGACTTTTTTATTTGTGTTGGTGTCCTCTGGCATCCATTTGTGCACTGTAATGATGATGATATTTTTATTGTAATCCTTTATTGTAAGTATAGTTATTCAGTAACAAATTAAGAAGGTAAATATTGATAGCCAGTTCATGATGATTGGTACAATTTGAATGGATAGAAAAGAAAATGCGGTACCTGAAACACTCACATTGAAGAACTCAAATCTGGACTAAGTAAATTAGAAACTGCTTGACTACCCAGAACTTAAAAAAAGAACTCTAGTGTAAACTTGTGAACATGGAGGAGAATCTTAGAAATCATCAAAAAAATGGACTAAAACAGACTGAAAATTGTCTAGTTCTTCTCCTGACAGTTTAAAAAAAACTCCAGAGATGATGTTTCCACAACTTCCCTACATGACCAACACCAACCTGTAACTATCTGTACTGTTAGCCATCTATAGGGCTTTTTCTTCATGTCTAGTCTAAACCTCCTTTGCTGCAATTTAAACCCAACACTCCCTGTTTTATCCCCAGTGGACACAGATATTTCCTTTCCGTCTGAACTGCCTTTTACGTATTTGAAGCATTGCTAGCATTGCTTTAGAGCTGAAAAGAAGCAAAAATGAATACATCCAGTGGCACTGCAAGGTCTAATTGAATCCTTAGCAGGACAAATCCTGATGTCCTTATTCAGGATAAAGGATTCTGGGGATTACACTGAATTTTGACTAAGTTCTGAAAGAGGCATGAGGCTGCCCAGAAGCTGTTGCCAGACAAGGAGATGAAGGTGCTACAGACTTGGCTATTGCTGCACCTGGAACATACCCAGCAAAGCAGCGGGGAGGAAGAAGGACACAGGCAGTCCTGAAGATGTCCTGACAATTCCCGTAGCATAGGAGGAGCTCCCAGCTCCTGTAGTACTTGAGGGCAGGCAGAAGTGACTGGGACAAGCACCCTGCTAGCACCTGCAGGGACCCAGCTAGCCTAAGCCCTGCTTGTCTGATGGTGAGGTATAGACCACAGCGCAGAGTGAGGCCAAGAAGTACAATGCATCTGAAACACTCCTCAGATTTTCAGGACCCAAAATATGAATTAACTCAGGATGATTTAGAAAGATTTCTGTGGCTCTGGTCTAAACCTCTTATAGTTCATAACGCTGTTGGTTTGTAAGGGGAAGTTGGCACTCCTGAGAGCGCTAAATGTGATTACTAAAAATATTCCATTTTAATTATAAACAACCTTATGGCATCATTTTCATTTTGTAGTGTTTAGATTGTATCTGCGGCCTCACAATGAAAAGGATTCCTTCAACAAGCTTTAAACAAGAGCCAAAAAAAAAAAAAGAAAGAGTGGTCTGGTGTATTCTTGTCCACATTAAAAGGAATTAGCATAGATATGCATTTTTAAAAACAGTTCTTAAAAAGTGATACAATAATTCTCCCTCAGAATGCAAAGATAATTACACAGTATTGTTGCACCAGCTTTGTTTATTCTGTTCATGTTCCAGATAATATTAAGAGCCTTTCTAATTGTGAATGTTCATATATGCTTAAGTCTATGTGAAAAATTCCATCATTAGAAAGGCAGACCTAGCCTAGAGTGATAACTTAAGGCTAGATTCTTATGTGGCTGCTAGAGAGGAAAGCAGATTGGTTTCTTTTGCCATATGATTCTCTCCCTTCTTTTTTTTCCTTTTTTTTTTTTTAGTTCCTCGGCTCTCTTTGATTTACACTCTTGCTGGTCTACTGTTTTGAGAAGCCGATGTTGTGGAATTCTTAAGTCATCTGTGACCTAGGTCACTACAGACAGGAGCAATTTAGTAAAAGTATTAATTGAAACTCTTCTGGCAAGACCTACGTCTGCAGATGAAGTTACACATCAAACCTACACAGACTGCAACTACACTTCCGAACAGACTAAGATTTTCAATATCTCATAAACAGGCTCCTCAATCACCAGAATCTAATAAGGCTATAATCATCATTGACACTATAATGATTAAAATGAATAAAACCCATTAAGAAAAGTCATGTTGAGTTATTAAAAGTTTCGCTCTGTGTGATATGTAATCTTTTATCCATTTTTTATGATGAAATCTGTAACCATCTATCCACAAAAGACCATTAATTTACTGCTCTGTGGATGTTACCATGCTCTTTAGTTTAACAGCTTATCATTGATTTCTTGAGGGAGATATTATATTTGGAGAAATACACATGGAACAAAAGCCAGTATGTTGCTGTAAATTTGCCACTGACAGGATGATCAAAGTATTTTGGTCTGCTCAAAGCAGAGGGCTGGTGAACAAGTTCAGAAGAGCCTATGGTCATATCCCTGCTGTTGTAAGCAGACCCTGAGGCAAGGCAGCAGATACAAGTTTTCAAGAATCACAAACTCTTGTAAGAAAAGGTCATGTGCACTGCAGGGGGAAAAACAATAAAATTTCCATTAACTAGAGCCTAGTTAACCGGCTTATTGGCATCTATTAGAAACAAATTGCAAACAAAACTGATCCTATTATAAACTTCCCCTTGTTCCCTCAGTAAAATAAAGTCACTGAATGGCCCACAAAAGACAGGAGGAGCACAGTTTGTCAGATGACTTGCTTTATTTTGAAGGGAAGTATTATGTTTCTCCCACTGAAGGGTCTACAGTAATGACTGGCAGAAAATTACATAGTTACAGGAAATACATGGATCAGTGCATCAAGAGTAACCTGGAGAGGGGAGGCAATGCACTCCTGCTCACATCTTTTAATAGGGACTTTTTTTTTCTCCTAGGCAAACAGCAATAAAAAATCGTGAATGGAAGGATGTGTACACAAACTTTCTGTCTAAGTGGTGGGAGAGCACTCTTCCTGAAATGTACTTTTTCTCATAATAAACTCAGCTCCAATATCTTTATTGCTCATCTCCTTTTTAATCTTATTAACAATAAAGCCTAAAAATGTTTTGAAGAAGTCAAATAAAGGGTGTTGTCTTTCATTTCTGAGCATTCTTTCCATTTACCTGGGATGACTAATAAACTGTCTTTCTCAACATTTTTAATGCTGGGTCAAATCTTCAGCTGGTGCGAAGTGACTCAAAAGCAGTGAGGATATGAAAATTTTTACTTACTCAGAATCTGATCCCAGCTGCATATTCCATCTTTCTTTTTTTTCCTTTAGGCACCCCTTAGCACTTCAGATATAGCTATGAATCAAATAAAATTCCTGTTGGTTTGTCTGAACAATGTACCACAAGCCAGTACCACAGAAATATAAGTCACTTTGCAAGGGGAATAAAAAAAAGGATATTTGCTTTTCAAAGAAGTATTGACATGACAATTATAAAAGTCAAATATCACCTTCCTCTTAGCAAAACAAAGTAGGGGACGGAGGATGCAGGAGCATGGAATATACAATAATGACTGTGGACGTCACTTTGACATAGAATAGAGCTGTAGGGAAACTGCTCTGATTTAGGCACTCAGTTCAGAGACAAGGGTGTGCTGAGGAATTCACAGAGAGGAGCTTGCTCTGGCCCTGCCCTTTCACCTGCTCTACCAATGCAGGATGCTGCTTATCTGAAAAGCCCAATCTCCCCAGCAATGCTATTGAAAGATTAATAGAAAGGTTTCTGAGTAATCATTGTTGTAGTAGGAGTTTGGGAAACCATCTAAAAAAGTAAGTCTCTCTCTTATAACCAATCCTTCAAGTGTACTTCAAGTGTAGTGACTAATACCTGTCCTGATCACCTGGTTATATACAACAACTACATGCTCTACTGCGCAAAAAAGAAAAAAAAGAGATGAAGGGGACCACCTGCTCTGACATCAGGAGTCCTTCCTGACACCTGGATCCTGGATTTACTGAGTCATCCATGCTGAGTTCTGCTGCAGCATTTCTTTGGTCCCTATGATGTTTTTTTTTCTTCCTCTGCAAACATAAGTGAGAGATTAAAATTCTATTGCACAAATCCCCCAGACTCACAAAGCCTCTTGCCATGGGGAATCTCTTGCATTGTTCAGCCTGACCTTTTGCAGAGCATAAGCCAGGCAGTTTAATACAGTTGTTGACAGATTGAGTCCAATGACTTAGGTGAATCTGAAGTATTTCAGTTCGTCAGTCATACGCTGATTGTATGCCATTAGTAGAAAACGGGTAGTCAGAGGTATTTATGGTGAACTCTCCAACCATCTATCCGCTGAAGAGCATTAATTTACTGCTCTGCAGATGTGACCATGCTCTTTAGTTTAACAGTTCGTCTTGCTGCAGGGCAGGGAATTTGTTAGATTCAGATTATTCTGACAGGTGACCTATATTCCTTGTTGCAAAAAATGAGACCTTCCCTCACTCCAACTCTGGTCAACGGTTTGACTCTGAATAAGTCATAACACCATGTACTGGGAAACACCTGAGAAAGGAGGCTCAGAGTGCTGTGCTGTCCTCCCTAATGTCCCAACCCCAGCTGTTGCCAGAGCAAATGTCTAAACAGGAGGACAAAAAACAAATCCAAATTCAAATTCCAGTTGCATACCAAAGTGCTGGGTATTTATTCCTGATCCTTGTAACTAATTCACTAAACCCTGAAGCATGACTTGACTACAGTCATGTATTAATATAGAGCTTCAGGTATTATGAAAGCAAAGATTTCTCTCCCGTCCCTGGACTAAAAATGCAAGGGAATAAATAGGAAAACTTTTGGCTTCACAGATGTTTGATTTCTTAACAAATACTGTAGACAATAGTGAATGATGTCTATTGTCAAACATTTAAAGAGGAAAAGTTTTTAGGTAGATGAAAGCTTGTTACTGTCCAAAAAAGTGAGCAGGTTGTGGGGGAGATGCAGTGCTGCAGGAATGATGAGAAAACAAGTCACTTTGAGAGTTTTAGTGAAGCTGTTCATTGGTAAGGGATGATTATGGACTGATGAGTCAGCTGTTCCACAATTACAGGTGGAGAGTGCAATAAAATCATGCTGAGTTTGGCTATTGAAATTATATGGTTTCATAAATAGTATAATGTTGTTCTCAGCAGGTAAATGTTATATTTTAAGGACGGCCACTTTACAACACATAGAACTATCTGGTGGCTGAAGGTCAACAGGCCACCTGCTAAATGATAGTATAAATCCACAGAATTACTTGATAGGAAAGTAATTGCTGCAGCTTTGTTCTTGTTGTGAAATTATAGTTTACTGAATAGGCAGTATTTTCATTGTAAATATTTTCCTACAAATGTATTAAAGGATAGAGGGCAGAAGAAATTTTTGCCAACATGTGCATCTCAGCAAGAAGTACCACATTTGATGATAAACTAGTCATAATGGTTGGTCAATTTTTCCTTCCAGCTGGCACTGAAGAAACAGTTTTCTTTTTTCTCTTGCTCAAACCTTACTTTTAGAAATTTAACAACAGCACTGTCTTTAAAATGGTGATAAGTGTATACATCTACAGATTCCCAGATGTGACTGCATCAGAAGGGTGGGCTTTTGAATGACGCTTTTTTCTAAACATGGAATGTCTGCCCTTAACAAAACACAGCATATGAAGAATATGAGCTAGCTTGCCGTCCTTTAGCCCCCAGTCACATGTTTTTTAATTGCTCCTGACCCTGGCCTGGTGGGATGCTCCTTCCTCCCTGCTCTCTGACTGTAAATTTATAGGCAGAGGCAGTTGAGCGGTTTCACAAACAGCCCAGTGAAGCTGGAGAAGTCACTCAGAGAACTGGCAACACTGCATGGAGAATTGCCACACTCCTGCCCAAGGTAGTCAAAATATTATTTCCTTAGCAAAGCATTAAACAGATCTTGGGATACCCTCCCAAGTGATAGCCCCTTAGCAGCCAACCCCCAGACTACATCTCTTCCAGTCCAAAAATCATCTGTTTTCTGAAGATCGGTCTGTAAGCCTGCTATTATTTCAGAGTAGTCTGAAAAGTTATCCACACCTTTTATCAATCATCATACAAATGACCTTCGTTCTTCAAGTCCAATGACATCTTAATGATCTTTTTTATAAAATGTTCTTTTTAAGGAATATTTTTCACAAAAGGGCATATAACAGGTACTTAGGAGTATTCACCAGGTAGCAAGCTTATTTATACCCAACATGATGCTAAGTGTTATGCTCCTCAAATTACAAATGTCTTGTTCTCACAAGGGATGCAAGCAAGGTCCAAAAAGTTCTCAGCTGAACCCAGACATTGCAAAGTCTAATGCAGATTACTGTCACGAAAAACTGTGCCAGTATTTAAAATGTTTTAACAGAAGGGCCTGTGACAGAAAGTCATCTTTGAATGCTTATTTCCACATGTGTAAAGTGCATAGGATTGCAAAGGAACTATTAATTGTCTAGGTATAATTAAAATGTCATAATTCATAAATAAGAAATCACTTTTTTCAATTACTCTTCTATCTAATTATATATCAGTACTTAATTAATATTTAGCAGTAGTGTGCTCTGTCAGTACCTAGGTCTTTATGTAAAAGCAGGAAAAATATTTTGGGTTGGAGTCCAGCTAACCAGCATCTTACTTGCATTCAGGTATCTTTCTCACCCACAATAAAATATATACAAGCTAAAATGAGAGCCTAAGTTGTCTATATGACTATGTCAGCAGTGAGAAGCAGGAATGTTTGGGGGGTTTTGGGGGGAAAGTTAAGCTAAGCAGCAAAGTCTCACCCAGGATTCACATTTCACGGTTTGGTGTTAGGTATGCAAAAAACCTTAAAATATGAGTCTAAGGGTGTAAGAAGAAGGAATACCTAAAGAATGGCTATTCTTGTAGTCTAAAGCAGTTCTAGCCACCAGGATAGAATAATTTCCTGCACAGCTCTGCTGGAGATTAGTGTTATTTTTAAGTGGGTAAATAACCAAGAATTGTTGCTTTATGTGAAGACTCATCTTGCATGGATAACCATGCTCAGAGGCAATATTTGTCTCAGATCTCCATGGTTAATTTGTAATAGTTTTTTGCTGACCAGAAGTTGTATTACTGACTTCTCTTCTGTCTTTTAAAATTTGTCATTAGTTTATATTTTAGCATAATAAGAATGTATCTGCTGGCATATATATTATGTTGGCATTCTAAATGACTATTGCAATGGCTGGATTCCTCCTGGACTCTCAAACTGAAAGGTAATTTTTCTCAGATTTGCCATAAAGTCTTGAATTTGACCTCTGAACTCTGCATGACTACTCATAGAGTCAATCGGATGGGAAAGTTAGACCATTGACTGAATCTTCCATTACAGCTACTGCAAAGTCCTAGCAATCTCTGCATAGATAACCCACAGGCAAACCGCATACCACTTTGATAGTAATGCTAGAACTGTGTTCATTTACAAAGCTGACATTGAATTCACAGTGGTGCTTGGTACTTGGAATCTAATTTGTTTTAATTTATCTGAAATGATCTGTCTCTGCACGTAACTTTATTGATGTGAAGATACATGTGCTTTGTATTCACTGCATTTAACATAGAAGATTCTCTCTCTTTAGTAGCCGTTTTGCCTGCTACCCAGGTTGGAAAAGAATGGCAAACATTCAAAACAATTCTGTTTTCATCTGACTTGTTCTATAGCACAATGTAATACCTACCTGTTCATATCTAAAATTTAAAGTCCCACATCAATAAAACTTTTTAGCATGAACTTCTTTGCATGCTAGTTCAGCTGTTGCATACTATCCTGTATAGAGTGAAATGTGTGCCATCCCATTGAATCTCAAACACATGCTTATAATTTGAACAGAAACAGGCCAAGTGGTTTTACAATATCTCTAGTTCTGCAAAGACAAGTCCTCTGTGTGAAGAATGTAAGAAGCTTTTTACCTGTTTTTCCATATAGTAAGGGGAAAAACATTCAGCAGCAATACATGAAGGCTTAATGTCTGCACTTTTGGTTCAGTTTATCAACATTTTTAATTTTCATCTTTCATTAAAAAATGACATAGCTTTTTACATGAGAATTCCTAGATAGTGTCTTTGTAATACATTTGAGACAGATCACTACTTGCAACTGTTTAAACAAAATTTAATGTGAACAAACTTCAGCTTGACTGGCCTTCGAGCATCACTTTAAAATAACCATTGAGATAGAAACATCATTATTCATAAAAATAACAACAGCAAGGTAATAGAAATTATGTGCTTGGTAGAACTTGCAGTATCATTATTGCATATAATTCCAAAATCAGGAGTTAGACCTTAATAATAAAGATATTTCTTTAGAAATCAAGATATTTAAAAGCAAAAAGTTCTAGTCTTAAGCTCCACACTCCATGTTTGCCTTTCAGTTACAATTTCAAGCTTTCCTTCACAAAGAAGAGGACTGGAAACTCCTTTTCTTTGAAGAAAAGCCAGGATCCTCTTGGTCCTAGGACCTGGGGCTTCAAATAAAAAATGAAACATTACAGGAATCATGGTATAGTCAGAAAAGCTGGCAGCCCTGTGGCACCACAAAACAGTTACACTGACTTGCTTAATCTAGAATACAGCTTGCTAGCCTGGGTTTCATGCAGCCAAAGAGTTTGTTGAGCACTGCTGAGCCTGGAGGAGGGACCTGGCTGTCATGAAGAGCTACAGGCACTCACACAGCCTCACGCCCAGGCCTTCTGCTGCCATCACTTGCATATGGAAAATGTTAGAGAACCCAAACGACTAAAGCAGGCAAGAGGAACAAAAAGAGAATAACAATGACTTTCACGTGTCCCATAAATATACCTTGGCAGCGAATCCATTTGCAAGCACAGCACACTAGACAATTAGGGGCAAATTTTCAAATGTGTTCTCTTAACTTTTAATGCAATGTTGCATGCCTGGTTTTCATAGGAAAATTTTTGGCCCATGTAAAACTCGTGTTTTTGAGTTGAGTTGCATGTGAAAGCTGGCATGCAACCATTCCTTGTGTAATTTCAGAGGCTGTGAAGAGGGGCCTTTGAAAACTGAACCTGCTAGTTACCATTCTAATGCAGAGATAAAATATATTTTCTTTCCCTTGTTCTCGCAGGGTTTTCACAAGCTTCAAATGAAAATAAGTGTTAACACTTCTAAATAATTTTCACAAGATGCCTCTGGTAAATTACCCGCAAGATGTAAGTAGGTTCATCTGATAGCTGGAGACCCTTAAAGCATCTTTTAGAAAACTATACTGATGAAAGACTTTCTTATTGATTGCAATCATTATTAGCTCAACTGGCCTGAGACAGAGAATAAATATGCATCATATCTCTTGAGAAAACAAGTTTCACAATTATACAGATTTTATTAGACAAACAAGATAAAAAAGCATGTATGGTCAGCTCCTCTTTGGAGAGGCCTGTCCAGCTTGGAATCATTACGAGAGCTAACAGCAGCTCTGTATTGTATGATTCATCTGTCCCTATAGATAGCCCTATATATCACTGCAGAGTGTGCTGATTAGAAGGGACGTTACTAGGACCCAGAGGCCTAAATTGCTGTTTGATACTGCATTAACATTTCACATTTATTAACTCAACATACAAACTATTGATCTGAAAATAAAATTAGTGGTTGCTCTGGCATAGTAGTGAAGAATAGCTCTTTGTAATAGAAGAAATTCTCATTCTTGATTGCATAACAGTAACCATTAAATTTCCTTATTATAAAGGTGTCTAATTAGCAAAGATTTTCATTTTTTCCCTATACCACAGGGGGCCAATCACTATTCTGAGCACATATCACTTAGGTGCATAAAAATTTGCATTGTGCTGTTGGTTTTCCTTTTGAGAGAATGCCTGGGAATATAACAGAATATAGATATGGCTCAAGTATTTTCTACATAAAATTAAAATTCAGTTCAACAGAAAGTGTGCAGGAAGGAAATGTATTTGAAGGTTCTGTTTCCTCTCTATCTCCTTGTTCTTCACCACTCCCAGCTCTGAAAACTTTGTAATGGGTATTGTTACCACAAAAAGAAAATGGCTTTGTTGTTTGATATAAAATTTCCCTGCAGAACAAATAGAGGTTTTTAATAGGGCTCTGCTTCTTTTGAACATCCTCTTGCCTCACTTAGACTACAGATGCCATTTAAAACCATAGCTTGCATTTCAAGGATGCCTCCATCAGAAGGCATGACTCAGTTTACTTCAATTCTCTCTCCACTATGTAGTCCAATGCTGTGAAAGAGAAATGAAGAATTAGAAATATATTCATATGCACAAACATCAAATGAATGACTTTGACATTTGCTTCCTGAATACTTGTGCTGTGTATGTGCTTACACTATAACTACAAGGCTTGTCAGGCTAACCGTTACGGCTGTCTTGTTGATCTGATTCTGAGAGACCACTATCAGCATCTCACCACTTGGTTATGCTTAGGCCAGCAGGTTCAGTAAGTGCAGCAGATGCACTTAAATGTGAGCAAACTGTTCTGAAACACAATAGTTGTCAAAGTGTATGTGACGCCTGGTGAGAGTTAATCTGTGCGCATGCCCAATCTCTGTACGTGGAAGAGTGACAGGAAATATTCCTATCCTGGGTGGGTCCTATACATTTTTATCTGAGTGCAAATCGGTGTCCATCCTCAAATGAGATTTTTTGTGACATGTTGACAATGCATATAGTATAGCACCTGCAATTTGAAAGCATGGTACCATTTGGGGTATTAGGATGGGATTTTTTGTTTTCTCCTAGTAATATATACCTTTCTACTTTTATAAATGTACTACATTTGTATATAACAAGCGAGATTATATTTGTAATGGTTGTACGAGGATGGCATATGGATTGCTATCAGAAGATATTAATTTTAGCTCTGGACTCAAAGTAGCTCAACTATCTATGCCTGCTTTATGGAATGGCTGAATGGAATGAAAGAGCATTATGGACACAAGCACAAATTCCTAATTATTTTCAGGGGAGAGAAGAGGAAATGGAAGAGGGAAAAATATGATTTAGGATGTACATTATTCTTTCAGTCACAGTTTGCAAAGGCTAAAATAAATGCACAAAGCCACAATCCTGCCAGTTGCTCCCTGTGACTACATTGATTTCAAGTGAGAGTTCAGCACTATTTGGAATTAGGAAAAAAAACACCAAACCAAAAACTGAATATCATCATGATTAAATATTTCCCTTCCCAACTAGAACTGCTATTTTGATTACAAAACCCAGGTACTCAGGACAGTGTTTGAAACTGGGTTTCAGCTCCCTACAGGCAGCTGCTGAATCATCTCTTACTACTTGTGTATTTCTTACCTTTTCTGGCCTCAGTTTGGAGACCTGTGGAAACACAAGTTTTCTCTCCACCTTTTTATGTAGCAAACCCATACCCAAAATGAAGAAAGGGTCAAACTGGTGGTTAGATATATTGTCTTTCATTCCAGGGCTTCTTATAAAAGTGCAGCTAAGACAGCTGTGGTGGAATCGGACCGCCAAGAACGCCTTCTAACACAAGGGTATACTCAACTGGTTTATATAACCTTAATTCAAGCAGCACAACTAATGATAATGATATGCTACAGTATTATTATGCCAGGAATGTATGAAATCAAGAGAGAACATTTCATTTTAAACTTTGCTGATTTTTCACATTTGCTTAGCATTTCCTCTAATGATTTCTTACACTCTTTTTATGCCACCTCAGATAAAATGCCATCATACATGATATTTGCACCATTAGGCACAAAGTAAGCGTTAGTTATGATTAGAGGCAATGCTGTGAAGCATTAAAAAATGTAAAGGAAATGGTTTTCAAGCATACTCGCAAAGACTCTGAAGCTTGAGTGTCATTTGCTTTCACTATGCCAGCTGGGTGATGTTCTGCATTTCAACAAAGCTGGCTACCATTTCCAAACAGATCCATACAAGATTTTCATCATTCATATTTAAGTGAAAGGTCCAGTAAAAAATATATTCACACACAAACATACATAGCAGAAATCCAATGAACCTATCTAGAGGGAATTAAGTGAAAAAACACAATAATAACAATTAATCATCAGTGAACACGATCATAATGACATCCTTTTCAAGGAAAGGAAACCATTTTCTGTCATAAGCTGCATCTTGTCAAACAACACCTCTAATATTTGGTTTTTATTAAGACTCTTGTCTATGTGAAGCATAACAGTGATTTTGACTTGCTGCATAGATAAGGGGTGAATAATGTAATTAGATTGAATTAATAAAACTCATGCTTTTGCACTATTCACATGTCAGTATAGGAATTTTTCCCAGCTATTTCCTAATGCTGGAATCTAATGGAATACAGTTCCACAGGATTAAGCTGCTACAATTATTCTGTTCATCCTCTGGCTTGTGAAGAAGAAAGAACAAGACTAATTTTGAGCTGTGTGAACTGTTCTTTCAGCATTTGGCTGGGTCAGTTTGAGTGCATTAAATAAAACACATGGAAGAAATGCCAGAACAAGATAAGACCAGCTGAAATCAAGTTCCTTGGTGTATATGTAGCCCAGACCTTTTCATGTTCTCATCCCATGTAAATTATTAAAATTTTTCTTTGGGTTTGTGTTTTCTTAATTTATGTACCCAGAAAAGCTGACCTAGTGTCCAGATCTGATTTTTCTGTGAGGTCAGTGTTTGTAATACTATAGTGACTCTTTTTTTAACCATCAGAGTCATTCAGATGATTTGTTGGAGTGGCTTTTGCTGCCAGCATCTACTCTACTGTGAATGATATGCATAATTCCATTGCAGTCCATAAGCATTAACCCAGTAGCACTCAAAGGTGGAAGACAAAAATATTGCTTGTGTAAAAAAATTTAAGGTCCCATATATCCACATTCTCTGTGCAAGAGACATTTGCCATAACTTCACATTTATTCTTTCATTTTGATGTTGATCATTTTAACAAAAAAAAATTAAACATCCAGTTTAGAAGATAAAATAACTCTCAGATTAAAATGATTGGTTGTCCTCTAAATTAAAGTGATTTTGTAAGGCAGGAATGAAATCTTGAATTAGACCTGCGTAAAATAAGTACACCTATGCCAAAATCTTCTCATAGAACAGCTGAGGTTGGAAGGGACCTCTGGAGTTCATCCCGTCCAACTCCCCTGCTCAAGCAGGGTCACCTACAGCCAGTTGCCCAGGACCATGTCCAGGTGGCTTTCCAATATCTCCAAGGAGATGGGTGTTACAACCCCCCTGGGCAACCTGTGCCAGTGCTCGGTCACCCTCACAGTGAAAAAATGTTTCCTGGTGTTTGGCCAGAACCTCAGACTCCTTTCCTCTGTTTCTTTTCTCCCACTGAACACAATGAAGAGTAGAGCTTATGAGAGCTCATGGGAGATATGTTCCTCCGTCCTGCTGAGAAGGTAGTATGGAGACAGCTCTTCTTTGTTTCCCTGCAAGTGAGCTCAGACATCCTTCTAACACTTGCCTTTTAATAATATAGTTGCTTCTGGAGAAATCAGAAAAAGAATGCTACAGACTACCAACACAGTATAGATGTCACCAAAAATACTACCATGATGCTTGCAGCTCCCTCTACTTTGAGTTTCCTATCTCAAAAAATAATTAAAAAAAAAAAAAAGGTTTACTCTGGGAGTAAGGGGATTTTCCCAGGTATACAACAGGGCCTAGGAGAATGAAGAAAAATATCATCACAGGCAAAGAACAAATAGTGTGGAGTAGCTACTTACTTTTGGCAAGGCAGGATGCAGCTATATCATCCAAGAAAGAATCCACGCCCTCCTGTTCACAATGAAGCTCAGATGTTAGCTTCTCTCCGTTTGTAGTACTATAACACTAGAAATGGGATGATTTTTTTATAACTTTCAAGGAGATCTTTTAATCAGTTGCTAATTGACAGTGAAATAGTAAACGCTGGAATATTTGTAGGGTATTTTTAGACTCAAAGGTCATAACAGCAGGATAGTGCAGATACCTTAAACTTCCAATACAGTTCAAATTAATGTAAATTGTCAGAACAGGCTACATTTGGAGGAAACTCATTGTTATCAATGATTATTTCAGCTAACTGTTTCAGAAGGGACAATAGCATCAGGTTAACATTTCATGTAGTTCTTGTGAAAGTGTGCTGTTACATACCAAAACCTGTCATTCTGCTTCTTCCAAGAAGAGAGAGGTGTCTGAAAAAAGTCACCACAAATCAGTTTAATCTATCTGGGACTGAAAACACAAATCTGTCTTCCTCCTAACTTTCTTTATTGCATCATGTTGCTGTTAGGAAAGGGCAGAGCTGCTATTACTTAGACCCATATTTCCACATCTTTACATGTTTGCATTGCTTTGAAGCACAATTTAACCATTTATTTCCTGGGCTTGTAATGATCAGGTTTTGGGTGATTGCAGCACAACCATAATGCCCTTGTACTATCAATGCATGTTTTTAAATGTCACTGAATTCTAACGTTTTTGGCCCTGAAAATCTAATCAGATAGGAAGTGTGGAATAAGCAGAGATGGCGGCCTTCATAGGCCTCAGGCCATATTGGCCTGAGGTTTTTGTCATTCCCATAATGTATTCAACTATTTGAATCCATATATTGTTTAATGGGATTTGATTCTGTGACATGCTTTTTTCCTTCAATCTAGCATATATTGGTTCCCAATGGGAAAAGCCAAAATGCCCATGTTTTCTATGAGTCTGGCAGATCACTGATGGCAAAGGAGCACTGGCCTATCTTCAGATTGCTGGAAGCACTGGCCTTTGTAAATCTTCTCTAGTCATTAATGTGCTAGTCTTTTAGCAGTGGTCTACTGAGAGGAAGGAGGCTGTGGAGGCACCACCCACAGCCTTACCAAGGTAAAAATGACTCATAAACATCAAACCTGACATGGCTACTCTGGATTTCAATGCAGATTAGGGATTAGGCAGTGGGGTGCTGTTTTACATGTGAAGAGGCTGACAGCAGTACAAAGAGAAAGCCAGAGAGCTTGGTGTTAGCCACTTGGTTTTGAAGCACATATATAACATCTAAGGGGAAAATATGGACAGTTGCCAGCGGCACGGGTTCAGCTAAGTCACATGGGGAATTTATTTTTGCGGAAACAAATTCTTACACGTTATTTTATTTGAAACACTGATACTTGAATTACTTGTAAAGTCCTGAAATTTATTTAGTTACTCTAGGCTTATCAGAATTCATTACAAGATATTTCATTTTGGCCCAGGAGGAAATGTCTTTCCTTTTTTAAGAGAGAAGATAAAAACATACCAGCCCTCAGTATTCTAAACATGGAATTAGCGTCAGATAAGCGACGGTCAAAATCATCCCCTATCTGAGACTCTGGAATGAGAAGATGTTCTTCAGGCTTTAAGAAGGCCACAGCATCCCATGGCAAATGAATAGCTGTGAGCTGATTTTTCTCCTTCAGAAGAGCGTAGACAAAAGTTGTCATATGCAGAAGGAACAGCTGTGCCATATATCTTTCAAATCTACAAAACATTTGTGTTAAATCACAAATGAGCCTCTAAGAAATAACTTCAGAAGAGCCTGAATTCATCCCTTTCAGGATATGCAATCTAATCAGCACCAAGGGAAAGGAGGCATGGATTAGAAATAGCAGGCCTGTTTATTTTTGACTGGGAACTATGGAATGTACATTTATGGCTTTGTTTGAGAGCTCAGAAGTTATAAATACGGTCTGTAACTTAGTATTATTGTCTCAGTACTCCCCAAATAACTTACATCACCAAAAGAGCCATTTAGAAAGAGACTGGTCAAAGCCAAAATTTCAAACCCAGTTTTGTGTTTTAGGGAACTGAGACATTTCACCTGCAAACATTCAGGTACGAATGAACTGGTACTGGTCCAGTTCTGAATCACATTTTCTGGTTCAGATTTAGGTGCCTCTAATGTCCTTCAGTAAAAATGGACTTTGTGAGATTTCTGCTGTTTTAAGCAAAAGTCTCAGAAATAGACTGTAAAACTGAAACCCCACTTTAAACTTAGAATATGCCAAACCGCACAGCCCATTTTCAAAGTTGTTCTAATATAAAAGTTTATTTAACTGAACTATTAGTAATGTGGCTGGTTGATAAGTATGACTCTCTTAACACTTTGGCCTACCCAAAGAAACCAAGTGTACTAAATAATTTCCTCTCCCCTAGTGTGACAGAGGAGGGGGATGCACTTGTTTGCTCAGAGATCCTAGTAATTTTGGTGGTGAACTCCTAAAGGAATAGGCTGCCTTGACATTGCCGTGCTGATGTGGCCAGAGGATGGAGCTGGAAGCTGGCATCACTGCCTGTCTGCGCAGCTACCTGCAGAGCAACAGCTCTGTTCTTGAGCCCAAATGAGAACAGATCTTCCCAATCCAAAGACAGCTTTCCCTTTTTCACCTCCCTGCACTTTTTCTTCCTTTTCTTCCATTACTTGCAGCCACAATTCCTCTCTCTTGTTGTCTGTCCTTGTTTCTTTACCCCTCAGAGAGTTCTTTTCATTGTTTTTTTTTTTTCTACACTATTTGCTGCCACCACCTTTCTAGCTCTGTTCCAAATCCAACCCAAAGTCTACAGTCCTTTCCCAAGGTCTCCCAGAAAATCTTGCCCATTTTTCCTCACTGTCATATGGTCCCCTCTGGCAGTGCACTCCCCCACCTCAGAGGGCAGGGGGACATAGCATCCTTTCCTCACCCTCTTGTCCTGTGTGGTCCCTGTCGTTGCCCTCTGAGGGAGTGAGCAAGAGACTAGTTCATGCTACCAAAGGGGAAACAAGTAAAAGGAGAATTTTTCTTGCCCTGTTTATGAATGACTTTTCAGCTGAGTGGGGATGAACATCTTAACCAGGTTTGGCTCCAGACAACAGGCAAGCAGGCAGGACAGCAAATGCAACAGCCCCACAACCTGCAATTAATGCCAGACCCCAGGCTGGCTGCTGCCCCATGGGACAAGGAATGAGACTGAGACTACCAGGAAACTCACAGTACCTCTGCCCCAAGGCTGCAAGTTTTGCGCTTGTGCCCTCTCAGCCCTCAGATGGGCTCTGCCTCCTTCTCCCCTTTCTCTGCCAGCAGAAGCTGAGCCCTGGCCCTGTGGTTTCAGATCAGCTCCATCCCTGCCTGACAAGCTGTCTCTACCCTGCCTGGCACGCCATGCACGGACCATGTGGAAGGACAGTACCCCCAAGCATGAATGGAAGGAAGAGAAGATTGCTCTGGAGGAGACTTCTGCACATGGAGAGTAATGATTTGCATTTTGGTTTGGGAAAATGAATGTACTATACTAGTCATCTGGAGGATCAGTAGAAAGAACAAATTTTAAATCGCAAAGATTTGATACTAGGACCAAGATCACCTATCAAAGAGATCATGCTAAAGTGGCTGATTATTCCTGACCTCATGACTCCTTCCAGTAGCAGTGCTCCTCTTCCCACACAGCTTACCAGCGGAAAGTATTATTTTTGTACGTCTCATGCAAAAATGTGGCTTTTATTTTGCTTACAGAAAATTAGCCAAGGCTAAAATCAGGCTTAAAATGGAAATTGTCCCACAAATTGAATTAGATATACATTTTACTGACAAACTCTTGAATGGTCCTTTTATATTTTTTTTAAATTCTCCAAAGATAACATTCAGTCCAAGAGTGGCTGGAACAAATGATGGGAAAAGTCTGATCAGATGTTGCTGGCCCACCAATCTCCATGAAACACGAGGCATCTTTATCACTATAGAGAGCATTCTGGGGAGACTAACAATTTGACATGGATGCCATTCATCCATGCGGATGGAGCCAGCACCCAGCCAATGCACCATACGAATTCCACATAATCCCTCTTCTGTAGGCTTCAGGGGTATATAGTCTTTATCCAGACCATAGAGAGCCAAGAATTTTACTCATGAGAAGTAAAATAAAAACAATTCAAGACAAACTGTGAGGAAAATGTCACTGATAAAGGATTGCAGGAGCACGTTTGGAGAATGCCCCAAATTCACTGAGCACTGGGGAGTTGAAATGTCAGTACAGGGAAGATCTGGACCACTTAACAAATGTTGGGTCTGAGCCTTCAAACAACTACTTGTGTGAGTGATTATCAACAGAAATAATTCCATGAAACTCATGTCTAGATATTTGCAAAACTGTTTTTTCAGTCACCAAATAGAAGCATGTTCCCAGCATCATCTGAGGGCAGCAGACAATGTATAGACAGTCTGGGTAGGTATTTTTTAGTTTGTTTTGTTTAAAAGGTATTTTAAAATGTGATGCTTCAGCAACAGTAGAGGAAATAATAGGAGAGAAGGCAGAGTGTAGAAGAGGGTTCATGTTCCGAGAAATCTTTCATATACATTTGCTGCTAATTGCCTCCTTCTTCTTAAGACACCAAATGATGCCATTGATCATCCACAAGTGCTGAGGACAGCACAAGGATGGTTAAATGTATCAGTAAAGAAACATTCTTAATGAGACAGAAAACAGGGTAAATCTTGACCAGCAAATTTCACTACTTTGTAATTTAAAGGAATATTGACCTTATCATTAGTTTTACTTATTTTTTACCTCAAAGCTTGAAGGAAGAGTGAAAATCAGGTAATCATAGGGAGCTGTGAGTTGCTGTCATTCATATGTTTCAACAGTCCTTAATATAACAGTTAAAATCCCAAACAGAAAAACGATGATCTACTTTTCTTGCTGCTTCACAATATCATGCTGTGAAAGTTTAGTGAGATCATCACACATCCACGATTAAAAAAACTGTTCATAATAACAAAGACAGATTTACTCCAAAAGTGTTCATGCAAATATTTTAATTCATGTTTTGTCAAGCTGCTTTAAACAGCCAACCCTTGTTGTAAGAATATGCTAATATGTAATTAAACTGCACTCACGTCATGCCATATGGTACATTTGAAACATAAAACACCCTTCTATTATTTGGGGAGGGTCGTTTGAAAAGGAAAGGAAAAGAAAAAGAGAGAACCCAGGGGAAAAGACAGTTTATCTGTCCTCCCACACTTTATAAGCCAGCTTTAGCATTAGGCACCGTTTTTCTGGATGAGATTTGACAGTTTTGGGGTTAATGGATCTTAATCTTTTACTAAAGAGAAAAGCATGTGCTGATATGCAACAAAGACCATTGCATGGGGGTTTTTTCTTTAAATTAGGCATAATTAAGTTTTTAGGGGAAATATTTATCTTTTCTATGAAGCCATGAGCAGGTAAACATGTACACATGGGGGAAGCAAGCTCTGGAGCCAGTGGGAGTTTTGCCATTGGTTTCTGTGGGAGCAGACCCTGATTCTCTGCCATTTCCCAGTCTGATATTAACATGCAAGTCAGGATGGATGAGAGGAGAGATAAAGAGAGAAATGCTGGATTCAGAAAGAGAGTTTGGCAGTTAGATGCTTAATTACATAGCAGCATGTGGACAATGTTTAAGCAGGAGTGCAGACGCAGGCAAAAATGATTAATCTCTTGTTTTAATTATACTTGATCATTTGATTGTGTGGTCATTATTGGAAATGACCTGGTATTTCATTTGGGAACTTCACAGTAGCAGGAAGGTGAGGAGATGCTGTAGTCTAAGGCATTAGCTTCTTACTGGTAAATGTTTGTATTTTAATGTGCTTGACAGGTCACAAGTGAAATGAGTCATGGGCTTAACCTAACCTTTGCCAGATGATCACCTACATTAAAAAACCCTGCATAATTTATTAAAATCATTCAAATACATTTCTTGGTAGAGCATTCATTGTCTACTTTTCTTTTTAATGATTACAGTCCATGATGCTATCATGTGATGGCTATTCAAAGAGATGTACATTAAATTAGTCAGCCCAGTGTTTTCAGCTTAGTTCTCAGAAACAAAGGCCCAGGTCCTCAGAGGTATTTTAGTGTCTAAAATAAAAAGAATTCTTCCTTAGCACTCCTCAGGATTTAGATACAGACACTCCCAAAATCCAACCTACTTTTAATTTGCTAGATACCAGCAGAGAGGTCAAAAACTCAACAGTGTTCTGCTCAGTGATGTGGTGAAAAACAAACACCTCTTGAAGTGAACACTTCAAGGCAAGATTGTGGCAAGAAGCCTGAGCTGCTCTAAAATAGAGAATTCTAGTTTTCAGAGTTGGCAGGCAGTAGCCTTTCAATGCAGGGTTATTGCACTCAGAAATATGTTTCTGGCCTCACGGGAAGAAACACACTGCGTTAAATTCTGTTGCAGCATGAAAGGGTTGAAAGGTTTCTTTCACATGATGTAACCTCTCAGGAAATCTAACCTGACAAACAAAATAAAAATACCCTCTCATCTCCTTCATCAACAAGAAAATAACCACCTTGTTAACCAACCAAGAGTGTCATATGCTCTACCTCAGCTCTGCAAAGTACTTGCTTATCTTAAAGCATGTATCAAAACCCATTCCTGTTCTGCAGGGCAAGAAAATACAGTGTGCAACTTAAAACATTTAAAGCCATTGTGTCACTTGACAAACCAGTGCTAGTGAGAACCGTGTAAATCTGTTGTTGGCATGAGGCTGCCTTAGGATATTTTGGCATGTGGGATCTACCACAGGCCCACAAGGACCGAACGGCAGAGGGAGGTCTGGCTGTTGTCTGCCCATGGCTAGTCCTATTTTTCATACATGCCCAGGTTAAACTCTTGACCTCACTGAAATCAAGAATATTTTCCTTTGCTTGAATGTGACCAGGCCTTCACTCATAGACTTTAAGGGTAACAGTCGTCTTGTCTCATGGTCAATTGTGGAAACCCATCCAGAAATTCCTGTGTTAAGCTCAGAACTTCTGTCGGAACCAGGCTATATATACTTTAGGAAAATATCCAATGTTGATTTAAAGGTTTAAAATAAAGAAGAATTCATTGCATACCTATTACAGTTATTCCAAAGGCTAATTACTCTCACTCTTAAAAGACTGAATCTTACTTCCCATCTTAATTTGTATCTATTCAGCTTCTAGATGTTTAATATCACCATGTCTGATAGTCTGAAGAACTCACTTCTGTTAAAATACCTCTACCCATTTATAGATCACAATCAAAACAGCTCTTAATATTCTCTTCAATAAACTGAGGAGACTTAAGCTTACACAGCTTTCAACAAGAGAAAAAGATTATTGGCCAGCCATCACAGAAAAATATTTTTAAATGGAAAAAAGTGAATGGCAAATTTAGATCAGATTTGAACACAGACATGCCAAAATTCTTTTATTTTAACATGTTAATTAATATAATGGCATTATATATTTAAATAGGAACCACTGCATTGCCCTCATAATAAGGTGGCACAGAACTTTGCCATTGCTGAAAGAATTATAGCACTGTTTTCAAAATATAATAAAATAAAGATAGAAAAAAAATTCTAGGACAGTTGCCCAGGGAAGACAGAATTTGTAGACTGCTGGCCCAGAGAAATAAGTGATCCTTAAAAAAAAAAATACTGGAAGGAGAAGAGAGAATGAGGAGTCTGGCAGGAGGAAGAGGAAGGTGTTCCCTGCACTGGAAAACATGTCAGAACATTTGTGTTCCCAAAATGAGAAAGGTAAAGAAGTCTTGGTAAGGTCCTTCTCTGCTAATGGGAACTGGAATGGGAGAAGTCAAGAAAAGAGTATGAAATGAAACATGACTAAAGATGCAGATAGGAGCTCTGTTAGACAGAATGAGGAATTTGAATTGGACTTGGGGAACGAAAGGAAGACAATGGACAGCAGAAGGAAGTAAGGATTTGTCCGCTGCAGATTACCAGAAGATAATAGTTTTCACTGCAATATTTTAAAAAGAACAGAGAAAAGCAAAA
Organism: Morus bassanus; assembly: GCA_031468815.1. Taxonomy (NCBI): domain Eukaryota; kingdom Metazoa; phylum Chordata; class Aves; order Suliformes; family Sulidae; genus Morus; species Morus bassanus. Next base: position 37,891,136 of record CM062567.1, on the reverse strand, counting down.
AAAAAAAGGCTAGGAAGGCTGAATACAAAATTGACTAGGACAGGAGAGGGTGGAAAATGGGTAGCTTTAGGAACTATTAGTAAGAAAAGAAGACTTTAGAATAAGCAAGGGCTTAAAGACATGGAGCAGTCATAAGAGAGAGGTGAGCTTGGAGAGAGGGTACTTCTAGAGTCAGAGATCATCCACACAGACAGTTATAGCTAAAGGTTCAGGAACAGTACTGCCCTTGAGCATGCTTAAGTTCTCAGGGAAAGGGAAATGGGAAAATAAGAACTGATCAAAGGAGATAATGAAAGGGCAATAAGAGAAAAAGCAGAAAAGATGGGTGCTGTTGAAGTTAGTAAGCTGAAAGGGGAAGGGTGGCAAGAAACAAATCAAGAAGCCTACGAAATGCCCATTATATGGATAATAAAGATCTTGGATAAGATGGCTTCCTTGCAGAAAAGTGGATTACAGTGTGGGTTGGAGGGGATTAAGAGGACAGAAAAAATGCATGTCATTGGGAGCCTAAGGCTAACAATATTTTTGTTGACTTTACTATTGCCAACATTTTAGCCAGAAAAACTTTTGCACAGATAAAGTAAGTTTAGTTATCCCATTTCTCCACCACACTCTACTGTTTGACTGTCCAAAATGGAAGTCTATTTTGAAAGAGAATCTGAGTGAAAGGACATAGCTACAAGACATTATTCCTCATTCTGCCAAGATTTCTGGATAGACCAGGCTCTGTGGAGTTAAGGACAATAACACTTATTTTTCTTTCAGGGTGGTAAAAGGCTTTGAAATCTTCTAAAAACTGACATGAAAAACCATAAGCAGGAGAAAATGAATCTATTCAGTGATGAACTGGTTTAATTTTCTTATGGATTATGTTACCAATCAATCTCATCTGAACATATGGTATGACCTACCAATATGGAATAAATTAAAAACAGCAGGTAAAGATACTCTTGATGTTCTCCATAAATTCATGATGTTTACAAATTATTAGCTAGATCTATAGACAATATAGTTATTCAATATGAAAAATACAAATGTTTTCATTTGGACACAACTTGAAGTAATAAACCTTATAGATTTGTCAGGAGGGCTGGAAATGTGTGCTCTCCTGGATCCTTTTTAACAGATTCCCAGCCCATTGTCCTGATTTACCTTTAAAAAAACCACCAGGCACTTATCAAGTATAGCAAAAATGGTTGTCAATGAGAAGTTGATTCTTTTCTATAGGTACTAAAATAGATCTCTTCCCTGCCTTTTTAACTGTGAAGTGCTATGAATTCACAAGTCTTATGTGCATGATTCAGCAGTTTTCATTTACTGTTTTCCAGAACAGATTTGGAAGAAGTGAATTAAGTCATCTTGAAAGAAGTCTGATTGAAATGTGGCAGAAGTGCAACAGATTTTGAAGTTTATTGCTCTACTAATAGTTTTCTTGATTTGAATGTTATATTTCTAGTGTTTTTTGGAAAGTTAGGTCACAGTTTGAGATTTGGATAAACTTTGTATGAATAGTGTGCTTTTGTTTAGTTCTTCCTTTGCAACTCCATATTTCATCTTGATTTCAGCTTCATAGTGAAATGCAGGTAAATTCATACTAAAATGCAGGTAAATGGGAACATGGTGCTCTTAGCAGTCCGCGGAAGGCTAAGGCTGTATCTTGCTAAATATTAATGGTGAAGCGTTGCCACTGGCCTCTCTCAATGTGCTGACGGCTCTCTAGACTTCAAAGAAATAAGCAATTTCAGTTCTAGAGATTCCTTATGTCCTTATTTAAGGGGAAGGGGTCAGTTCCTGGTTACTCAAGCACATTTGAAAAATTTAAACAGTAAATCCATTGTTAAACATTATCAGATTTTCTTTGTAAGATGGAAAAAAAAAGAAAAAAAGCAATTTGCGTGTACTGTGAAGTCAAATTTTGTGCATCTGTCTAGGTGCTTTTATTAAAACTTGTAATGACTCGCCACAAATTATTCTCCTGAGTAGCCTGTGTGGGCTTGAGAGCCTGTAGGACATCCTGAAAGTCCCAACCAATGCAGGAATGTCTTCTGCAAAGGGTTAATAAATGCTTTGTCTAGTCTAGTTTTCAGTTGATTGGGCAATGACAGTCTTACTGCTTCCCCTGAGAGCTCTTTTCATGTAACATCAATTCCACAGTAAGTCATTTCTGTTTCTCATTCTGTTGCCCTATAAAACTTTCTGGGGGGCAAGGGAAAAATAATCAAAATGAATGAGTAAGGCCTGCGTCACATTTAATTAAAAATATTTTTGCCCTTGGAATGAAAAGGTATGGTGATAACTGGAGTCACTGGGGAGTCCTGCCTAAAAAGCGTTGGCATCATATCACCTTATTTCAGCACAGATAGAAAATTGAACAAAATGTGCAATTATGTCTTAAACAAAAATGTGGTGCTAGACATCAAATGCATGTAGCTGAAGCAACATATGAACACATGGCATCTTTGCTAAGTAATTTGCTCTTAATTGTCAGCACATTTAGTACTGGCATTTTTAGATACATTTTTGGTTCATTCTCTAACAAATGACTCTACACTAATTGTTTCTCCCAGCAATTTATTGCACAGCTGGGAGACCAAGTTGCAGAATTGCACACACACTATCTTGTATTGAATTCATTTCTTGAAAATGTTTAAAATTCCATGAGGTAGTCAAGAATTATTTTAATTGCAGTGTCTACAATGAAAGTATGGAATTAATTAAATGTCTTGCAGGGCAGGTAAAGTACGGCTTTCAGAACCTATTGCTTAGGAATGTTTCAACAACTGTAATAGTATAAATCAAGATATCTTTTAGTAATGGGGATAACTGTGACATTTCAGAGGATCTCTTAAAAGCATATTTTTATTTAAAAGGTGAACATCTGCTAAGGTAGCAAACTCATCTGTATGCTAAAGAATTATCTTTCTGAGGATCTTTCCATTATGAAATACCTGTCATGATTCTCTTGTACAAATCTGTTAGGTCTCACAAATCTTTCTCTCATGTCTCTCCTAAGGGACACTTATCTTCTCTGATGAGAGATAAATGTTCATCATTCAAAAAAAAATGTTTTAATCTTAAGCAGACCAAAGTCTAAGGGCTTACTAAGGAATATTAGCTGGAACAGTGTAAATGGAGATGGGTCTTTAGAAAATGGGATGCCTACTGTATGCAGGATTAGCTTTCAAGAAGTGCTGATGTCACATTATAAGTTGGGAACAAATTGCTAAAAAGTCCTTCTCTCTTAGCTCATGAATCACACTGCTCTGATGTGTCAAATCACATCAAGTGTGATCAGTCAAATCAACTGACATCATGAAGTGTTTAGTGAACTTTTTTTTCCATATAAGAATGATCTCATAGCTCTCCAACTTTACACTGGAAGCAAGATCTTGAGACACCCAGGAAAAAGTGGTTGTATGAAGTTGAAATATATTTTAAGTCTGAAGTGAGCAAATTCCTGCCAAATCCTTCAGGGCTTTGTTTTTTAAGAACTATTTTAATAACCTTTTGCCACTGTAAAATTATTTTTATAATTGAAAGTAGTCCATGCTTTTAGCAGTCTGTGAAACATAAGTACCATGTATTACTGCAGAGGCTTAACATCATCTGTATACCTTTGAATGCAGTGAGCCCTTTGAAATACTGGCCTTATTTCAAAGACCTATCTTGCAAGCTGTAATTTTCCTTTAAGGGTTAAGGTAACGACAAGGACTTAGCCATAACAGGATGAATCCACCTGGTCATGCTTGATCTTGGCAGCTAAGACAACCTGGACCTGTGAAATGCTTGGACTGGAAACCCCAGCTACTGCTAGCACAAACCAAGGCCTGTTGTCAGACCCATGGCAAACACAAGGTCACAGAAGCTAAAGTTGGAGTGGGAAAGCCCCATGTGGCTTCATAGCAACAGCTGAGATGATGGGTGGAGAAAAGAGGGTGGATCAGGGACTCACCCAGCATTTAAGGGACTCTGGTTGTAGGCAACATCATAAAACAGATTTGCAAGAAGTTTAAGTTCTATTCATACACAGCCCCATAAAAAGAGAAACTGGTTTGTTGGGGGAGTTGGGGGGTTTTGGGGGTTGGGGTTTTTTTCAGAAAATGCCATATACACACATGCATCTGAATTCTGTGTGCAGTTTCCAAGATGGTGCATGCATGCAAAAAGTGGATATGCAAAAAACATAACTAATCAATTATTTGCACTTGCAGTCTCCCATTTTATGCACAGAGTAAAAATGTGTGCAAATTCTGCTCTTTTTTTATTTTATATCACATTCACTTATATAAAACTTAAAAAAACTTGCTGTAATCAGTTAACTGTACTCTTTTAAGCTCTTTACCACTCTCTGGATATAGAGTTTCTTCCATTTTTAACCACTTAAGGAAGTTATCAGGTAGTATATTTTTACATTTTGTTTCAGTTTGATTCTCTTCTCTATGTATTTTCTTTTTTTACACACAACAAAAACATCCCTTTTGATTTTCATTATGAAGGGGAGGAGAGCACTGCAATCTAATAAATGCAGCCCAAGCTAAATTGACATAGCTCTGTCAGTATTACTGAGTGGTGTCAGCTTAACCTGGAGTTGAATTTCCATTGATTTCAACTGAAGAAGGGCCAAGGTCCTTAATCAAAAAGGAGTAGAACCAAATAGTTCTTAGCTGAACAGTTTTGGGGGCTTTTTCTCATAAATTTGCAGGCTGAAATCCTAAATCGTGTAGATTGCTTATCAGATTGTATTATCTGCTGATGTTCAGCCTCTGCTAGCTAAATCAACACCTCTGAACAGCAAGACTGCAACTTTCTATAAATCACAGTTTAGTTAAAACAGCCTGTCTGTGACCTGCATACTACAGGAACAGGTGCAGCACCTGAGTAAGTGGAAGGGGAAATGGAGGGACTGGGCAGCCCAGGATGGTGACAGCATCATGCTACTAGAGAAGGACTAAATAGCTTTCTCCTACCCACTATTGCTGTTCAGTGCCAGCAGAGAAGTTAAACACCTGATATCATTTTTAATTTAAGAGATTTTTGTAAATTACTTCAGCTGACAGGACAAAGGATTTGCTACTCTGATAAAAATTCCATTTTTTTCCAGCCGTATCAGCTGGTCCAGTAAAAGACAATCTATTCCTACAAAACTTATCTCTCTTATCCGCAGAGCTGCTACCTTAAATAATAAAGGCAATGCTGTAGTTGGCAAGTAGTGGCAAGTACCTTATTGGCTCAGTTCACTTCAGCAGACTACAAGCAAGAGCCAGCCTTATCACCTGAAAAGTTAGTGTCTACACTGAAGACCCTCATTCTCCTAGCATCCTGTCAGGAAAAATCCCACAATTTACATACCTGCCAGATTGAAATGGGGAATATGAGTAGCTAAGGGCTTTTGTTTGCAGCTGGGAGCTGAGGGGAAGCAGAGCTTAGACAATTTGTTCTGATCTGCCCCTTGAAAAAAAAAAAACAACACCTTAGGGTGGTTGTATGTGACTGGTCATGTTAGGGCTGCCATGGGAGAGGACCAGCTTTTGTGGACCTTTTGGCTATGTGTTCTGGGCCAGCCTGAGATGTGCTGCCCACAGCCTGTTCACTGTGAGTGGGTGAGTCATGTTTTGCCTGGAGAGGCGTTTTGGCTTTTATTCAAGCAGCCCTTCCTTAGGTTACCTCCTCTGTGGCTCCAAGCAGGGTGGTGGAGCTGGAGACAGCTCCTGCTCACCCAGCAAGACCACGCAAACCTTCCTCTCCTCACCACCAAAACTCAGTCAACTCCAGCCCAGCTGAGGAAGCTACAGTTACAGTAGGGCCAGGACTTAACCCAGAGACCCTTATTAAATGTATTTTCTTCTGGAAATTAGAGTACAGTAGCTGGTATTTTAGTTAACCTTTGCAATGACATATTTATTCTGGTGTACCCAATAACTTCTTATCGCAAATTTTTTTCCACATGGAAACTTTAGACATTTCTATTTGTAGAAACGGGCTTGAAAGGATTCTGCTCTCACTTCTCTGTAGAAGTGTGATTATATTTGTAACAATTAAAAATGCAGTTCCCCTTGGGGAAATGTCAGTGGTAATTATCACACTGATGATTCAGAGAATGCTTCCTTCTACAACTGGCTCTTGATAAATTGCTGGTGCTTGTTTGACACTCTCAGTTCTCCTGTTTGATTAAATAATCATCAGGAAAATATCCACATCATCACTTCATAGTCAGATGTCAATCCTCTTTCATGCTGAAGTGCATTACTCTTGCTGTTAAAAACCACAACCACATCACTATGTGAAAGCCAAAAAAAGCCTCCAAGAACTCATATGTGTGGCTCATAGTCAGTGTGTGTCAGTAGTAACTAGAACCCACCTCTGAATGAACACCACTTGGGTGGAAAATGCAGGGATAAAATGCTTGCCTTACTTTGGCAGCAGTGCATACCAATAATGAAACTTTCCATGGAGCTGCTGGTCTTTTCTTGTCTCTTGTTCATCATTGTCTGTGTTTTTTTGTGCATTTGGCTTGCAACTCACACTAACCACTGGGCCAGGGACCAGTCAAGAGAAACATTTCCACTGACTTCAGTGGGTGCTGGATCAAACTTTTCATTTCTTCATGAAAATAGATCTCACTTCTTCTCCCTGTGGTCCCAAACGCTACATGTCTCACATCTTCACTACTCTCCTTGAAATCCTGCTCACTCAGTCATTCCTCGGTTAATGTTCTCTGCCTTGGCCTTCATTGCAGACACCATGTGCAAATACTAATGCATACCAGTATCTTATTAGCATACCTTGCAGTGGTAAACCACTGTAAACCTTACTGTGTCTTTCCTCTTCTTTTCATTACCGACATTTCTAGTGTTCCCTAACTGAGACCAAAAGAGTCTCAGATCATGTTCTCAAAATAACATGCGTTGGAAAATAGTACTACTATATCTGAAATATAAATCCTTTTGGTAGCTGACTGCAGCTCTGGTTTTCTCTCTCCTTGTGCCTTGTTTTTGAGTTCCCCCATTGCTAACAATGCAGTTCTCTCTCACAAACATGTAAGAAATTCTCACATCCCAGACCAAACCCCTCACAGTTGTGATTCTTGGGTGTTTTTATTTGTTTTCTCAGCCACAGGCCTATTTGTGTACTTTATTCACTCTGACGTGCAGAGAAGCATGTTGGTAGTTTCCACATACTGCAATTCATTTTCACTACCTAAGTAAAGTCCCTTCTGTCAATATTAGAACACAATACACCAGTTTCTTTTTTTCTTTTTTTTTTTTTTCCCCAATCCCTCCCAGTAAACAAATGTACTACCCCTTTAACCTCTGACAAGCAACAGTCTTTCATGGAGCAATGAATGGATAAGGTTTCCAAAAGTGGTTCAGCAGCAGCAATTCTGGATTATGGCCTTCTTTGAACTCTTGATCCATCATATCTGATGTGCTGTCTAGCCCTTTGACTGATTTTCAAGGTGGTCTCTAACTGCACATAAGCTACCTGTGCATTTGGCCAGACAAATCACATGAACAGATGTGAGGTGACCCAAACAAGGTACATAAATTATGTGTTTGGGATCAGATGCAGTTGCCCGCTGTGCTAGATGCCACATAGACACTAATTAAAAAGACAGTTCTCACTCCAAGAGGCTTCAGCACTGCAATGGAAGAAGGAAACCAACACCTAGGAAGTGGGAACAATGGATGACAAAAGCATAAACCAGTGTTTGGAAACTAACGGAATTAAAGATATTAAAGAAAAAGCTTTGAAGTTGCAAGGTCAAATAACCAAAGTTAGGAAAAGCTCTATCTTTCCTTATGTGATTATGTGCTGGTTTTTTCAGCAGAAATATTTTTTCATTCAGGTAAGAGGTTATCAACCTAACGAACAGATACTTACTATTTGGTTTTCTTTGCATTGGTCACTGTGTGCTCTCTGGGTGCACTTACTGCATGTCATTCAAATCTTTACCATGAAGACAGTATAATTCATGAACTTAGCCATCATATTTCTCACTGCAGGATCCACAGCATCCATTTTCACAACATCTGCAGAGGCCCATTGTGATAAGCCAGCAAAGGTCTCTCACCTAGCCAAGTTCTTGGTAGCCCTTCTCATAGTGCTTACAAACAAGCCTCTGGCACTTGCTGAGCTGATGGTAGAAATCCATCACACATATTAGAAAGACCCTGGGGTGGATCTTGCTAACACCTGGGCTAGATCCCTGGTCATGAAGCAGTTGCCCTTTGATCGCTTGGCTCAGCCTGCTGCAGAGGCAGGGGAACATTCATGACCTTGGGAACACATTCCTGGCACTGGTACTACAGAAAACTATAGACTTCCACTGAAGATGGCTTTGGTGGAAGAGTGGAGTCAGTGGCTTTGTATCACAGAAGACTGAGCAGTAGAAAGGCCTACAGGATAGAGAAGCCACCTGAGTCAACTCCATGAAGGGTGAATCTTCAGGAAATTCATAACCAAATCCAAAGAAAAAGTTAGGCAGTGTCTAAGCACTAAGTCCAGAACTGCAGCTGTAAAAGTCTCTTTGCAAAGCAGTCAGCCTCTAAACTCCGTATGTGCTTTTCTTTCTCATTGTAAAGCTTCCAAGGTGCCAAGAGTTGCATCTGCCCTCCCAGAACTGTCACAGGTCAGCAGTTCTGAAAAGTTCATCATGTATCTGATTCCTGCACTAGAACAGGAACTAGAAACTCTGTCCATCCCCACAGCCTCCAAGAGGCTCAGTCAGGAAAGTGTTGTGGATGTACTCTGCCATTACCTACAGGATCTGGCTCCACCTAAAATGCCATAGTTCATTTCAAAATTTAGCTGAAAAAGAACTGCCTACTTTCATAGGTATGTATATAGGTGCCTGTGTTTTACTTCCCTTAATAGGATTTACACCCCCAATCCCATACTTTTCATGCCAGTGTCCTCATTCACAAGCTGTGGAACGTTCTGGGGTACAGGGACTTTCTTGTGTCACTGCCCAGGGAAGAAGTCACGATTCAGCAGGTCAAAGACTGAGAACACAAGAGAGATTATGGCTTTGTAGCCTACTTAGCCTTAAAATACCTCTACAGAGCTCGTGAGAACCATAATTTTTCAAAGACTTGCATGATGGCAAGTTTGGGGAGCGTCTCAAAGGGATGGTAAAAGGCGCATCCTTGAGTACAGGCCACAAATGAATACAGACTGGCAGATTTCAAGATAGGGGAGAGATGACCTATGTTTTTCCAAATAAAAGGTCAGCAGAAATTTTTAGCATGGGAAGAACACCATGTTTTTCTCCATAATCCTTCTTAGAAGTGGCAGTTTATTTTCTGCATAAATATATGTGTGTATATATATAAATTTAACATGAAGTGTACACCCAGCATAGAAAATTTCTATGATGTTTGGCAAAGTTGAAAGTTACTCAAAGAAGGATTATATCATGGGAAATATCAGGCAACCACAGTAACAGGCAGGGTTATCAGCCCAGTCTATAACAAAACATATGGCTAGAGAGCATCATGCACTGGCAGATTTTCTGTTCCATATCAATGACTCCATATTTCAGCAAGGAGCTAGTGAGAAAAAGTAAGCTGGGGAAGTGGGAATATGTAGCAGATCTCTGCTCCTTAGGAAATATGTATTACTGCTACCTGTAAGATAATTTGACCTGTGAGCCAGCAACTTGACTTCCAAGAAGAGAGGAACATTTTTTCCTGAGCTTAAGCTGTGAGCTGGGACAAGGATCTCAGAAGTGGAAGCAAATCATGTGAAATGGTTAGGTTTGCCTGTGTGGTGCCCCTTATGCTTTTCTGAACTAGTTCTATGGCACACAACTGGTTAAAGACCCCTTGTAGTAAGTGGGAGGGGGCAGAGAAGGCTTTAATTCAGCTGCCTGCAAGATGATGAGACCAAGCTGAAATTCTGTATAAAAGGTATGTAGAGAAATATGCTCAATCATTAAGTAAAATGCAGGCAGTTGTGAAAAGGGGCTGCACTTGCAAGGAGACCCAGGTTCCACTAGGCTAGTTCAAGGAGGCAGTGTTGATCTGTCAAGGAGATACTGTAGCTGATGGTTACTTGTAAAGTCTGAAGTCAGTTAACGGCTCACAGTTTAGAGAAAAACATGTTTAGGGTTTTATTGGCGTATACAGAGACGGCAAGTTGTTCAGTTATGAATAATGGAACGCCTCTCACTCCAATACTGCAGGCAATTGCTTAAGTGTCTCCAAGCTGGACTGCATAACTTCCAGGTAATACATTACAGAGTTTCCCCAGGTGGGAGTGCCACAAGGTGAACCTAGTTACAGCAATTCTTTCTGGTTTAATTTGTCTTTTGGGGGAGATTTTGGGAACTGCAAGTGTTCTTCCTCAACACTTGAAACACGAAAGCTGTGTTTTATTGTATCCACCAAAGCTATATATTAGCTTAAAACCAGCTTTTCTGAACTTTTAAGTTCTTATGTATTCTGCTATTAAAAAAAAAAAAATCAAAGTCTCTTCTACACATAGATGATAATAGGAAAGCTACATATACTCAATTTGGCATCTGCTCTCAGAGACGTGCTGTATATACTCATATGCACACATAAAAGTCTTTGAATAAGTAACATCTGTAATATTCTATTTACTCTGATTAATGAAGAGAAAGGCATTAGATCTCCTGAGCCCTTGAATGCTGTTCTGCAATTATGTCACAACTGATGTTTATTGTTTCAGCTGATTATTTATCTAATTTCCTCATGATTGTCTTAAGTTGGCTTCTTTATAAATTAGGTCTCGCTATTAAAAACAATCATTAATTACCCTTACAGAAGGCTTGTGTCTGCAGAGGGAGATGTTGCACTTGTAAGTTCTGTTTTATCCAACTTGGGTTTAAATTGTTTGCTGGTGCCATTTCTGTGCAAGCTCCAGGGATAATCCGGAAGCTAGTGCATTTATCAATAATACTTCAGAATTTGTTACGCGTAATGCTGAGGGTTGCAGATAGGCTATTAAAAGCAAACCATTTAAAATGCAAGTGTTGCCAGAAACAAGAGAAAAGTTGTTCTAGACCCAGCAATTTGGACTACAAACTCAATGCCTCTTCAAGGAAGATGAATGAATATTGCACGGAACTGAATCTGATTAGGATGAAAAAATCATGTCTAAATTCTGAAGTATGGATCTACTGAGAAGAGCATAAGAGTGGTTGCAAGACACATACCTCCTCACTACAGTTTTCAGAATCTTGCCTCAAGCATCTGACAGAACAGGGAGGTTTAGTATCATGTGCTTTGCTACAAATACTGTTTGCATACTAAAGCCACTGTAAAAGAGGTAACAGGAGCTCCAGAAGTACCCCAGGTCCCAGCAGCAAATCCAGAAGCTGGCATTAGGCACCAGGACTCCCTCTCCAAGAGCAGAGAGCAGCAGGCACAAGCACAGAGAGACATCCCTTCCTGCAGCAGAGTCTGCATCCTGCGACAGGGCTTCTGTGCAGTTGTGTCTCCCCATTGGGGGCCAGCTGGATCACATGGTATACCCTTTCTGCCTGTGCATGAGCGTTTCCTTTAGAAAAAAAGAAAAGTCAATTGTGTACAGCCTAGTTTCTCAAGCTGTTTGGGATCACTAGTTCCTCACCCTTGTTACCTCAGTAGTCTTTGCATTGGTGATTGGAGTTTGGCAGCAGCCAAACAAAATGTTTCTGGGGTTGGACAATTGCTGGACAGAGCTTTTTTGAGGGATAGGTACCTTGGCTCTGCTAGAGTTAAGCCTAAGATACCTTTATTGGCCTATAGGCAAGCCTAATGTGAGGGGCAGAAGGGATTTTAAAATTATACCACTGGAAATACTACAACATGACAGAAAAGCAGTAGTATGCTCTTACCTGCAATATTGTGTTACTGCAAAGAGGATAGCAGAAGGATGCAAAACTAATGAACGACTAGAAGTATGGAAAAGTTTAGCGTAGTTTTTTAAAGTGAAGAAGGTAAATGCAAGGGGAATTGGATGTGTTACACAAAGCAGCAGAAAGAAGACCCATGCAAAAACAGCTGTTTCAAAGAAATAAATTCTGTTTAGGAGAAACAACCTCCTTGTTGAAATGATTGTCCCATTAAGTCATCAGTCTGTGTGGTAAAGCCAAATCACATGAATGTTAACAGACTAACAGACTAAACAAAACTATCTGTGACAAAATAAAGGATAACTAGGCCACCGCAACTTTAATGTGAGAGACAAATTCAAAGTTGCAAAGGTATTTGAAACACAGCAGAAAGCATGTTTTCTTAATCCAAGTATCTAATAAGTGCTGAAAGAATGAAGCGTACAATTGAAAACACATGCTCTGACTGAACATGAGACTGCAAGGGGAAGCATGGTGTAGAGACCAGCTTTGTTTGCAATAACCCTGGAGAGAATTGACACAATGCAAAGGTGTTGGCACTGGTCTCTGATAGCAAACTGCAGCTATAAAATGAAGCTCTGTTAATGAAACAAAGGTTTTACTAACTCTCTTAATTAAATCTACACTGGTATATTCTATAGCAGGTTGGCTTCTGACACTGGAAAGAAATGGATAAAAAGTGAATTCCAAATAGATAGTGGAGCTGAATACAACGTAATCACAGCAAGCGCTGTGCCCAAGGTTAAAATTCAAAGCTCTGCACATTTCAAATAGCAAGCTCAAAATGAGTCCATTTGGCAAAGCTGTTCTGGCCTGTCTGCTAACAGAATAGTTTGAAATAGTGGAATAAAAAGTCCCAAGTGTGCTTGATTGAAGAGCAGTCTGCAAATGCAGATGATCAAATTGAGTAGATAACCTATCTATGGAATTGAATTCTAGACTTCCTTTCAAAGAATGCTATAGGACATGGAAGAATACAGGGTGTATTAAAGGCGTGTAGCAAATCTTATAATTCTGAGGCAGTTTCAAAAAGCGTGGAAAAAAACAGCATACCAAAGTTAAAATGACTAGTCGCTCCCAGGCAGAGCCATAGAAAAAATAATGTAAGATGCAACCAACAAGAATGAGGAGATGGCAACACAACTAATTGTCACCAGAAGTGCTTTTCTTCTTTGTCTGCTTTATTAAGGAATAATCCTGTTAATAGCATCTGCCTTTTTTTTTAAGTGATAATATATTTGGTTGGCAAAGATAGCTGCATTTCTCTAGCAGACTCTGAATGCCTTTTGATTTAATCCAGATTCTGATATAAAAAGTAATACTATTTGAGTGTAACACATATTAAATGGGTTGAAAACCAGATAACTAATAGATCAGCAGAGGAGACAGTCCTCACCTAAGGGAGAACTATCACAGATCCTCCATCAGTTCTCATATGGATCACCACTGCTCATTAATTTTATCAATATTTTCAGGGGGAGAATTGCTGGAAAAGAATGTTAATTTCTTTGAACATAAATATATTTTAAGGACATGCCACTTTGACTAGATTACCTGTATCACACAGTAAATGGCCGCATATTTGATCCTGTATTTGACTTTATCACAGGATGTGGATCTGGGGCAGCCTGTGGTTGAAAGGGTTGAAACCTCTGAAGGATTGAGAATCACTGAATGTGAATACCCAAGGTCATGTGGTAGCTCATAAGGGTAATTCAAATGGAGGTAGCAAGCACAGAGAGTTTTTTTAACTATATGTATCATAAATCCATCATTAGAATACCGTCTTCACTTTGGAAAGGATGCAGACAGATTAGGAAAAGATTCAGGAAAGTGCTAGAAGAACTATTCAGATTCAAAGATACAATTTAAGATTTGTTTTAATGCATCCATGTACCTTCGTTTCTAATTTGTCATCACTGAGCATTGCACTAAAGGTCTCCAAGGTGGCACAGAATGACATGAGATGACTGAAAGCTTTGGGGAATGTAAAAGTTGTCAGAGAAGGACTGAACTGAAATAGACCGAGATCAACAAATCCCTAAGCTATTGACTAAGGGCTATAGGGATGTATCTATCCTTTGCTAAACCAAATGCTTAGTGCTGTAGGCTTTCCAAAACATGGGGTTAAACAGCATGCAGAGATTAAAAAGTCACAATTGGATACCTGTCGGGTTGCAAACAGCCAAAAAGACATTGAAGTGACAAAAATTATTGTGTTAAAAAAATGAGAATCAATGCACTATATAAGCAGACATGTTTGTGAAATCATCCTGAGAGTGCCTACTCTGACACTCACTACAACTAGTGGCAGAGGGCTAAATAAAGACTCTGGGGATTTGAGAAGGAAGCAAGAGAAATGGCTAGATGAATATCCATACAAACCTTTCGGACATCCTTCCACGCTTACAAGTTACAAAGAGCAGAAAATCTGAAGTGTCCTCAGGACTTTGCTTCTGGTCTGAAGCAGAACTTTTGTTTTGGTGGAAGAATGGGACATGTACTAATAGGAGAGAGGCTTTATTAATAGTGTGTCTAGTTCATGGGTGAGGGAGTGGCTGGGAATTAGCTAGAACAGCAGGAGGGTATTAGTACAATGACTCCAAGAAAGGCAACTGAAGATACAAACATAGTTTCAGCTGCAAATATGGTATAATGAACAACCAACTTCGAAGCAATGTGACAAAGAACGTGAAGAAAATGAATGTTTCAGATTCTTCTAAAACAGTAGTAGGGTGTGTGGATAACACAGTCAAGGAACAGGAAAGTCTTATTAGCGAAAAGGTATAGTCAGCATCACTAGCACCTGGTGGGATGAGTCATGTGAACAGAGCATCACATCCAGATTATAACCAATATAAGCAGATAGAGTAGGTAAAAGCAGTGAGCAGAAGGAGGGAAGACCAACTTAGTAACTATAACTCACAACTAAAAGGTCTCAAAAGCATATGGGTTGATGTACTAACTAACAAAGACCAGGGATGCTGACAGGGGTGTGTCACAAACTGCCAAAGCAAACCTGAGAATGGGACGAATTACGTTTTAAACATTTGTCTGCAATATCTAGGAATAAAAATAGTAGCATCTGGACAAACTCGATTCAGCGTGTGTGCTACTTTATCTCATGCAGCTAGCAGTAAACCATCAGTGATAGTTTCTAAAAATCATGGATAATTCCCCAACTTAAAAGGCGCATTGTCCAGATGGAAAAAACTATTTTTTGGACCTTGTTATGATGAATTAATTTTTAGACTAGAAACTGGTGGGTGGCTAGAGACTGGAAATTATACTGCATATGAGCCATACTCAGCAATATTTACATGGAAGGCAGCTTCTGAACTTCAGAATAGTCCTGGGAGAGAGTGAAGTGAAGGCAAATATCTTAAGTAAAAAGATCACCATAAAACATGCAGAGGAAACTGTGTTAGATAGCCATTAGCAAACATTAAATGCTATAAAACACAGGAAGCTAAAGACAACAGAAAAAATCCAGGGGTAATATATGTAAAAGCAGTAAGAAAAAGTTCTAAGGTATACTGAAAACAAAAGACATTCTGTCAATAGTGTAGATCTGATACTAGCTGAAAGTGGAAAATCAGTGTTTTAATCTTCATTTGGAAAGCAGGTTGATGTAATCTTGACAAAAAAGGAAGATTAAGTCTTCTAATAAGATTATAAACTAAAGAGGATATTAAACAATGCCTAATGGGATAGAGAAATATTTATCAATGAATTTGCAGTCTTTAAAGAAGTGATTGAGGAGAACGCTGATGTGCATTTACAAGAAATCTTGGAATACTGGTGAAATTTCAAAAGAGATAATGTTGTGCTTCTACTCAGAAGGAAAGAAGGAGGTGACCCAGTAACTGTGGACTGATTAGCATGGCACTAATATAAAAGCAAAACTGACACTGGATGAATTTAATAAAGAATTCAGGAGAGAAATATAAGTTATGTCAATCAATATAGTTTTATGAAAAATAGGTTTTGGCATTGCACATTTGATTTATTTTTATGAGATTACAAGTTTAGTTTATAAGTGTCTCAGTCAGCTTTTTTATGGAAGTTATCCCACAACATTCTAATCTTAACATGTTTTAGAGTATCCCTATACTATACAGTACCCCTAAACAGTAGGTGTCAAAGACTACTTTAAGCAAGTTAAGCATTGGCTGATTTAAAGAGCACAGAAAAGAGTTGCCAGTATAGACATCACTGCGGAATGGGATTACAGCTAACAAGGTTCTTCACAGACTGGAGTGTTCAGCACTACTGGCTGTTGTAATCAGCTGGTCAGAGGTATGTACATACCCAATGTTGGTCAAATTTGTGTCAAGGATGAATGTGCCATATTTTGTATGTGGCACCTGCATACCTACGTAGCTGTTACTATATCTATGAAAAGAAGACGATGCTCAGGGAGCTACAATCCCTTTTTTCTTCCCCTCAAGTAAATCTGTTCTTCTAGGTAACAGGGCAGTCCTGAAGCTAAGGTGCACAAATGTCCCAGAGAAATTTGACTTGACAAACAGACAGATTCTAAATATTGCAAAACATAAAATAAGACATTTAGGAGAAATGGATGCAAGCTGCCCTTACAGGCTGAGGAACATGACCTAGAAGACAGAGGTGGAGGAAAGCAATGTTGTAGTGGAGAAATGTGGGAATATGCAGTCCCATTGCAGTGCTGTGGAACTGCATTTGGGCTTGTGCAGTTCTTGGTTGCCTGTACAGGAAATATTAAATAGAAATAAAGAGAGACTGCTGCTGGAAGAAATACTAAATACTCTCACACTGTGTAGGTAGTTATGGCTTCCATGCTTTGAGAAAGGAGACTGTAAAATTGGAGATGGTGTAAGAGAAAACCTCACTCAGAGCTTAATAACTGAAGAAAGTGCCTCATGCTGACAGGTCACACAAATTTCATTTGCCTAGGTTGTCAGAGTGAAGACAGAGGTACTTTACTACAGTATGTAAACTTCTTTCATGGAAAATAATGGATAATAAAGGTTCAGTAATTTAGCTGAGAAGAACAGAAAGCTAAATTGCTGAACAATTTTTATGAGAAATAAAGAAAAATGGAGGCTTTTTTTTTTTTATCTATTCTGTTTGCTTTTGCCAGTGAATCATGATTGGCGTATACTACCAAGATTCTCCATAAGCTGATATGTCAGGTCACATCAGGCACCTGCTCTGAAAGTCTTTTGCTGTCAAATGCATTGTATTGGGCTCAGTAAAAAGTAACTGGGAGAAATCTAATGGTCTACGATGTACAGAACAAGCTGTAGGTTCTTCTAGAGTTAATCTATCAATTTTTAAAGCAAAATTTTAACAAGTCTGGGAAATAACTTCTTGGACACTTGCTGAAAAAGCATCAGTATGAGGGGATAACAGCAACTCTTTAATTTCTACTGGTGTGGCAGCTTACAGCAGACATCAAGTAACATCCCTTGCTGGAGGGACGGTTATGACACTCTGAAACAACATGCACACAGATGCTCAACTTTACAACTGCTTTTCCAAGGAGAGGCTATTGTAAACCTTTTGCTCTGGCATAAAAAAGTGATTGGGGCTATCAGGATAGATTATTTTGCCCTTGATGGAGTTATATAACAATGATATGGTGGTGCCATATCACCATGAAGCCATGCATCATGGTGTAGATATGTCACTTTAACTGACTACCTGCGTATTGGGAAGTTTAAAATAAGACCTTCGAGTATCTTTTTTTTTGGCTAAAAAGGGAGGCTGGCACTGAAGACAAAGTACAAAATTTGTATTAGATGTAGGACTCATGTAAGATTCCGAATATGCTAAAATGGCGTGATATGGCTGATCATCACTTGCTCCAAATCTCAGGTGACCGCCTCTATGTGGTGTTAAGTGCGATTTGGGTTTGGCTGTGGAATGCTGGTTTGGGGAATACCCTCTGGGACAAAGCCAGGGAGATCAGCACTGGGAGCCAGCAGAGTTAGTATCAGTATCTCTTATTCCTGCATCTGGATCTGGAGATCCCAGACCAAACTCCCGCTGGCAAATGTAGCTTTTCCTCTGTGGAGGTCATGTTGCCCTTTTTCCTGTCTGTCTTGCACTACTAACTTACAAATGCTTGTGCACAGTCCTTGAGATGCAAGTGGCCAACTGGAATACGTTATAATACAAAACTCGGTAGGTGTGTCAGAGACACGGGTGTCAGCTGCCCTACTGACATCAGAAGTAGGGAAGGGTAATTAGTGATGCTCCTGCCTTTTTTCCTGGAGGACCTGGTGTCATGATCTGAAGTTAAATTACATTAAACGGGCTAAATAGGTGCAGAAGTAACTGCCTCCTTACCAGCAATGCATGATTCAGTTGCTCAGTGCTGTGGTACAGCTCTGTTGTAAAAACCTGCCTTTGTGACCCAAATGACACGCAGGCTTTCAGGTGGGAAGCTGTGACTGCCAAAGCAGAGGGAGAGGGGTATCAGGTCATGCACTCTCTATGTTCTTGTGCCTCGTGACCCAGTGCTAATGGGCAGTAACGCACTGCTTGGGGCTGAGGACAGCTGAGACACTCAGGCTTGTCCACTCGTCCAAATCCATATCACCACTGAACCAGGAACAGGTTAGGAACATCATTTGGAGCCAAACCAATCCCGGTCAACTGTCTGAGTGCTCTCCTGCCTCCAGAACAGATCCCAGTCCACATTTCAGCTGGCTGCAACGGGAGCATAAACATTGACAAAGCTAGGGGTTTCCCCCCCTTCTTTTTTTTTTTTCCTTCTCTTTTCTCTATGATTTTCTACTTAATTTGTAGTTGTCAGAGGAGGCAAGTCTGTGCTCCTTTTTAGCTGAAGGTTTAGTAAATCAGACCTTTTGGTTTTGGATTAAATTTTACTTCAGGTCAGGTCATTTGTGGAAAGTGGTTTTGGAACCTATGACTCAGTATCTCCACATTAGAGAAAACTTCCCTCCCTAAAGTACACAGGCTTGAGTAAACGTTAAAATAATTGTAGGATAATTCCCAGGAGTGATTCACAGTCTGTGGGAGTACAAGGCCACATATTAATTGTGTGGATCTAGTAATAGTAGTTGCTTTATTTGCTCTGTAATTCATCTTTGATCCTGCACTGCAATAGCAGTAAGCAAACTTCCGTTAAGTAGGCAAAAATGCATTTTGGGATGAGTTAGGACCTTCAGAATCTGGTCCCAGGCAGGCTAGGTGGAAAGTGTAAAAGTTTTTTAATGAAAATTTAGCAAGGTGAAATCAAAGTATTGGGAGAACTGGCTGAACAGACTGTTAGGGTCTTTTCTCTTGGATAAGAAATTGAGGGCATTCATCCCAGTCCAAATTAAGGTCTCTCTATAGAGTGGAGAAGTGGCATTTTCAGGCTGTGACTTTTGGTGGCAATGCATGACACACATATAGAACTTAGCTTCAGGGCACTGGACATAAAAGGTGCCCCTCATGTAACACTGTGTTGCTGTTCAGGAAGAATGGGGGGAAATGACAATATTTTAACACTGAAAACGCAAATGCAGAAGAGCAAATAAAATAGTTCAGCTTACAAATATCGATGAAAGATGCTTTCCTGCAAAAAGCCTGGTGACTGAGTTTCGAGGTGTACCCGGGTACAAGGGATTGATGGCTCCCGAGGCAGCCTGGAGCTGCCTGCCTTCCCCAGAGACGCCTCTGTTAACGGCGGGTTTGAGAAGTCAGCATCGCTTCCAGTTCTGCCAAATTTATTTCCTTATTAATCAAAAATTCTCATTTTCCTCTGGCTGCAGGTGATTTCTTTTTTGCTTAAAGCGTTGCACCATTACCCGAGGAAAAAGAAAAAGAAGAAGGAAAAAAAAAAAAAAGAAAATCAAAGAAAACCGGAATTGCCTCAAGGTGGGCTTCCAGTGACAGCAGTCTTTTATTCTCTTTTTTTCTATCGCGCCCCTTTTGAGGGCTCTTGTCAAGTACGAACTTTCCCCTCGCCTCTCTCTCTCTCTTTCCTAGCGACTTCTGATCTCAGAAATTTATTTTATACGTTTGATGGATGAAGCGATCAATTTCTTTTTCGACCGAGCGTTTCTGGTTTGGAATAAATTGGCGGCGCTTTTTCCTCCATGCCTGTTTGTGTATTTGTTGTGTTTCCTCCTTCCCCAAGGTAAATCTAGACCTCTGTAATGGCATCTATGTATACAGTACGTGTCATTTGAATAAGACGTTTTATCAAGCGCCTTTAAATCTCCAGTCAGCCTCATTTGACCTCTAAAATTGCGCTTAACGGGCGACCTTCATTAGCCAAATTGGAAGGAGCGTGCGGTATGTTTTTAAGCCGGGTCGTTGCCACGCTGGTGACCACCCCCACCTCTGCCGGGAGAGAGGGGTTTGGTCGCGGAGGCTGGGGTAAGTGGGGGAGCAGCTACACCCCGCGCCCCTCCCTGCCTGGGCACACGGGTGTCCGTGGGCACACGGGTGTCCGTGGGCACACGGGTGTCCGTGGGCACGGAGCCCCGCAGGACGGCTTGCAAGCGGTTGGTCCCAGGTATGCCAGGTCGTTTCCCCTCTCCTGCTCGGAGGGACGCAGGATTCCCGCCGGCCGGGTTATTTATTTGTTACCTTACGAGCGGGCAGGGCTTGCCGGGAGAGCGCTCGCCGGTCCCGCTCCCGGGTTGCCTGTCCCAGGGGACACCAATTAAAGGCATTAATTGGACAGCAATACATCAAAGTCCACCGCTGAGACTGGCTCCTCGGAGCTCCGGGGGTCCTGTAGTCAGGCTTTTGTTTTAGGCACCGGCGTTGCTCCAGGGTCCCTTGTGGGACGGGGAAGGGGGGGAGCAGGGCCACGCACCCAGGTGTAACACACCCACGCACCCGCACGACTCCTCCGGTCCGGCCCACTGCCCGAAACCCTCGCGTTTCCCCGCGCCGGCAGTGCCCGTGGGAGGGTGCGTCCCACGCTCCCCTTTGAGGTGCGGGAAAACTGCCTCGACAGCGCGCTCCCGGCTCAGCGGGGGGACGTGTCACCGCTGACCCTCGCACACTCCCACCCAGGAAACTCACCTCCCCGTGGGCAGCGTGACCACCCCTCTCCGCGGCCAAACTTTCGTGGCTGCCAGAGGGTCTCCGGTGGCTCCTCGGCCCCAGGGGTCAGACGGAGCCGGCGGACCCGCGCTGCCCACGGGTGCTCGGAGCTCCCACCCGCAGGCTCCCGTGGACAAGGGACGCGGGGCCGGGCCCTACCCCTATGGCACCCCAGGCGCTCCCTGGGGCTGCCTTCCCTGGGCACTGGGGGGAGCCTCCCTGGGGCAGCAGGTGTTTCCCCGAGCCCGGGATCACCTCGAGTTTGGGCAGGAGCCTGGAACGGCCCTTCCAGGCAGCGCCTCGGGGCCGGGGGGTAGACGAAGGCTTCAGGTAAATAGGCCTGTGTTTGGAGAAGGGGCGAGGAGGAGGAGGAGGAGGAGGAGGGAGTTACACGCTGGGACACTGAGGAATAAACTCGGCTTCTTCCCCGCTTTCCAGCTCTCCTTCGAGAAATGCAACAATTCTCCCAAGCCTGCTTCAACTATAGGAGAGGTTCAATTAACCCTGAATTATTCGCGACCTCGGGCTTTTCCAGGTGCGGCTCGCCCAAGCCCGAGGGAAAAGGCGGCTTTTCCAGGCGAGGCTCCGCCGGCTTCAACCCCAGCCAGGCGGGCACCGCACCGCGGCCCCCCCGGCCCGGGGGGCGCAAGGCTGGGCTGGGGGAGGCACAGGGCTCGGGCAAAAGCAGGGCCGGTGGTACTGATCATATACATATATATGTATCTATACATATCTTAAATGGGCAGTCAGAGGCAGAAAATGACGGTCCACCCCGCAGCCCGGGTTGGCATCCCCAGGCTGAGCAGCAGCGGCGCGGTTCGCGTGTTACTTGAAAGCTGCTTTTTAACGCGTCCTTTGTGCAGGCACCGCTCTCGGGAGCAAAGCACGGCCCCGCGGAGATGGGGCTGGGTGGGTGGCCCACGAAGGAGCGGCCCCCGGCGAGGTGGCTTCGCCGCGGAGCCTAAGAGCCGGCACGGCGGGGCTGGAGTTTGGCAGTGGTCCCCTTGACACCCCGCCTTCAACTCCGCTGCCTTCCTCAGGCCGGGGAGGATGTGCCGGGAGAGCGCGGAGACGTTTGATCATTTACTGCCCAAGGAGGCATTTGTTTTTCATTTTGCAAACGCTTCCCTTTAAGTAATTGTTCCTGTTAAGAGCGTATACCTTTCACTGGGCTTCGCCGCGCTATAAATAATCTCGATGAAGATGCAAGGATATGACTTTCACAAGATTGGACAATTGATTAAATCTGTGACCTGCAATTGCGAATAATCTTGGAAGGCTATTTAAACAGATGAAGGCCTAAATTGTCTTGCTTGTATCTGAATTAATTTCTCATTCATCATCATTATGGAGTGATTGGTTCTATTCAGGCTTTGCAGCCTGCTGGAACGAAACTGGATTTAAATGAGACTGTAACACAATTTAAATGCTCCCCAGCTTTAACGAGGCCAATCGAGCAGCTGCAATAAATACAAATATTTTTCGAAACAGCCTTGTTTTAAATAATTACTTAATACTTTCATGTGATGTTCTTAAGTGGCAATTTCTGTCTCTGAAGTCCCAGGCACTTCTTGGCAGCAGGGAAAATCACTTTGTGTGTTTGCTCCGTGTGTATATATGCATGCAATACACCGATGGAGATCCTTTAAAATGGGGTTTGTAAATATTGGTGTAAACCTGCACTATGTTCTTGGTCGTAGGTACACTCAGTTTACCTGATTAAAACAAAAAAGCAAAGGGTGAATTGGAGGCTAGATGTAGTGACTTATTTCTTGTTTGGAGATCCCGAACTAGCGATTTCTTCATCCCCCTACTTAAAAGAGAGAGGAAAAAAAAAGGTGAAAAACTTTCCAAAGACAGGGACCAATTCGAGGGGCATCTACCCTACTGGCAGCCCTTCGCTGATACCAAGCAACAGGGAGAAGATCTGGAGGCAGCAGGGCAAGAAACGAGGGTGTCCGGGGTGAAGGGTGCAGCAAAAGGACGCGGGACTGCTTTCCCTCCCCCTTTACACCCACCCAGGAACCTGATGCGCCTAAATTAAGCCATTTGTTTTAACGAGACTGCAGCTCATCCTGACGTTGGCTTTACCCCAGGGTGACACTATTGTAAGCGGCAGGACAGCGGGCCTTGGGGTGACATATGGTGGAGGGTGTTTTCGGGGGCTAAACTCACTAGTGAAATAAAGTAGCCAGGCGAGCAGGAGAATAGTAGAAAACAAAAGGATCCTTCATATGTATAAGCCAAAAGCCAAAGGAGCCGCATGCCTTTCTGCAGGTGCCGGCAAACGATCCTAACAGCGGAGCCGAAAATGTGAAATACGGAGAGCCGATTTTCTAATTATTTGGGCCCTGGAGTAAAGAATAGTGCTGGGAAAGCAGATCCGCTCCAGTTTAATCATACAACCTTAATAAAAACATATAGCCTGAGTCGGGAAAGTAAGCGGCAGTCTCGGTGCTATCTCACTTAATGGTACAGGAGGTGACACGTAAAACACAACAAAGATGGTCTGAGTAGAGCCGAAAAGGGCTGAGTGATTTGATAGTAAGGGAGCGATTTAATGCGCGAGTTACAGCACTGCTCCCCGGGATCGTTTAGGCTTCACCCGTTCTCTAGAGCTCATCTCCTTCCTCTTCTGGTCCTTCTTTTATTAGTATTATTATTATTCAGTTGTTTAAAACGAGCATTATCCCAAACATATGCAGTGCAATCAGCTCGGTCACACTTACAAGAACACGCTTTAATAAGACAATCAATCAAACGCTAACAAGGCGGGGAAGGCCTTTCGGAGCTGAATTTGGCTGGCTGGGGAGCGGAGCCGGCGCGGCACATGGGGTACCCCGAAGACAGCTCCGCGCCCCCCTGGTGACAAGGGGGCGGGTGCCCAGCGCCGGTTCCCCGGGGACAGCGCTGCCTCCGCGGCAGCGGCGAGGGCAAAGCCCCCGCGGGGCCCCGGCCTCACCCGAATTCCTCGGAAGGTCTCATCCCCGGCCGGGGCGAGGCAAGGGAAAGCTGC
This sequence comes from Morus bassanus, assembly GCA_031468815.1. NCBI lineage: Eukaryota > Metazoa > Chordata > Aves > Suliformes > Sulidae > Morus > Morus bassanus. The sequence continues at coordinate 37,867,206 of CM062567.1, read as the reverse complement.
CTGTCTGGTGGCAGTGGCCCGGGGCCAGGGGCAGAGCCTGCCGCCGGCTGGGTGCCCTGGGTCTGCCCTGGCCGCCGGCGATGCCCCACGCGTGCCCGGAACCGGCGCCCCGCGTGGGGCCGCGGGCACCCCCACCGGCGGCGAAGGCGTTAACGGCACGGCCCCACGCAGCAAAAGGAAAATTTCATTATGAGGTAATGAGTAATTCCTCCCAGTGAGATGTATTGTTATATCTTCCACTTCAATTTAGGAGCACAGCGACTCAATTACCTAGAAAATACAGTCAATTAAAGGCTGCTGATTGGACACCAGGACGGATCATCGATCTTGTACTTTCCAATATCGCTCCAGACACCTCATTTTCCCTCCTCTATTAACTGAAAATACTCTTGGCATTACTGCGACCCGCAGCCTATTTACCTGTCGCAGACAATCTCTGCCCTGTGACCGAGCCACGGAGAAATTCACAGCCACCCTCTGCCGCAGCATCCCCCAAGAACGGGCGCTTGGGAGGGCGGCCATGGCCTCCCGGAGCAGCGGGGGACAGCGGGGACCGGGCCGGCTGACGGCTCCCAGGCTCCCGGTCTCTGCCTCCCTGCTGCCCTCTCATGAAGAGGGGGGATGTCCCCTTTACGGGTGGAAGCGGTGAACAGCGGGTTAAATAGTCTCTTTCACACACACACCTCTAGATATATAAAATATATGCATTTGGGGAAAAAAATATAGATATTGTCCTGCGCCCTAGCAGGTGGCATTTTGCAAACTGGGCGTTTTGCAAGAGCAAACTGGTGCCGCGATCTTTCCGCGGGCGACGCGGGGCATCCCCGGCCGGACCCTGTCCTGCCATCACGGCCCAGCAGGTGCCTCCGCCCGGGCGGGGAAGGCGGGGGGGGGGGGGGGGGGGCGGGGGTCGTGGGCCACCCCGGGCCCCCCGGTTTTGCCGGGCAGCGCTCAGCTGCCCCCCGACCTCTCCAGCGCCCCCTTCCCCCGGGGGTGGCCGGGGCGGGGGGGTCGTATCAGACACTCGCTCCGCAGCTCCCATTTTGTTGGAGTCGTTCTTCTCCTGTCTGCTAAAAGACAAAGTAAGGAGGGGAAAGGCTTGCAGAGCTGGGATGTTGTTCGGCGCTGCCCTTGGACGCTGTTTACAATTGTTATTTCCGGGGGGATGGCGGGGGGAGAATCTATTTGTGAGTGTCCAAAAAGGGCCATCGGTTTCCATGTCCATGAGGACATCTCATTGAGAAAGGGCGGAACAATCTGCCCTTAATGATTTAAAGATGGTGACTTTGGATCAGTTTTTAAAAAGCTCTGATAACCACTTTTTTTTATTATTATTGAAAAAATATATCCTGGCACGCCCGTGTCTCTTCCCTCCTCTCCATCCGCTATAGGGAAACGCTGCTATTCACTCCCTGTCCTAGGGACAAAAAGTCTCCGGTGTGACAATAAACCAGAGGCTCCTCGGCAATTTAACACAAAGTAGATAGCGGAGGTGTCAACACGTCTTTGTTCTGTCCAGCATTTATTTTCCTGCTTGTTGAACTGTAACTATTAGAAACTGCACGAAGGTGAAATTCGTCTTAAGCAACAATTTTACTTCTTTTTTTTTAAACAAACACAATAAAAATATGCGTGATATGTTGTTAAAATGTGTCTGTTATTATCGTTGGTGGTGGTGTTGTAACAAATTATGACAGTGTATTCTTTGGGCTATTTTAAAACAGAATGAAATAAACAATTCCGGTTTTGGAAGAAACTACTACCCAGCCCGGTGCCCGTGGGTTTTTTTAAATTTTAGGTTGACAGAAATCCAAGCAAAAGCAATGATGCTACCTCCTTCCGAAATACCTGAAAGAGGAGGCGGAGGGGGGGAGGGCTTGTGAAACAAATACTCCTTAAGAAGGAAGAGGGACCAGTGTGAAGGACACATACAAATACAAAGATTAGGGGTGGGGAAGGAAACACAAAACCCAACGCATGAATCAAATAATTTAAAAAAAAAAAAAAAAAGACGCAGCAAGGAAAAGTCAATGAGAGAACTGAAGGCTGAAGTACAAAGGAAGGGAAATCGCCTTTGCTCCAATTTACAGACTGGTGATTGTCTGAAGGAGTTGTGCTCCCTGTCACCTAATCTCTTCCCTTGGCGGCTTGTTAGCGTTTGGCACGGGGTCTCTGCTCACAGAGCATTATACATTCGATATTCAAAAACCCTCCTTACATATACATCACTTGCTAATTTCGTCAGTGTGGGCACATTTCAGCGACTGATAATAGGACATTGTTATTTAAAGGACAAATAGCTCTGACCCATAAAGGCAGGAGCTCGTATTTTTTCCCTGCCAATTCCAGTCTGCCTCTTAAAAATAAAAGTTGGAATGAAAGAGGAGACGAAATGCTGGATTTCTGCTCGAAACGAAGGAGGAGGCAAGGGAGAGTAAAGAATGCAGTTAAACCATTGAAAGTAATGTACAGAATGTCAGTTTTTCTTTATGGTAAAGCATTGTTTTTCTCTATAGAGATAACTGGATAATACTGTTGAGTTGCAATCCACAACCCTTTTGTTTTTGCTGTTTGCTCGTTGTTCTTATTTGCTGAACACTCTGGTAGGTTACATCTTTGCTTTCTTCATGCGCACAAGCCATTTCGTTATCGAGATAATGTTTCTTTCAAGTATTTCAGATTTTCCTTCTCCGCCTCGTAGGTTTGTGCATAAGGTTTGTTGCTGTGACCCGCAGAAGCCCCAGCCCTTGGTAAGAAGTCTATCCATGGAAAAGAAAGTCCCAGCTCATTTCTATAGGTTACCGAAGCGTTATTTCATTCGGGTTGGTTTTCTTCCTCTTCCATGCCTAAAATCCTTCTCGGAGATAAATCACTAGTCATTTCTTTCCTTCTTCTTCCCCCCCCCCCCCCCCCTTGGAATGTAAATCCTTTTAAGACTGAGCTACTTTTAGTCTTTTTTTCCGTAGGTGTCCACTTCTGGGGAGAGAACACGATTAAATAAACATCGGCTGTAGGTACATTAACTCGAAGAGAAGCCCGGGAAAGGGGCGAGTTTTTAATAACCCTGAGACGAACGTTTATCTCGTTAAAGGTACTTCTTCTCGCTGGTCCATGGAAACTGAGGTGGCTTTGCTCAGCACAGAGGGCGTGAAAGTGAGGAAAGAGTCAGTCCTGGTTGTGGCCGAACAGGTAAAGTCTGATCCGGAGGGTCTCTGCGCCAGCCCGTTGGACTGGCCGCTGTGGCAAGCCAGGCAGGAGCAGGGGTTGCCCCCGGCGCTGCTGAGTCCATGGGTCGGGGCAGGGTAGAGAGAGGGATGCCTGAAGGCGCAGAGCAGTTCTGGTCTCGGGTAGGGGTGGGAGAGGACCCTGAAGGTGTCCAGCGGCCTCAGGGGGGTACTGAAGGGAGCGGCGGCGGAGGCCGATGTGGCGCCGATGCCCATGTGGGAGTAGTAGGGCAGGGGCAGGTGGGAGGGGAACGGGTAGGGCAGGTTGCCGGTGGCCGCCGCGTGGCTCATCATGTAGGTATAAAACGCCGGGTCGGCCGGGTGAGGCCAGGTCATGGCCAGGCGCTGTCGTTTGTCCTTCATCCTGCGGTTCTGGAACCAAACCTGTGCGGGGAGAGGGGAGGCGAGAGCCGTCACCCGCCGCCGCCCCGCTCCGCCCGGCCGCCGGCACCGGCCCCGGGTCTGCCGGCGAGGGGCGACCGGCGCCAGCCCTCGCTCCCAGAGGGAGTTGTCATCACGTACGGAGGGATCGGTTAAGCCCCTATAAATCTACAGGGAGACCCAGCGGAGAAGCCCTTTTAGGGTGCTTGTTTTCCTTTCTTCTTGCTGGGGCTTGTCCTGCTGACACCCCCCCGGCCCCGGGCAAGCCCGGCAGCCCTGCCTCCTTGCTGCCCTTTTGCAGCCAGGGCTACCTGGGATTATTGTTATCGGGTTTTATTTTCATGTGCAAACGTTTCTGAAAAAGGTAAAGCAAACCGAGATCAAAACAAGAGCTGCTACTGGCTTCCTCTTCCCTCCCCCAAGAGCTGAGCGAGGTTTGGACCGGACTGAAGGAAGGATTAAAAATAATCTGCTAGGGAGAGGCCAGAGTAGCGGTGCTGGCTGGGATGGCTGCGGGAGCCGTATCCCCTCTCCCGCATTGCTGCTTGCTGCAGGGTGCGAGTAGGGCCAGGAAAGGGGCGGGAGGGGGGGTGGGGGGGCGGAGAGGGAGGGTTGTGCTGGCGAAGTGCTTTCCCAGTTTTGCAAGGAAGTTTGGCCATATAGATTTATATCGTGCTAATTGGAAACATGTCCGAGCTGTGCGTACCTTGATGGTGGTTTCTGGCAGATTTAGAGCAGCCGCCAGCTCACATCTCCGGGGCCTGGACACGTAGTTTTCCCGGTAAAACTCCTTCTCCAGCCGGGCGATCTGCTCGCGGGTGAAGGCGGTGCGGTACCGGCGCATCTGGTCGCTGGCGCTGCAGGCCAGCGAGCCCTGGGAGCCGCCGCCGCCGCCGCTGCCTTTGGGGTGATCCCCCCCGCCGCCGGGGCTGCCGGCCAGCGCCTCGGAGCACGGCCCTGCGTGGGGAGCCCGGAGCAGAGACACACGCTCGGAGGCGGGCGGGCACGGAGGGATGCTCGCCGCCCGCCTCTCCAGCGAGCTCCCTTCTCCCCCCATCCCTCCCCGTTCGCCTTTGCCGTACACTGAGGATGCTGGGGAGACATCCAAGAGGGACCGGGGAGGGGAGGGCAGGGAGAAGGGGATGCAGCACCGATTAAGGGTTTGACGGGTGGTCGTTCACTCTGGCTGGAAGGCTACCTGCCCCCCCCCGCCCTCCCCCGCCCCAACACACACAAACACACACACGGGAGCCTCTGCTTGATGCCTCCCCGCTCGCTTCCCGCACTGTGAAGCCGGAGGCGGCCGCCGCAGCATCCCCCGTCCCTGAGCGTCTCGGCGAGGCAGGTGTGCCCACCGCCCGGGCCCCTTCCTCCGGCCCAGCAAGGGCCCAGGAGCGGAGCAGCCGGCAGGCAGGGACCCTGCTCCCTCCGAGGGGGAGGTGAGGCCTCGGGGACTCGCCGCTCAGCCTCCAAAGCCCAGGACGGGGTATTTTCAACGAGCCTCTAAGGGATGAGGGAGGGCATACAGCACTTTCCGCGCTTCCCGGCTTCTTCTTGAAGTGATGGAGGAATGGGGAGGGGGGAGAAGTGGGTTGTTGTCGGGGTGGGGGGAGCTCTGCTGTGCTGGGAAGGTGGGGGCAGGGGGAAAAGGGGCCTGGCCGCTGCGTTTGCTTTCAAATGCAACTCTCCCTCATTGTGCCCGAGACCAAAGGCAATTAATTCATTGGGACCATTTCCGAGCTGGCGCCACCGAGACATAGAAGTGACAAGGTAATTTGGACCTCTCCTCTCCTCTTCCCTTCCCCCCCCCCTTTTTTTTTTTAACCCAACGTGCAAACAAGGACCTCGCTGCCGCACTTGGGGCAGGCAGGAGTCGGCGAGCGATTTTACGGTCTTTATGGGCGCTTCCGCACTCGCCCGGGCACATTTCACCCTGCAAAACCACAAACAGCTCTCGGCCAGAAAACCCGTTTGATCTTGCTCCCCCCTCACCCCCACCCCACCCCCGCCCAACACATACCAAAAAAAAAAAAAAAAACCGCGCCGGTGGGGAGGATCGGAAGGGATTTCCTGGAGCATGCACTGTCCAGACGATGGGGAAGAACAAAAAAAAATAAAAAAGATGGAGGGGAGAGAGTGGGTGGTGGTCTTGGCCAAGGGGGTCCTACGGGACAAGCTGCAGACCTGATGCATCCGCGGCGGGAAGCCTGGCTCCCCTCCAGGGACGCGGGGGCTGCCCGGTGTCGTGTCCTCTGACTCCCAAACAAGCCTCCGGGTGGCAGGGAGCTGAGGAATCAGCCAGGAAAGGAGATCCACACACACACACACCCCGACTTCGCTGCCCCTCGCTCAGGTGGCGAGGGGAAGACCCCCTCCGGCAACCCCCCCGCCCCCCCAGTGCTGCCCCCCAGCCCCGGAGCGGGCGGGGGGCTGGAGGCATGGGAAGGAGTTGGGTACCTTTGCTGTGCTGGTACTCGGCGCTCCCCGTGGCGCAGTCCGGGGTGCAGCTCACCTCGATTTCCTCATAGAAATCCGACTCGGTGTCCGAGCTGCTCTGCTGCCCTTTGCTGGTGGGGGGCTCCGGGGCGGGGGGCTGCTGTCCGGCCGAAAGCAGTGCTGCCGCCGCCGAGCGGCTCTCCGGCACCGTCCCTGTCCCTGGCAGCACCTCCACCTCCTCTTCGTCTTCTCCTCCGCCACCTCCTCCTCCTCCTCCTCCTCTCTCCCGGGACGACAAGGGGCCAGGTCTGGGGCTGAGGCAGTTCCGATGGATCATCTTCTCCTGCGGCTCAGGAGCGGGGCTCCCCACTGCTTCGGACAAATTAGGCACCCTCTTGCCAACTAGAGCGCCAAGTTGTGTCCCTTCCAGAAACATCACCATCTCCTTCCTGGTTTCCATTGTGGCTTTGCTTAAGGGAGGGGGGGAAAAAAATCCAGATCTCTTCCCCCCCTCCCTCCCGCTCCCGCCCCAGCCGGGTGCAAACCCAACAGCCCTCTCCTGCCAGTGCAGGGGTGCAAGCGGTGAGACAGGGTGACCTTGTGATGCGAGCGCTACAGTCTGCTGTGCTGCTCTGGGAGGGATCACCATTGCCCTCTTCTTTCTAAGCTGTCATCCTCAATGGTGCAGTCGTCATTACAGTACCACCGGTGACGCCACACATTGATTGCCAGTGGATAAATAGAAACGTCTGCCATGGGGAAGATGAAAGGAAGAGCCGGAGCTAATGGGCTAAATGCGTGATGCACCAGGTGTAGGAGCCCGAGATGGAGAGGGAAGTGTGAAAAAGAGATGCATATGGAGCTGAGCTGCAAAGAGGTTGTAACATGCGGAGAGAGTTCCGCAGGGGGAAGCCTTGCCTGACAATTAAATAGCCTTTTGACTGCTTTAAGCCACAACCTTGATGTAGAATTGAGGCGAAGATCCCTAGCCGCATCCTGGAAGTGAGAAGATACGTACTCAAGCCTCTTCCTTGGATGCATTATTTATTGCTGGCAAACAGCTTCCGCATAACTGCATATATAAGGCTTTAAGAATCCTTTGCAAACTTGAGGATAAGGAAATGCGCTGCTGACACCTGAATGCAGAAATAGCCTTGACTTCTTGTTCTGGTTCAATATCGGTTCCTATTCGTATAATGGTTATTGCTTTCTATTGACTGAGATTAAAATGCTAGTTTAAAATTTGGAAATGCGGTTACATATTCATTGCGTTTTACAGCTGAAAAGAGACCACTCCTTCACTTTTCGTAGCTGTAGTTATTCTGGCTATCTGCTGTTTATCGTTTACTCTTATTTCTTCCTTCGCAGTTTCCATTTGTTCCACGATTCTTGCTCTTTTAAGAGGGTTTTACGTCTCCTCCCCTTTCTTCTTTTTAATTAATTGTTTTGCATAAATTATTATCTGCTTTCAGGAGGAAAATCTGCAAGAAGAAGATCTGCCAAGAATAATTCAGGCTCAGAGAAATGCAAGTTATCAAGGCCAGAGCTTACGCTAGCTAGCAGATGTTGTTAAAACAGAAATGACAAGGGCAACCATTTGGACAGCACTTGTCTGAAAATAAGGGACCTTGTACCGTAAATGCAGCGGCACACGTAGTCTCTTTGGCGTATTGTGATATTTCTAATGAGTGCGGCAAGTATCCCATCTCTAGTTAATATTGACTCACACGTGTAGTGTCAAGTCATTTTCACCATCTGTCGTAACTAGGTTGTTCTAAATTTTCTCTCGGAGTGTTATTGGCTAGTCAGGTTACAGAAAACATTCAACCAATTACGTTTCCAACCCGGTAAGGAATTTACTGGCATATTTGAGGTGACGTTGCTTCGGTGGGGAACCGGCAGCGCAAGAGGGAACAGGCTGGGATTTTCTGTCGAGCCCTGTAAGACGGGCACGATGCAGGGAGATAAACAAACAAGCAAGCAAATAGTATCCCCGGTCCGCTGGATGCATGGATCACGATGGTGCTCCCAGCGATAAGCATACTGATTTCAGGGGGATAAACCAAGAATTTTTACAGGGCTATCGCCACCAATCTCTCTTTCTCCCTGTGTAGACACGCACGCACGTTTCCACGCACACACACACATCATGTGCACACCATGCTCAAGACTGCGCTGCTTTTCATCACACTTGTGATGCGTGCGCTGCTCCGAAGCTTGCCAATTTCTTGAAAACTCATTGCTAAATTCCCTTTCCCTTCTCTCCTTTGCCAGCCTCTAGACCGGTGTGTGCCCTTCAGCTCCTGATGAGCACCCGCCGCCCACCCCCTGCCGCGGCCAGGCTCTGCTCCTCGGGCTGTGCGAGCAGGGAGCCGGAGGGGCAGGATCAGGCCCGGCTGCTGGAGGAGCAGGCGGTGGGTGGGTGGGTGGGTGGGTGGGTGGATGGATGGATGGATGGATGGATGGATGGATGGATGGATGGATGGATGGATGAGGCAGTCCAGCTTTGCCGCCTGCCCAGCGGCCGCGGAGCGCCGGCTCCCGCTGAGCGGAGGCGGAGGGCCAGCGCTGATCCCGCTGCGCGGAGCAGCGCGGAGCAGCGCGGAGCGGTGCGGTGGGGCCAGGCAAGTCGAGGCGTGGGCGCTCGGGGCAGCGCTCTCCCCGCGTCGCGCTGGTGCCGCTTCCCACGGCTGGCGGCATCGCCGCTGCGCTTTGCTGGGGGGCTGATTCCCCTGGCCCCTCCGGGGGGTGGGGTGGTGAAGGCTCGGCCTCCCCCGAGGCCCAGGACACCCCAGCCTGGCGGGGAAGCTCACCTCCAGCCTCCTTCCAGGTGGCCGTGTCGGAGGAGGGTGGCTGTTGTCTGCGGCGGGCGGGGAGGATTTCCCCATTAACTACGAGTTTGAGGGGGCAAGAAGAAGAGGGGTATTCGTGTCTCTTTCTAAATAAAACAGTAACCGGGAGCTGAATTCGGAACATGAGGGAGCGCTCCCAGAGCGGGCGATGAAGACGACCGCGGGGAAGTTTAATGGGAAATCCTGTCTCTCGCAGAGTGGAGCCCTGGGGATGGCTCGCGTGGATTATGCCGGCCGATCCCCACAAATTGTATCATTTTCGTTTACGAGTCGCTGCTGCCTCCTTCCTCACCCCATTCCTAATCCGTTCCCGCCAGGATGCCACCCGTCATGTCCCTCGGGTGGGAGGTTTTGTTGAGCCCGAGATGATGGTCATTGCCACGGACGGTCTGTCTCAGCCCGCAGCAACGCAGGCTGCGGTACACCCACGCACGGACAGACGCACACCCCCGCACACATACCCACGCTGTTATTCGCTAAGGGTAAACACAGAGAGTTAAAGGCCCGAGTGGTGTCTAAGAAAAGGAAAAAAAAAAAAAAAAAAAAAGAAAAGAAAAAGGCTCTGTGGGACTCGAAGTTTTGGGGTCGATTTAGATTGGATTAATAAAGGCTTCTTAAAACGTCTGGTTTTGCATCCCCCGGGAAGAGTACCGCCGCTACAGCCCCTCGCACGTCCACAAGCCGGTGGCGCGGCGTGGCGGAGCGCGGAGCCCCGTCCCACTCCCCGCCGCGGCGGCGGAGCTTCGCCTCGCCGGGAATGCGGGCTCCGGCGCTCTGCCTTCTGGCTAGTGTTTCCCACAGATCTGTCAAGCCCGATTTGGAAGGAGACTCCCTCATTTGGGATTAATTTCCAGGCAGATTGGAAAGTGTACCTCTATGGGGTTTTCTTTCCTTCCCCCCCCTTCCCCCCCCCCTTTTTTCCCCCCCGCCTGCCTGTTCCAGACCGAGATTTAAAAACTATGAAGTCTCGCTCGCTTGGTCCCAGCCAGGGTGTTATAACTATCCTCAAAACTTTTCAAACTGATTTATTTATCCGAGTTTACAGCTTTCCTTGCTGATATACGGCCAAGGGGAGACCAGGGCAACGGCGTTGCAAAGGGAACGCGCCGATTTCAGCGGTACCGCTGCTGAAAGGTGCCTCGTATACAAAAAGCAAACGAAACACCCTCCCTTCCCAAACCAAGGAAATAATAGGGGGACATTAAAACATAGCTAGAGTGATATGCTCATAAATCAGGCATTTCCCTTGAAAGTGCTAAGCCTAGAGAAAGAAAGACACATCACACACTTCGAACCCGCGGGATATTTATTTTCCTTCGCCGGTCAACAGGGTGTCAATAACTTTTGACCGATACCGTCCAATTACGACTGTGAGCCCACGATGCGCGTTCAGTTTCTCTAAAAAAGCAAGTCTCGTCGTCTTTCAAAAAGGAACAAAGTTTTGACATATCGCGGAACGATTTGGTGCCGCAAAAACTGATATGCGGTACAAATGGGTGACCAAACCAGAAAGCCTATTTTTAAATTTTTAATGGGGAGTGTTAACAATAATGGTGTAATTATCACTGTTTTATTAAGGCTATTTTTTACGACATGGTTAGAGGTGGAAGCTTTGGAGGGAAGAGAATAATAGGCGCATTATTCTGGGGTGTAAAGACAAGCTGGTACAAGGACAGCACATAACACGTACGTGGCGTTGAGAAGAGAGAGGACAGAGCCGTGAGTGGGATGTGCCTAGAAGAGCATGTAATGGTATTTACAGGATCCGATCCAGGACACGTTTCTGCCTCTGTGTAGCTCTGCATGTCGGATCCCGGCATCTCTACGGAGAGCATCTGCCCCTTCTTGCTTTTTTTTTTTTTTTTTACCTGTTGGCTGGGGAAGCAGCGCTTCCTTGCCACCGCAGGAGGCTCTGGGGAGTTTTATCTTGTTAGATAAAAACCTAGGTGGGGGGTGGGGGGGAAGGACATTCAGGACGAGTTTGCCCGTGGAAACTAGATCTGCTGCTTTACTGATTGCAGTGAGTAAACCGTGCAGGAATTTGGGCTTTCGATTTCAATTGCTAACGCTTCCAGACTCGTCGACAGCCATAAAACTGCGGCAGTCTTTTAATGTTAGAAAGAGCACTAGGAACACGATCTGCGTGGCAAACTCCCTGATTTGGAAGCAGAAGAGTATTTATGGTGTGCATTTAATTCGGTGGAAGGCACAGGTAAATGAAAATCGACAGTATTTCAGTGGCTCCCGTGACGAGGCTTTTTTTTTTTTTTTTTTTTTTCCCCTTCTTTGTAGATTTGATTTAACAAGAATTGATCTCTCGGCCGTCCGCGCTGTGCATCTTCGCGAAACCCTGAGACCTGGTGCGCCTAAGCACCTCTTACAGAAACACTGAGGGTTTTCAGGGGGTCTTTAGGTGCCCGAAAGAAGAGCCTTAAGGGGGGATGTAGCATCACCAAGAGAAAACCGCAGGAATGTCAGAGGCGAACACATAGCCTTTCACCGCATTTAGTATTCGGTCTAGACGTGCAACGGCGTCTCGTGTTTCGCTTGTGTTTTCTCCTGTACCCAAACCCGCCCCTTTTATTCCCATTGTATTCCTACCCCTCGCCCCCAGCAGTCTCACGACCTGGAGCTAACCTAGAGGGGGGAAAACCCCCCCTTCCGAACTCCTGTTAAGGGCTAGGTTTGCTGAAACTCCCTGTCCCGCTTTATTAAACCAAACCGGCGGCCCAGGAGGGGCCGAGAGGAGCGATGCTGCCAGCCGGGGAGCCGGCACCCGCCCCGCGGAGGGGACCCCGCTATTTCCCGCCCCGCCGTCCCCCCCGGGCAGGCGGCAGAGCACCGGGAAAGACCATCTCCCGGTCCTTTTCCCGGAAGGAAATGGCTGAAACGAGGGGCGTTTGCAATGCACGGTGTCATCCGTGCCTGCTGTAAACGAGCGACGCAGGGTGGGAGCCAGCGGCTGTCTGCGCCCTCTTGCAGCCCTTGGCGCTCCAGTCGTGCTGGGAGTAGGCCTGGTTCTGCCCCACATAGGCCAAATCCCGGTATTTTCACTGGGCTGAAGATTTTTTTTTTACATGGAGCCTTATCAGCAAGTGTGGAGAGGGGCGTAGCTGTGGTTCAGAGCATTGGAGACTGATCAGAAGAGGTGGAAATCGAATCCCCATCAGAGAAAATGGATGCACAAGTCCCAGCTCTTATACTGGATCCTGAATACCCTTTTCATCCCTAGGGAGGGGGTGAGAAATCCTTACGGAAGGTTCCTTTGGAGATAGGGGTGTCCTAGGGGTACAGGATCTGCTGAGGGACTTCTTGCAATTAGGGAAATGCCAGACATGGGTATCTCACTCCAGAGACCCAACTGTGCACCTCTTGTAACGAAAGGGTGATTTCCTCTCTGATTTGAAAAGGAGCAGATTTGACCTCATGGGAACAAGATACAGACGTGTAAAGAGACTCCATTTAGGATGACAAGGAATGGAAAGTTATATATGAAACAAACAAATTAAAAGGAGGAAAAAGGAAAATAAAAATAAAATTAAAGGGAAAACCCAGCCACCTAGGACAGGCATCTCAATAACAATTCCCTCACTCCTCACTGAGACTCAGTGTCCCAAGAGATGCAGAAGACTTGTTTAGTTTTTGTCCATCTCTGCCTCATTCAAACTCTCCCTAAAACAAACACACATGAAAACTTAAATATGGACCCAGAGGGCATGTTGAAGGAAAAACTTACCTAGTTTTTACTATCAAGAGTCAAACGTTAACCCCTTAAACTCCAGTCCCACCTTCAAGAAACTTCATCTACAGCTAGCCAAGCTGAGATGACATCATCAGTTACCGTGGTGCATCCTAAGAACAGGTTTGGCTGCCTGGTTTATTTTTGGCTTGACATCTCTGTGCACAGCCCTCAGGGTTAAGGATGTGCATCCACAGTCTAGGGCTGCCCCACAAAAACAAAACATCCATCCTGATTCCCTGAGCAGTGGTCAAGTGCTTCAGCACTGCTGCCCGACTCAGAAATGTCCAGGTTTGCATCCTGGGTACTGGATCCCCAATGCCTGACCACTACCTCCCTGTCCCCTGTCTGTGAAATCCATGGTCCCCTGGACAAGGACAGAGGTGACTGGTAGCCAAGCTGAGCATGGGGGAAAGTGCACTGAGCAAAGCCGGTGACCCAGGTGACCTGTGCTGATGGGGATCCTTCTCCCATGGCCCATTCCTGCCTTCTGCGCATTCAGAGCTCAGCTATGGGCACACCATGCACGTCATGTCTCAGATGACTACTGGGCCTATGAGATAGCAATCAGGCAAAAGCAGAGATGTAGGAAACTTTCACAGCAAGTCATGGGCTTCTGCCAGAGAGCACTGAGTTCAGCCCAGGAACAAGTAGGAAATTCTGAGAGTTTGTCTAAAAAAGCTTAACAAGGGCAAATAAAAATAAAATCTCTGGAAGCAGATTCATTTACGCTCTTTTTTTTTTTTTCCCCTCTTTTTTTTTTCCTCTTTTGTTGATGCATATTTACGAAAAACCCAGAGATTTCGCTGGAACTACTGAGAGACTTTTGATCCTATCTACTGCTATGTAGTACCAATGGCTTCTAATAAACACTGCAGCTGAGTTTTTCAGTCGCCGAGGGCCAGAAACAGTGAAAGGATGAAGTGGGCAAGGAGACAAATCTGTTACCCACTGCTGTTACAGAACTGCATTAACCCCTTGAGGCTCCTCTTTCAGGCCTCCTGCTTCCCAGGCTGAGCTGAACAGGGAGAAATCTGCCTCCCCCTGGGTCCTGAGGAGGGCTCGACCTTGACCATATTGGTCCCAGACTTGGAGAGAAAATTGCGGCCCATGTGGGTGACCAGTGGGATGGAGTTTCTCTCCAGAGCATTGGGAACCCAGGTGGTCCCACAGGATGCCGGAGATATGGGGGGGGGGGGAGATGCTGGCCTGTGGGAAGAGCCCCTGCAGCTGCAGGGAGGCTGAGAGAGAGATCATCACGTTTCTGCTGGAAATCGGGGGCGTATCAGTATTGCGTGGAAAGAAAAATCTGGACATGCTCATGCAATTGCCTGTTGTGTTCCCTGAAAATGGGCGTGAGAACAGATAATGTTAGAAGCAAAGACCAAGCACCCGGGTATTTGCTCTTTCCGAAAGAGGAAATGAGCACGTACTGGGAAACCGTGGCAGAGAAAGGCAAGGGCTTCTTTCTCAGCCAGGGGAGCACCGCGCAAGGCACAGCTAACAACGTGAAGGCCACAGCAGGTAGCCGTGGCACACAGACGGAGTCAGCCTTTGGCTCCAGGGCTTCCCTACACTGCGTGTCCCATGCTGGACGGCTCTATTTCTCTGCCGGCTGGGAGCACACGCCTGTAGAAGCTCATCTCCCAGGAGCTAATCCCCAAGTCCCAGGCAAGTCGCATCGACAAAGGAGACGAGGAAGGAACACGACCCCAAGAGCGGGGGGGGGGGGGGGGGGGGGGGGTGTCCGGGAGAGGACGAGCTCCCCGCCTTCCCCGCCTACAGCTCAGACCTGCGGACGGCCCCCCGCGCCCCCCTCCGCCGCACCCGTCCTCCCCGCAGCGCCAGTGGCCGCATCCCCCCTCCCGCCCACCCTCCCCGGCCGTGATCACCGCGGCCCTACACTAACTGCTGTCTTCTTGCGCCCCCCACTGCTGATGGGCCGCAGAGATGAAAGGAGCCAAGCCAAGCTCGCACTCGCGGATCTTTTTTTTTTTTTCCCCTTTCCTTTTTTTTTTTTTTTTCCCTTCTTTTCTCCCGTGCCAGGGAAGCCTGTGGGAGAAGGAGCAAGGCGGGCAGGCAGCACCTCCGACGGCTCCAGCCCCGGGTGCCGGGGCGCGGGATGTTCCCCCCGCCTTCCCTCCCCGGGGGCACGACTCCGCAACCCGCGCCTAATTCGCTGGTTCATTCAGAGATGACATCATCCTCACCATCATCATCCCTCGAGGTCCAGAGCGTTTTGCCCAGTGCAACTTAAAACTGTTGGAAAACACGCCCAGGGAGTGAAATCGCTCTTGCGTGCAGGTAAAACCTGCAGGCGATGAACTCAAACAGGTCCTTCTGGGGCGGTACCCGGGGAAAGCGGCGGCACATAGCAGCAGCTTGGCCGGAGAAGCCTCCTGGTCCTGGTCCTCCCTGCCGCACTCCCCTCTGCCGCTCTCGGGGCGGGGGGGGGGGGGATGTCCCCGAAAAATTAACGTTTCCCAAGGGCGGCCAAGGGTTTAGGTGTGCGGAACCTGGATACATCGAAATAAATATGCCTCTGTGCTCTAACCGCCTTCGTCGACTTCTTCTAAGACATAATATGCGCTCCCCGTTTAGATCCGTGGTGTGTGCCATATACCACATCTTATCCCATATGTATATGCACATATATAGACGAACACGCACATATTTATGGCATGTCTGCATATAGACACGTTCTTCCCGCCCTTGCTCTGCCATTAAAATCCAGTTTCGAAAAATCAGCTCAAATCCGGAAAGACTACATCGATGCGCCAGTACATGCCTCCTACTATGGATACATGGCAACCTGTAGGAGTTTTTCATTTCCAGTCCACAAAACTCGTTTTGAATGCTTTTAGTCTTGCTGCCAACTAGCAGTAAAAAAAAAAAAAAAAAAAAAAAATCAAAGAATCAGAGCATGTGGAACACGTCCCATGGGCTGCTCCTTTCTCTTTTGGTGCGTGGGTACGCCTTTATTACCATTTTCTAGCTAGCCCCGTAGGAAACACGAATTATTTTACCGGATTTGCTTCCTTCCCTGGGCATCACTGTGGCAGGATGGTTCCGTAGGGAAAATTTTGAAACATCTTTATCTTTTATGGTTTCCCCACCCCGTATAGCTCTTCCTCCTAGAGGAGGACCACGGGATTCAGCCCCCACCAATGTTTTGAGAATGCGGACGCCCAGCCCGGAGCCCTGAGGAAGCGGGGCTCTCCCCCGGGTGCTGGGAGGGCGCTGGGACCCGCGGCCGCGGCCGGCCACCCTCCAGGCGGGACCCGCCATTCGGTCCCTTGGGCAGAGCCGGCCTCCAGCAAACGCGAGCAGAGGCATTCACGCTTTAAACACGTTTTCACTCTCTTTTGCATGGTAGCAGGTTGATGGGCCCTTGAGACGTATGAAGTCCGTCCCGCCTGCGCCGGTTTACGGAGAGCCAGGGTTCGCTGAGGCATCCCGGCTCCTCTCCCTGCTCCCATCTCGCCCATCGCAAATAAGCGCTCTGTGAAGAAGCGGGGGGGGGGGGGGGGGGGGGGGGGGAGGAGGAGGAGGGAGGGAATCTGATCGCGTTACTTCTGCTTGCCAAATATATTTCATTTCAGTCAACGCAGTTCAGCAAAAACCCAACCTATCCTTCGGAATCGGCATGTTTCTTGTGAAAAAGAAAAGAAAAATAAAAAGAAATTTTAAAAAGTCCTCGTAACTCGGAGAGAAAAAGCGACATAAAACGTTGCGAAGAGGGAAACGTTTCCTGGCATCCAGGGTGGGTGTAGGAGAGGCACTGGAAATGGCATAAAGCTAAGAGCGTGTGCTCCCGAACGCCCCCCGTGCGGGGAAGGAGCGCGCTGGGGGCTGCAGAGGGGAGAGCCTGCGGGGTGAGGGCTTGCGGTTTGCCCCCACACGGGCGCCTGAACACTCGTGGGTTTTGCATTGGGGAGGATCAAACCGCAAACCCACTCTGACCGAGCAGCAACGGGCTCCAGGCGGAGTGGGCTGAGCTCGCTGCCCGCCGTGCCCCGCAGGGCACCCTCTCCCGGGGTAGCGGGTGGGAAGCCGCCCGACTTTGCCGGAGACAGGATATTTTTAATTGCATGGAGGTTATTATTTCACACATTCCCCGAGCAGAGACAGCGAGGTGGTTCGGATCCTGCCTCCGCCCCCGAAACTGGCGGGGCTGTAGGCAAGAGGGTGCAATTAAGCCCCTGCCGTGATTTTTTCCCACCGGGCGCTGGCACGGAGCGCCCTGGGAAAGCGGCTCCGGCGGGTGCGGCCGGGCTGAAGGCTGCACCTCCGGCCCCGCAGCACCGCTAGCCCCGGCCGGGGGCGAGCGGGCAAGCCCCGGGGCCCGCAGCAGCTTCTGGCCCCTGCCTCCCCCGGCCCCGGGCACAGCGATGCGGGGCAAGCAGCCCCCTTTCAAATCGGGGCGTTGTCCTCTATCAGGGGCCCTCTTGCAAGAGTGGGGAGCGGACCAGCCCTGCGGTGACCTTGGGATGGAGACGGGTAGATAGAAATTTCTCTCCTTGTCCCCCTCTCACCGGAGCTCTTCCCTGCACCAGTCTCCCACCCTGGCAGCTAGGGGAGAATGTGACTGGCTGCACAGGGCCGTATTTTCCCCGTTGGGACACCAGGCACTCTCAGTGTAGAAAAGATAATCACTGATACTGTTAATATAAAGAATCCTATGAAGATCCCACTCTCCTGAAGCTATGGGAGTACCCTGGGCAGGCAGTCATGGTTCAACATCCTCCATCTCCCTTCAATAGCCACATGGCCTCCTTGGCTGGACGGCAGCATCCTCTTGGCCCAAGAGCACCAAGGGCGATGGGCTGGGGCCCAGGCCATGCAGCTGGCCCCGGCACCACCTTCCCCACAGCCTGGCCTCCATGACCCCCCCGACTTTGGGTGTAGCAGCAAGAATGACCTCCCTCTTCTGCAAGCCCTTCCCCAAATGCCAAAGACACCAAGCCAGAACTGGTTTGTTTTATACTGCCCAAGAAAAGGCTGATTTCCAAACCACTGGTGGGGCTGGAAAACTTTCTGCCCTCAGGTTGGCATCTCCCAGCAGAGCATGAAGGCGAGGTACCAAAATCATGTGTCTGAGGTGACTACCACATGCAACACAGAGCCAAACAACCATCCTCCCGTTTAATTTTTTTTTCATTTTAATGACAACATCGTCGTGTGTGCTTGTATAAATCCTCGGTGATTTCACAGCTCCCCGCGGTAATATCACCAGGCTGACTCTTATGATTTCCTCCACGCCTGTACAGTTTTAGATTTATAGGTCTCTTACATACTCATTCACAGAAATAAAAAGGGCGGGGGTAGAGAGGACTTGATTTCTGGCAGCTCTCTGAGGTTTCCATGCCAGATCCATGCAAGATCGAGGGCTTTGGAAATGTGGGTTTGTAAACCAACCCCTTAACTGATTGCACCAACTTTAGGGAGTTAGGCACACACTCACACGCACACATGCACACACAAAGTCATGCCTAAAGAAGGGTTAAAATTTGTTAAAGTGCGTGCTGTGAAAGGGAAAAGGAAAAAAAAGAGCCCCAACCCCCCAAAAACAAATAGTCTTGAAAGAATCTTTGCATGGCAGATGCATTAATCCCATGTAATAACCACTCTGGTGCCTGCTAGGTCAAAACTCTCCCAGCACTAAGAAATCCAAACTTTGCGTGGATTAGGATGAAATCAAATGGGTATATCAGCATGAAAATCAGACAGTGGAAGAGCAGCTGCTGGGGAGGCCAAAGGGTCTGAGTTATCCAAAGGTTAGGGCCCAGTACAGCCATCGCCAGATGAAGGGGAACAAATGCAAATGGTGATGATGACAGGGAATCAGGAAAGAAGTGTGCTAAACCTGATAGCTCTTTGAGTAGGGAGGAATTCTCAACTCATTTCTCTCTACAGGGATGTTACTCCACTCTCTTCAGTCCTCCATAGCTGTGCACTTGCCAAGTATTTTCCTGCTGATAGCACAACATTTCAAGAGAGCCCGCCTCTACCTCCCCCCCAAGAAATGTCTCTGCAACAGAGCTCCATGGGGTAAATGCCCAAGAAGGCAGCAAGGGGATCTCCCTCAGACCTCTGGCAGATAAAAGGAGATCTGCATGTGCCCCAGTGAAAGTGGTCTGGAACAGATGCCAGTTCCTCATTTCAGAGACAGGAGCACAAGTATGAGTTAAGGACGTTCCAAGTGAAAACATGGTGCCTTCTAAGCCCTGCAGGGAGGTAAAAGGCACCAGCATTACATGAATGGCAGATGTGCTGCCTACAGACTGTATTTTCCATGGCATCAAGCCTTCACACTGGTAAGAGATCCTTCCTAAAGAGCAGTAATCTCCTATCAACACCCAAGAACTGGAGTTTCCGATGTGCAACTACTTGCCTTTAGAGGCACTTTGGGTGCATTAATTGAAGGATTAGGCCTTCCTTCTCTGTTTTCCTCCTGTCTGGAAGGCTTTGCACACCCTTTGTACAGTAGAAGTTAATCAAAGCCATTCTCATGGTTAATATACTTCACAGTCAACATAGGGGTGGGCATTTGTATTGGGCTAACCGACACCTTTCAGAGGGTTTGCATATAAAATGACACCAGAGTGCTGTCTTTCAGGTGCCTACCTACCACACAACAGAGAAGATGGATCTGACCTATGAACTAGGCAAGTTCACAGAGTAATTTGTACTTTGTAATCTGTAGAACTTGGGTGATACAGAGCTATTCTTGAAGTCTGTGACTGGAGGGTAAAGACTTGTTCACACATAGAAATGCTTAAGAACATCCACACAGGACTCCCGCTGCACCTCAGATCCACACCCCATCTCAGCCCAGGTGAATTTCCTGCTTAGGCAAACCCGAGTTCCCAGTGGAGATAAGGAAGAACACAGGAACTTGTTTAGAACAAGAATGTTCACTTCTGGAGGTACTCAGGGAGGGCCATTGTATTTTAAACCTAGATCCTATCTTAATTTGCGTGAGCTTTCAAGAGTAGACGCTCATTAGCACGGTAAGATCCTTTCAATAACTTCCTAGTTCTAAGTGAGTGTCTTCTGTTGGTTTGCACTAAGTCCGTCTAATCTAAATGTAATTAAATGAAACTCAGCTGAGATAAAGGGCTCCCATAAGTCTCCATGTAGATTTCCAGCTCAAACCACAACCCAGGCCACTTCTGCATAGAGGTTGGATCTAAAGTGTTGAAACTAATTTCTTTTGAAATCCAGGAGGCCTCACCTGAGCAGGGAAATCACAGTCATCCCCAGCGTGCCTGACAGGCAACTTAAGCAATGATGATGCGCTCAGCTGTACATTACCACCTCACAGCTATGACAGTACAACTGATGGACATGGCACTTCTTAGTCCATTGCAATGAAATGGAAAATATGTTTATAGAAACCGCTGCTGGAACACATTAATTAGTCTCTCTGATTCCTGAGCCCTGACAGCTTTGCTGACAAGGCAGAAGAGATCTCTACCTTCAGCTGCTTCATTCACAGCTACTGTTATTAATTAACCTAACATGATTTCAGTTTAAATTAACACACCGGACACCATGGCTGAGGAATGGGCATCCCCCTTTTTCACAGCTGGAGCAAAACCAGTAGTAACCTCTTCATCTACATCAGCTAAATCCAAGATGAATCATCAATCACATCCCTCAGTGAAATGCTGCGTTATGTGGACGCTCCTGCTTATGTACTTGCTCTCACTTAAGCATCTCATTTCTTTATAAACAGGTTTTTAATCAGATGGAGGGGAATTAATATGCTGATTTTATAATGGTTCAGGAATGAGTATGTCACCTATTGAATAGTTTAACCAACCATTATTTGCCACTTAGCCTGTGCAATTGGACGGGCAAAACCTTAGTTGAAGTGACAGGGTTTTTTGGTATAGTCAATGCATGAATCCTCCACAGCAAATCCACTCTGATGTTATACATGCTCTTGCAGCTTTGTTCTCCCACTGTTTTTGACTCGCACTATCTCACATTGCAACTCTTGCATGCACCCCTTTCTTGTTAGTTCAGACAGCAGAGGCTGCTGCTGTATTTACAGGGCGCTCATGCGTTGTGTCCTGTTGTGCAAGGTATTACAGAGCTGCTCCAAAACATGCTAAATTGCATTCCAGCAGTGCCTGATTCTATGACACAGATTTTGGGCAGAACTTCATGACATATTTTAACCATTTGGAGAAGGATATTTTTTATCTCAGAAAAAAACCCACTGTTTAGACATCACTGGAGTGTGGATGATGAATTTAGGAGGAGAGTGGGAGCCAGGAAATCTGGAGTTTTCTTCCTGCCTGACTGTTGGCTCTATGGCCTTGGGCAAGCCCTAATGTTCTGACTCCACTTCCCAGCCTGTAAAGCAAGGGTAATATTAGTTACTTCATGGCGATGACTGCAGTAGTGATCAGTTAACAGTTTTTCTGTGGTAAAAAAACTTTGAATATTATTGCCTGTAGTATTTTAAAGAGGAACAATGTCCTTGTTATTCAAATTGATATTTGAGGGTAATAAGAACAACCCACAGCCTTACCCTGTTAATCAGGATCACTTCACAGTACTCCTCCAAAAGTATCTCCAAAAGAAAAGGGACAAATCCAGTTTGTAATCCAATTCATCTGCTTAGGGGCATCCCAGGCATTATACAGCTGCTGTGCAACATCTGAAGTGGAAACAACCCAGTTTTCATTAGTGCAGATTTTGACTGGAAGAAAAACTATTCTTTTTATGGCAAACTTCACGTTTTTCTCTTGCGCTTCTATTTTGTACCACTTTCTCTTTTTCCCTATTTTGACCATGAGGAAACTTCTCTTTTCTCCCTCTCAGGAAATCAAAATTAAACTCCCAAAACACTGCAGATCTATTGTCTTTGTTTAAGACCTTTCTCATCAAAAAAAGGCTGTTTGCTCTCAGCTCATTTCCAAGCCACCTGGCTCCTGGCTGCTCGAGCAGATGCTGGTCAGGTAAGCCGCTGATGTCTTGTGTTTCCCAATTGCCTCCAGTGTTCAGCCACCACCATTTTTCCTACATGTAGATGGAAATCTGTCCAGGGCAGGGGACATCTCAGTGTTCTCTGCTTTCTCCACATTCCGCAAACTGAGTCCTGCTTACAGGGCTAAGGAGCAATGGCAATAATAACAATGAAAAAATACGATTAAGGGATCATTAGCTCTAATAATTCCTAGTCACAGGAGCAGTGCCTGGAGGCCTCCTGCTATCAGCCTGTACAAAGCCAGTCTGGGTCTGCCTGGCCCATGTGGAGCATCAGGCTCATTCCAGAGCAGGGGCAGGGGCAGTGCAGGCATTCCTCGTCACCCTTGCTCCAGTATTTTGTACGGTGGGATGGGAAGCCAAATCAAAGGACCCAGCCATAGTTCCGGCTCTTTAGAGGTGGCAAATATTTTCTGTCTGCAACACCACTGCTTGGCTCTGTAAGCACTAAGTAAATCCAAAATATAGCCCGAGCCCTCTATAAAAGTAATGTAAACCTCCAAGATCTATAACCAATGCTTTGCACTCTCTTATGTTCTGTTGTAGGTTTTATTGCAAGGCTTCATAGAAAGCCATTTACCTACACCCACATCCTGGCTAGGACAGTGTTGTCTGATAAGTGTCTGTCTGGAGGAAACCACAGCAAAGCCATTATAACCAACATTTTGTGGAAAACAGCCTTTCCTGTTAATTCCATAGTCTCCGGTTACTTCCATTCCCTTTCCCTGATTCCAGGCCTTCCCTGTCATTGCTCCTATGGTGCCCTTATGCACTGGCCAGGAGGCTGTAACAGAGCTTGCAACTCTCACGTAACAAGGAATTGCACGACAAGGAATGATACAGCCAAAATCCTTGTCTAGCTTTCCCACAGAAGACCTGACACTGGTTTCACAGTGCCACACATGTGAAAGGTCTGACACTCCAATACCCAGCCAAAAAAACAGTGCGTTCCACACGAGTGTGTAAGCAGATCATTACAGAGGGACTGGCCTGGAAGACACCAGATAACTTGTTTGGAAAAGCACTGCAATATTGGGATACGACCCCCTGGTATCTCTCCACCAGCTGGGAAAAGGAACTCTCCCAGGGACACGAGGTGGGTGCAGAAAGGTGTTCAAGCCTTTAGCTGTGACCCAGCTGGTGTTACATGGCTGTGGGCAAACACGTGATTCATCATCTGTATGGTTGTAACTGAACAGGGTTGCTGGGTTTGCATTTTTAACAAGACATACGCATGAATTGAATAAAAAATTGAGACAGGAGGTGGGAGAAGCAGCTGCTGGGTCCAATGGCCACTGATCCTTCCCATGTGAGGGGGTAACCTTTGGTAACCCTGGCCCCATGTCATGTGACAGGGCCAGGAAATAAACCCTGGGCTCTTACCAGCACTCCTGTGTGTTACACCTTTATTGCAGTGATGACAGGTTGATGGCTACACTGAAAGGTTCTTTTCCTTCGGGGAGTCCTGTCCAATGTTCAGCTTTATCCGTCCGTAAGTGCTGTCTAAGTAGTGTAGGGTCGCTGGGAAAGGTTCCCGCTCCCCCTCCAACCCCCACCACCTAAAGACTGTGGCTGGGAAAGGGGCCCCTCACCTGCCTGTCAAAAGCCACTAACTCACTGTCACCATGGCCAGCTTTCTCCTCCCTGGAAGTGGAGGGAATTTACCTCCATGGAAGCCTTTCAGAAGGAACCTCCTTCCCTCTCTCCCTTTCCCATCCCGCCCCATCTCATCCCAAACCAGTGTGCTAAAATACCAGCCAATCCCTGTGTGCTTTTCTTGGATCTCAGGAGAGAATATGGCAAAGATGGTCTCATTTTAGGTAACACCTCTGGCAGACTGGAGAATACCGTAGCAGTTCCTCTCCTTAACAGTTTCACTTCTCTATATTCCTTTCTGGCAATTACATTATTAAGGGCTCTTAATATGCTGCGGGGTTACTATAAACACAGAGCTGCTGCAGGGGCATTGGAAGAAAAGAAACCAGGAGTTAACTGAAGAAAGAAATGAAGTAGGAAGGAGGCTAATCACAATTTGTGAGCTCACAATTTTTTTAATGCTATTATTCTTTCTTTTATTCCACCCCTCACACCCCCTAGCTCTCTTTTAATTACCACTCGTGGGAAAGGTAAGCTGACCGGTTTGATAATTCTTAGCACCACAACAAGCGGTAGGAACGAGTTCAAACTGGAGATTCTAAAAGCTTTCTCTTTGTATAAGATGAATTTATAGCTTGGAAACTAAATATTTGTTCAAAGAACTGTTGGAGGTGTTTGAGCACACAGGAGAGATGAAATGGCAGATTAAATATTTCATTTACATGCGATATGCATGGCATTAATTCTTAATTCTTCACCTGTTTTCTGAAATCCTTTGACAAACACAGGGCATTTCACCTCGTCATTGCTATTTTGAGCAGCTTTCAGGCTCATTTAATTATTTTATGTTCCTGTGTGGAAGTATCCTGGGAGGGGAGCAGACTCTGGTCCCTAAGTGGAGCACCACAGGCTGCAGGCGGGCTGATTCCTCCTTTAGCAGACATTTCCAACACGCTGATACTGAATAAGGATGGGGCTTCGCCCAGGAAACCAGATCTGGCTCCAGTGGTCATGCAGATGCTCTGGGGATAAGCTCCATAGGAATGGCTATAAATAGAACAAACAAGCAAACAAACAAGCAAATGGTACTTCCCACCACAGGAACTCGGTGAAGTTTCTCTGGTGGCAACAGGATCTGGCGATTTTGGGGCTTCTGGGTGTTCAGTGCAGGGTTTACTTCTGCACAGCAAGCCATATGACATGGGCTTTATCAGCACCATTGCCACGTCTGGGGGCTTTTTTCCTGTAAATCACTGAGCTATTATGAAACCATGATCCACAGCTTACTCAAGCAAAACTTTTCTGTGCTATAATTCTTACATATCGACCCATCTCTCTATGCATAAATCTGAAAGCCTGCACAACAGTGTGGCAGAGCTCCCTCCTGTACACACACTTGTGCGTACGCACCCACACACTCTCTGCTCTTTCTACTTACTAGCAGAATTACAGAAGAGGAGAGAGTGCTTCTGTGCTGACGATGATCTGATAATCTCCCGCAGTCTGCTTTCGAAAGAAATACACATATTTACCCATAGGTTCAGGGGACGATTCCAGGGTAGAAAGTACATGTAAACATGCAAATTTGTACTCCATCCATAGTTTATTAGAACAAAAGGTATTCCTTCCTTGTACTTCTAATAGAGAAGATTAAAACAGTACCAAATGTGAGCATTAGTGACTCTGGAAAGGGGTTTTATTCTTTATGCCCTAAATGCCTAAACTTAATATTTTGAGGTGGCACACAAGCCGTGATCATAAAACGAGTTTTACTGGGAAGCCATGTTTACTTCTTGTTTATCAGGCTTATTTTAATTCACTCTGGGTAGGTTCCAAGTGCTGTGTTAGAGATTAAAGGCAACTGCTCGCCCCAATTAGCAGCCAGCCTTTTCTAAGTAAAAATATTTCTGAGGGGCGAGATGAAAGTAGAATAATTTCTCTTCATTAACAGTAGAGATCTGGAGCGGGTTATTTTGCACTAAACGGCTATACCTTGATTTTGAGCTTCTCAAGATTTAAAACAAGTGACCACGTAAAAGTGAAACCCAGTGCAAAAATACCCCTCCAGGAACTGCTTTCGATAGAGCACACGAGCTCTGCAGTAAAAAGCATACTGACTAGTAAAACTTCGGGGCTGTGCAAGACTCCAAGCTCTCCAGCAGAAAATCTAGCTCTGGGGCACTAATCTCTCCGTCTTTCACGCAGAACTTTTCAACTGAAGCCGCGGTGGAGGCCGTAAAAACTTTTGCTTCCCTTTAACCAAGGCAGCAGAAAATTCACGCTGTTCTAAGGGGACAGTCAGCTGCGGGGCTGAAAAAATCGCATTCAAAAGGACTTTACCGTCTCTTTCCGAATATGACTCCTCTGTGCGAGTGTAAATCCTGCCTTGTGCACACAGTAAGCAAGGCAAGATTTTCCCTTCGGAGTAATATGGAGTTTATCAACTAAAATTGAGCAAATAAAGCTCGAAACTTTATTTCAGGACCGTATTTTATACCTGAAAGACTTGTTTTAATTTTCACGTTTTCACAGAGGCCTATAAAGCTTACTTTGCACCCGCTTAACCTTCGGGGGAGGGGGTGTGGAATAAAGTAGCGTTGGCCACAGCAAAACAGCCGGGTGAACACGGCCCGCCCAGCCCCGACACCACGGCGATGGGCCGGGCAGAGCCCCACGCTGCTGCCCGTGTTCCGAGTGGGCGGGCGTGGAGTGGGCCCTGCCGGGCGCGGCGCGGAGCCCACGGGTTTCCCCGCCACCCGCGGCCTCGCTTGCCCGGCGACTGTTAGCCTGGCCTCGGCCGTGGCGGTCCTGTCCCCCCGTCTCCCGCTACCCCGGGGTAAGTCTCCGGCGCCTTCTATAAACTTTCTAATGAGCAGAGAGCCGGGGAAGGCGAGTCACCCACCCTGGTGAAACACACACGACCACCCCCACCCGGGATCCAGACGGGGACCCCGATGACTGATTTATTTACCGGCATTGTTTTACTAGACAATGCTCGCTTCCCGAGAAACTTCGGGCGTCTCGGCTGCATATTGTTTGGAAATATCTTTTCAAATACCCCATCTGCCCCTCGTTTCGGCCAATCGTAACACCTCCTTGATTGGAAGGGGGGAAAGCTTAGATCCTGCCCTTTATTGAAACCAGCGGAGGACCTCGGGAGGAGGGGGCGGGAGGGGAGGAGAAAAGGGGAGGGGGAGCAGGGCTGGGGGGAGCCGTCGGTCGGCATTAATCACACATCCACTTTGTCAAGAGGAGACAGTGCCGATGCGTGCAGCCCACATGTTTTAGCGGCCGCGGTTCCCCGCGCCCGCGGAGCCGGGAGCCCGCCGGGGCCGCGTCGCCGTCCCCGCATCACCTGCCGCCCGGCAGCCGGGCACTGCGCGGGGAGGCGCGGAGAGCCGCGGAGAGCGGGACTGGGAGGGCGGGCATTGCGCCGGGAGGCGCGGAGAGCCGCGGAGAGCGGGACAGGGAGGGCGGGCATTGCGCCGGGAGGCGCGGAGAGCCGCGGAGAGAGGGGCAGGGAGGGCGGGCATTGCGCCGGGAGGCGCGGAGAGCCGCGGAGAGAGGGGCAGGGAGGGCGGGCATTGCGCCGGGAGGCGCGGAGAGCCGCGGAGAGAGGGGCAGGGAGGGCGGGCATTGCGCCGGGAGGCGCGGAGAGCCGCGGAGAGAGGGGCAGGGCGGCCGGGCACTGCGCAGCGGCGGAGCTGCCGGCACCTGCGCGGCCCCGCGTCCCGCCCGCCGCCGCAGATGAGTTACACGCAGGATTACAGATTAGGACGAGCCGATAGACGCAGGTTTTTCTCCGGCTCGCCGGGGCGGTTCCTTGCTCTGACAGCGGAGGGGAAGGACAGGGATGCAGACTGATTCCTGGGCGGAAAGCCTTGCTTGTAGAGTTTGAAACTGCAGCGCTGCCCTGGAAACACTTCTTCGTAAAACATCTTTTCAAACACGCACATTCCTCATCATCTACAAACACAGCTGTGAGTGTATAGGCGTATTGGCTCGTACACGTGGGTGCGAGAATATGCACATCTCTCTCTCCTATAAGTGACCCTTCCTGCTACCAGATTTCCCTTCTTCAGTTTGCCTTTCTTCCTGATGTGTCGAGGTTCTGCCTTTAAATATCGGCCGGGAAAGAGTGTTTTGGGGCGATTTTTCCAGGGCAGGAATTTATTCAACTGAAGTAGCCCCTGCCCTCTGCACTGGAAGTAACATAATATAATAATTGCAGGACTGTGTCTTCAGCCCAAATCCGAGCCCAGAGCGCAGCCCACATCCTGGTCCCTATTCCGGCTGCCCCGTGAATCGGGCGTTTGTGTTAACCTGTGTGAGTGCTAGTTATTCCGGGCTGAACAAAAGTCTCCATCAGCTCCTGCAGGCGTGACACTGGTGGGAGCAGTGAAAACGGTTCCTTGTGGGCTCGCTGGCTACTCGCATGAAGGGCAAACTCTGCGGGAGCAAGTCGCCTTAGCCGGGAAAGGGACGGGGAGGATGGGCAGGGGACACGGCGGGGAAGGATCGCGCGTGGGACGCGGGGGAGCAGCGATCCCGCTGCTTCTTGTGGGTGCACACTCACACAGACATACTCACACACGCACACACACGCAGATGCTCCGCGCTGCCGTGCTCGCTCTCAGGACCCACGCGAGGGTTATCCCCCCTCGTGATCGGCCGGTGGGGCTGCCCGTCGCCACCCCACGCCGGCGCTCAGCGGGGTGGGTGCGTCTCGCTGCCCACCCGGCTTCGCCTTGCCCAGCTTCCCCAGCTGAAGGATGCAGCTGAAGAAACTGCTGTAATAGCATCATCATTATTATTATTATTATTATTTAGGGGGAGGCAGGGAGCAAGAGGTTCCACCATCCGATCCAGCTAGTGTAGAAACTAGCCGATACATATACATACATTTCTGCCCGGGGTGTTGGGATGGGGAAAAGTGTTTGGCTCTGATATTTTCCAGGCTACCTCCTTTTCCAGTACTCTGTCCGTGATGGTGTGATCCGTCTCACCCTGCTATAGAGAAAATAAGACTAAATTGCTTCTCTATTAATAGCTTTTGGAGTATCTCTCCTTCTTGCAGATAAAATGACTGGCTGCTGGGAAAAAAAAAAAAAAAAAAAAAAGAAAAGAAAAAAAAGACTGTGAAAGGAATAAAACTCTAAGTCCATAAAGATGAAATGTAACGAGTATGTTGAATACATAACGCCGCTATATAACAGTTTCAATTAGTTGAGTAAGTCCTCTGTAACGTCTTGTAAAGGTGTAAGGACACGTTTACAGTATAAGCAACATAATGTTCTCAACTGTACGAGTTAATTATTTCCAGATTTATTTTTTTTTAGAAGTGAGTTTCACAAGTAAAAGCTCTGTCCGGGTATAAAACAACTGATGTATTTTTCCAACATTAAACATCTTGAGTTCATAATTAGAAGCGGAGGAGAGAGAGGACAGATAAATAATTAGACTCGGGGATTTCGGGGGGGGGGGGAAGAAAGAACAGCCTTTTGTCTTTCGGGGAGTCGCGACGACGGCGACTGTGTCTCCTTCGCTCAGATTTATCTCCGCTCAATAGTAACCGTGTATAAGGCAATAACGCCGCCCGGCACAGCCCATACATGTAACCAGCGGCTGGAAGGGAGCGGGGAGCAGAGCTTTTCACTCCTGCGATTCACGAAATCACGAGAAATTTTGCGAAGATGCTTCTTTCTGACTCAACGCCTCCGAACTTCTTGCAATATAAAATCCCGGGCGCGTGTCAAGGTCCGTGCACGGCCCCAGCTCTCTGCCCCCGCAGCGTTACCCCTCTCCACGCCCCGGCCCCCCCCCCCCCCCCCCCCCCCAGCTCTGCCATTCCTCCCACGGGGAGCCATGGCACCTTCCATCGTTGGTGGGGCTGGGACAGACCCCGGGAGGAAGTTGTCGATAGCCTTTTCGGTTCCCTCCTGCCGTCCCTCCAGGGCTGACTGTCCGTTCACTCTCTTGCTTTTTATGCTGTAAAGGTCGCGAGTACTTTGTTCCCGAGGAATGGAACTTGCTCTCACGCCCGAGTGGAGCCGAAATCTCACCCCTTCCCCCGGGAGACTGCGCTACCTACCTGGACCCATCTATTTCTAATCGCCCCCCTCAAAACGAGCTGCCCGAGCCTGCCTCCCGCCTGCCAGTTTCCCTTAAAATTTATCTCATATTTAATCGTATTTTAACTTTCGTCGGAGCGGGTGAAAATTCTCGGTGGGTGAAAGTGGAGATGAAGAGGAATAAAAAAAAAGGATGGGATTTCCCATGCTTAGGCCTTTCCAATAACTGAGTCCAGGACCTAAAACTCCATGTGAAAGGCTTGGCTTTAGCTCCCTGCGCTCCACAGCTTCCAAGACAAGCATAAGCCGAGGCTGAGCAGATACCCATCGGTAAAAACCAACGCAAAATTTAGTTGCCACTAATTTTGATTGACAATATAAAGGCCCACAAATCCCTCTCTTTTGTACGCGTTAACCCAAAGTTGTCTGATTTAAAACCAGGTGCTAACAGCAGAGCAAATAAAGACTTCCAGATTTCTCTTAAACATACTTACATTATTTGTTAGGGTTTTTTGTTCCTGAGGAACCAATCTCACTTTGGGCTCGTAGGGGGTGCTCGCACCGCACCGGGACCAGCGAGAAAGTCTGCAGGGGATTTGATTTTTTTTTTTCTTAAAGCAATCAACTACAGCATAACTTTCCGTGGGAGGGAAGTCCTCATGAGGAAACATTCAGGCGTTCAGAATCGTTATCGGAGCTTGAAGAGAAGCCTTGGAAATTTTAATCTTTAAAATTGTATATGTACACACACACATAGGTAAGAAAACTTGTCTAGGTTCCTACATGGATCATTATAGACACACATAACCCAGGAGAGGTAGAGCGGTGCTTAACAGCGAGGAACTTTTTCCCAGTCCTGTGGGAAGTCTGTAGGTACCTGATAGAACGAGAATCCCATGAGCCTTGATTTTTGGGTTTGGTTTTCTCTTCTGTTCTTTTCTTTTTTTTTTTCCTTTTTTTTTTTTTTTTTTTAATAAGGAAACAGGAGCGACGAGTTTCTAATCTGTGTAGGCAAAAGCATATTTGCGCTTCTAAGGGTGAGAAGACTAGGAACGTCTCTCTGACCTGCGACTGGGACCATATATTGTTCTAAAGTAGAATGTCAAAGTAAAGTTATTTACCACCTGGATGTCCTTGACTTGGGATGATTAAAGTTTAATCCGAGGTGTGTGCACAGCTTTACCGTGTTATTTAAACACATCAAAGGTCGTAAAAGGATTCCAATAGCATGAGTCGTACACCAGAGAGCTTTCTTTGTGGAGAAACCCGTATTTTGTTCTAGCCTAAGCTCCAGAACGCTCTTTAAAGAAAAAGGAAATAAAGGGGGGAAAAAACGGGGATGGTAAGGGGGAAAGGGATTTAATTTCTAGAGAGGGTGGCAGACTTCAAAGAGGCTGGAGGGTCGGGCTCTGGGGGATACACCCGGGGAAGGACAGAGCCTTCAATTATCATTAGCTGTGCAGACATCTAGTGGGAAACCCTCGCAATTGCACCCCGACCTCCTCCGCCCCGCGGGAAGGCGCTTACCCCGGCTTCTCCGACGCACCGCTCCCCTCCGCTCCTCCGGCCGCCGCGGAGCGCCGCCGCCGCCGCCCCGCCGAGCCGCCGCCGGCGCGGAGCGGAGCGGGGAGGGCGGGGATGGAGCGGGGGTGGTGGGGAGCGGCCCCCGCTCGCCCCCATTGGAGGCTCCCGGTGCCAGTCCGGCCCGGCCCGGCCCCGCCCGGGTCCTGCCCCGGTGAGACCGGCCCCCCCACCCCCACCCCCGACCCCCCCACCCCCACCCCCACCCCCGACCCCGGGCTGGCTTCAGCCCCACGACGGCGACCCCGCATCCCGCCGTGCTGCTCCGCCCGGTGCCTCGCTCCGTTTGCCACGGGCGGTGCTCGAAACCCAGGCAATGATATCCCCCCTCTCCCCCCCGCCCCGCAGCCTCCGGGGCTCTGTTTACCCTTGCAAATACCTGATGGTTATCGCTGGCAGGGGACGGGAGCCGGCCCCGGCGCCCGGCGGAGCCACCCGAGGCAAGCCGGGACACGCGGGGCGCTGCGACCCGGCGGGGCGGCGGACATCCGAGCTTCCCCGAAACCCTGTCTGCTCCTTTCCGTGTTACAGATCTCGGCAGGGGTAGGCAGGAAAGAGAGGACGGGGACTGGCTAAGCCATAGGGGCGAGCTCGGCTCCAGGCTTCCCCGGTGCCATGACAGAAATTCACGTCTTCATTTACCCCGCGGGTTTTGGGGAGAGGACGGAGTTAGTTACTCGGGGAAGGTGGGAGAAGGGAGAGGGAGGTGTGGACCTTGAGCTTTGAAACATGTGTTGGCACCTGAGCGACAGAGCGTCCCGGGACGGGGTGTCCCAACCAAGCTGTCCCCGCCTAACAGGTGGCTTCTCCTCGGGCACGAAAGGCGTTTCCCAGCTGCAGTGGGACCCAGTGCCAGGATCGCCCCTATTTTGTGGGGAGTTGGGGGAGATGGGTGGGTATTGTCTAAAACGGGTGGTCTCCTCCCGTCCCACCTTTCTTTTTTTTCCAAGGAGTTCAGATCACTTCCAACTTCTTAGGTGGTACCTGATCTGTGGCAACTGAGATGTAGGAAGCCCCGTCACCTGCCCAAATGATGAGGCAGAGGGGGAGCCTCGGAGATCTCCTCCACCTTGTGAAGACTCAAACTACTGCTCTTCCAGCCTCTACGGTTTTTTCTGGGTTTCTTTTTACCAGGCAGGGTTTTCCTTGTCGTTTTGTTCCTTCAGGGGTTTCTACAGAGGCCACATTTTGATTTCCACCCCAATGTCAGAAATTTCTTCAGATCCTGAAGAGCCGTCATCTTGTTTTCTTTCCTCTTCCTCTCCCTTTTCTCTCAAGTTGCCGGTCACTTGCCGTTCCCAAAGACTTCCATGGCTCGCATGGATGCTCCTCACCTCGGAAAGCAAAACCATCCCTTTGGGTACCCAGAAAGGGGAAGAGACATCTTGCTATGAGCACACAGATTTGAATTATTAGGCTGTAAATTTCGTACCGTGATAAAAGCTTCAGCTGTGTTGTTCAATATTAAAGTTTTTGGCAATAGCGTCACTTGTTTCTTTTACTTCCTCTAACCCCCGCCTCAGACCTACATTCCCCTCTCACAGATTTCTGAGAAAATCTTTCATGTTTTGTTTTAATATCGCATATATATGTTTCAGGTTTCTTAGCTGGTATACAAGTAAGAACGGACATATGGCAGGAACATTTGATGTTTGCAAACGGGCAGAAGATACTTGCTAACCGATTTCCGCTGTGGAGTTATATGGGATTCTCGTTTTATATATAGGCAACTTTTATGTCAGCTGGGATATTCTTGCTCACGGTTTTTAAGGTTTCGATCCTGTGGTTATTGTTAAAAAGGTAGTGCAACCCATGACACACAGAAACCCCCAATAAATGCAACTTAAAGCTTAATTGTCTAACTGGGGTAGTTGTATACCTAATGTCGTCTTCCCAGCTAAAGTGAAAATCTTTCGCCATGGTCTTGCCGTGCTACTGAAGATGAGAACTTGATTGAAAGCTAATGATGAAATGTCGATTACTTGATTGGCTAGGTAGCGTCCAAACTTCCTAGGAAGCTCAGCACAAACTTCTGACCTCTCTTTTAGTGACCCCCAGGGTAGTCACAGACCCGGAACCCCCCTCCCTCCAGCCTCCCGCTAAAATTAATAGGTCAGACAAGCTCCCTCTCCTTCATTTGCCAAATATTTACATCACCCGAAGTGGTGATGACGTGTCTGTTCGTGCCTTCATCACCTCACAGAGGAATTATTCCTTGTGGGTAAAACTTCCTGACGGGTTATGGGAGCGGGAGCGGAGCGTTCCCCCGGCAGCAGGTGGGCTCCCGGGCCGGGGCTGCGGGACGTGCCCCAGCTCCTCCGGGGGCTGCCCCCAGCCCCGCCGGGGCAGCCGCCGTACACCTCCACCTCTGGCCTGACCCGCTCGACCTGGGCAGCTTCTCATGGCTGCGCACACAGGTTTCGGACCCAAACAGCGAGCTGGATTTCTCCAGGTAGAGTCCCTGGGCTGAGAATTTGTTGACCTGAGAACAGCGACAACCGGCGTCCGGCGGATACGGATACTTCTGCTGAGCAAAGGCACACCAGCCTTTATGTTTCCTTTGGAACACGTCCTACGAGATGTAGCTTTATGTTAAATCCAGCTGGGTTTTTTTTCTCCTTCTTCTCCTTTTTCTTATTTTCTTTTGTTTCTTTTTAGACGGGCGGGGTGGCAGCGGGCTGAGCTGGGAGATGACAGATGATTTGACATAGTCCCCACACTCGGCAAGAGAAATTGCAAAGAAATATGGTCTTGTGAAAGTGGATGACAATTGGTAATTACTGGCAGGCAGCGAGTATCTTCCCCACAATGGGAAGGAAGCGGCTCTGAGCGAGAACACTCGCTCGCTGGCACCAGGGCAGCTACATCTGCAGGAAAGCGGCCTCGGGTTGCGTGCAAGGGGACAGGGGAATTTCTTCCTTTAGGTATCTGGGCTAGAAGACCAGGGGGCATGCTTGACTAGAGACTAACCTTTATTGTTCAGCCGCTCATTATTTTGCATGTCAGAGGGGTTGCTATGAAACCACTCCCTTTTCTCTGTGCCATTATTGGACTAAATATACTTTGGCTCCCGGGACTTCGCGAATTGTCTTCGGAGCGTGGGAACCTTGGCGTGTGCCCTCAGCTCCGCTCCAGCCCCTTGGCACCAGCCCGGCTCCTTCTCCCCGGGTAGTTCTCAGAAGGCTCCCAGCACTGCCACAGGGCTGCTTTTGCTGGGCTGAGGCCGTCCCCCGTCCCTCTGGCCCTGGAGAGGATGGGAGATTCTGTGCCCCCACATCCACTCCCCTGCGTGGGGGTGGGGGCACAGGGTGGCAATGTCAGGCGGCGCCGGTGGTCTGGGCAACCGCCATCCTCAAGGACCCCAACCCGATGTGCTCAGGCAGATGGAGTCCGTGCTCCAGATGAGAAGATCTAACCAAGGCATGGGCAGATGGGAACGGCTGGAGCACGCTGTGTGCGGGTTCACGAGGGGCCGACTCCGCTCCCGCTTTTCCTGATGGACCCCGAGCCTCAAACACAACGCTTTAAGCTGATTCCAGAGTAAATAACATCTTGGAAGTCAGCTGTCGCGTATGTAAGGATGGGATTTAGCCTTCAACAGGGCCACATATGTAACCGCTTATCTAAAGAAGACATAAAATACAATAAGCTTTAGAAAAATTCATGATTCAGCAAAAATAAAGGGAGTAATACACTTACCCAGAGATGCAAGTTATCAGCTAGTCTGCATTTGGCTGGTGTTATGTTTAAAGGAAAATACTGTATAATTCCTATTTAGAGAATGTGTTCACGGTATGGGTAGAAAGACATTAGTTCCATCTAACATGAAGAGTAGCAAATGTTTCTTGTTATTAAAGACAGCACGTATTATATATACCTGAGAAATGTACTCTAGGCGCTAGAAAGCATTTTCTAGACCTCGAGCTCACTGTTGGTTTGTTGGGTTTTTTTACCAAATAAACTTTTAACAGAAATGCGTGTGCTTGGTGAAATGTAAAGGTAATTGGAGAACACGGGATCATATCACGGTATCGAGTAACTTTCTGCTGGGAGGTGGTTGGTGCTGGGAGCACCCACGACATGGACGAAGGGCATTTAAGCAGTGCTGGGGACTCAGCCGAAGCCAGCTGGGTCTTTCTGCCCGAAACTGAGCACAGCTCCGGGCAGATGGTGCGTTACTCCTCACGGAGCGTGTCCCCAGGGCTGTCCCCGCGGGGTCTCACCCACGCGAGAAGAAGGGTCTTACCAAGCCAGAGGTGGGACGCTCCTGGGGGTGGAGGAGGACTGATGGGAACCGCATCCCGGGGCCAAGGGGGTCCCTGCTCCCCTCCTGGCTCCAGCACGGCTCTCGGCGGAGGGGTGAACGTAACGTGTCGCAAGGCGAGAGGCACGTGTGTGGTCACGCACACTCCCACCAGCCAGGGCGAGGGGACACGGGACTCTTTTCAGGCGTGCGCGCCAGCTGCCTGCGTGGGTGCGCGCTTCCCCACGGCCACGCACCTCCCTTCTCACCCGCTGCCAGCAAAGGCCCCTCTCCGCACCCGGGCCAAGGGCAAAAAACCCACCCAAAAGCGAGCCCCGTCCGTGTCCCGGGGGTTGGAAGGAGCCGTGGGAAGGTCCCGAGGCGGGACGGCAGGGCGGCCCGTGGGTAGGAGCCGGCAGCCCGGCCGGGTCGCCCGGCACAGGTGTTGCCTCGGGGCGGCTGCCGAGCCGTGGCCCAGCGCCGGACGGCAGTGGGAGGGCTAGCCCGGGCCTGCGGGACGGTAGCCCAGAGCCCGGCCGGGCGGCGGGCAGGCAGGGCGAGCCCCGCGGGCGCCGCGCCAGCCCCGCAGCCGCCCAGCCCGCTGGAGGAGCCAGCGGGGCATGGGTTAGTCTTTACGGGGCTACTCCCGTCCCCCTACTCCTCCACCGCCTTGACAGAGTTGCTGGGGTTTGCCAGATGCAGCGTGTTTTGGTTTTGGGGTTTGGTTTGGTTTGGTTTTTTCTTCTCCGCGGGGAAGGTCTCCGCTCGTGGCTCAGGTAACTTGCAGCTAGAGTCACCCTCCCGTCAGTGCGGTGAGTCCCCGTATCTCTTAAGATATTTCTTCAGACAGCAGCGATTAGAGCCCCAGCTATGTACAGTCTCATCTAAGCAAAGGGCTGGAAAAGTGAGGAAAAAGAGCTGTTAGACAGACCCAGACATTAGAGATAAACTGCCTCCATCAAGTCAATGTTTTAATCGCTGAAACCACTTCTGAAAAGGGAACCAAAAAACCCTCTTGGAGAACGTACTCAAACAGCTGTCTTCCAGTAAAGGCAAACATGTCCAATGTTTCCTGTATTATTTTTTTTTCTCTCCCTTTTCTTTCTCTAGATACTGCGCACAGGCGTCTTTAGCACTGAGCCCTATTGTTTCCCTAGGTGAAGACACGGTTTTAGGAAAAAACAAATAAAAATAAAGACCCTGCAACTTCTTGCAGAGAGCGGGAACGTCCACTCCTGCCCCTGAGCCCTCCCGGTCGGGCGCTGTGTAAATGTCACGCCATTACAGGCAAGTTATGGTGAGAAGGGCTTTGTGGAAACGCTTTCTCTCGCATTGTAAAGGAAAGATCGACTTCGGCTTCTCTCCGACAGCTTTTCAAAGGGAAATAAAACAGCACAAAGTGGGCCTGAAGCTCAGGAAGAACTTTTTTTTTTTCCCCTTCCCCTAATGAAAAAGGTGGAGGGATAAGTTTAATTGTAATCAGGCTGCAACAATACACCATGTGATCATGTGGTAGCAATTATTACAAGCTCCCAGCAGAAATCGAGAGGATATGCCATTGCAGCTCACTGTACCCTGCCTTCGTTTTCTTTTTCTTTTCCTTTTTTTTTTTTTTTTTTCCAAAAAATTGTGACCTACCGGTAGATAAGGTGAGAAATGAATTTACCCTCAAAACGCTAAATCCTGAAAATCGGAGGGTAAGCCCAACAAAACCAAGGAAGATTAACTTGAGTATCATTTTGTTGTCTGTTGGTACTACACGTTTATACTAGAACGTTTTTAGCTGGAAGATGTAACCGACCTGATAAACTACTGCAGTGGACATCTGCACGGCCAGCCTGGCCTCCTCGCTTATCAGAATTTACTAACAGTAAAATAAAGATGTTCTCGGCTCCCTTTGTGCAAGCGAGCAGAGCTGATTGCGAAGAAATCCGTCTCAGTTTGCATGACAAAATTAATTGAAATTGTAGGGGGGGGTTTATCACTGCATTCAAGCAGCCCGCGGCTGACAGAGAGCCTGCAAGGGCTTCTCTTCATCGCTGCATTTACACGACAGTTTAAGCAAAATATTTTCTGCTGACTACCAACAACGTAACGCCAGACTTCTGTTGCTTTCACCCGCCAAATATAAACAGAAAGTTATCGCACACACGCCGCACACCCCCCACCCACTCCCCCCCCCGGAAATACGCTTGTGAAAATATTACAGGAAAAAAATGTAAAAAACAAAACAAAAATCAGAAGAGACCTTGTCCGTGAGACAGAGATCAGGATCATTCCCATTTTCACTTTAATGACATGAAATACCTCCAGTGTGTTTTCTAGAGCTGAAACAGAAGAAAGTAACACAGAGTGAAGCGATCTTTTGAGACCTCGCTCCGTAAAGATTAGTCCGTGTCCCACACTTCGGGTGAAAGAACTATATTATTTTCGAGCACACCTTATTTACAGGAGGTGGCACTTTGAAAGTTTGGGTGGACTGAAATAGGTAGGTCCGTATCTAGTGTGCGCCTGAGGATTTTTAGGAGGCTTTTTCTACCTGAGAGTAATGCAGCATTAAGCTCTTCGCAAATCTTCTCGGACTTTTCCTCTTCAGCATTTACTTTTACAAATTCTTCTTATTTTGTAATTATCTCAGCCCCCCCCAGCACGCAGTGGGAGGGAGAGAGTTAAGATGTCCTGCGAACCCCGCTCGTAAAGCTGCTTACTTCCATTAGAAACACATGAATATCCTGAAATACAGAGTGTCTTTAAAACGGACTCAGGAATGTTTATCTCAACCCTTGATGCTTTAGAAATTGTGGAAGAAAACAGCGGTGACAGTACTGCTCCAAATTAACCTTCTGGCAGGTAAATTTCATTTGCTCATGAAAATCAAATTCGATTAAGGCTCTTGCCCCTGCTATCACTTTACTCCCGCGTCTTCCAAGACTCCTGGGCTCTGCAGGGTGGAGATTATTATTAGTGACTAAGATCACCCTCTAGCCCCTCCATTATCAGCCAAGATCTTTTAGCGGTTTTAGAGGGGTTTCACTCTGTGTCAAACGTATATTTTCAACAATCAGCCACGATTATTTTTTTTTTTCTTCACGCTCATTATTTAACTTTAAGCAGCGAATGGAAAAGTAAGAGTGGATTTCCTTGGGCGTCAGTTTTTGTTCAGTATTCGTACGATTGTGATTATCCTACAAGAAATCAGAGTTCCCCTCAGTCGGGCATTCCCGCGGCAGGGTTCCGGAGGGTGCGTGTGTGTTTGTGTTATCACACAAAGGCTGGCTTGGGGGAAAAAAAAAAAAAAAAAAAAAAAAAGCCTTCTAGATACTCTGCCGACAAACTCCGTATTTGCAAAACCTGACATTCAGCTGAAAGGACTTTGGATTTCTCTAAGAAAAGCGAAATTTTAAGGCCTCTTTAGGAAAATGAATGGCCATATTCCTATCACATGGGGAGATTTACAAATAATTTATATTTTCTCGTTTAAGGCCAGAATCCTGCGGTCCTTACTGTGGCAAGACTGCCTTTGGCTTCATGGCATCAGGAGCACACAGTGACTTGGTTCAAAGCACTTAGAAGGGCGAAATTCTGCCCTTGCTTACACCTGCGAAGTGCCTTAAATGCACCCAACCGCTCTCAGTGCAGCCAAGGGAAGAAAACGCCACTAAAGCTTTTTGTAATACCTGAGGTGGGCACGGCCGTGCACTGCGAGAGGTGACTACCGCTGAATAGGAAAATCAGTTAGAAATTCCCTGGCTCTGAAAGGATTCAGCACCTTTTAAAATCCTCCTGCTGATCATGGTTGTTCATCCTCTTGCTCCCTAAGGAATTAATACTCGTTTTAGAGGAAACGATTTAACAGATGTATTTCTTCCCAAGGTGTTTTACACGCTATATAAATGCAAAGCAGTTCGGAGGTTTGCATCAAATCTCTTGGAAAATGCTGAGGCTCTATCATATACTTGTGTTTGCTGTATCCCAACTTTATTTCGCACGAAAAAGACAAAAAAAAAATTGGAAGAAGCTTTGATTGATCTGTCGGTTGCGTGCATGGAAGCATTTAATTATCTAGTTAATTTTTCCAAAATGAAGCATTTGTAGAGCATGGACAAATCAATCAGTGGCTTGAAGTAAACTTTTTCTTAGTTTTGGTTAATTTACCCAGCGCATCCCAAGCCTTACATTGCGAAAAATAAAAGCTCTACCACAATGGGTAGGGAATGGTATATGTGGAAGGCAGGGGGGTAGGCTCGGGCATATTTTTATCCCTGGTGTTCATTACAGGGTCCATGATTTTCGAAGAACATCTGTTCTGCTCGATGCCTTCAGCCCTCACGGTTCCATTCTAATATTTAATGGCA
The DNA here is from genome assembly GCA_031468815.1 of Morus bassanus. NCBI lineage: Eukaryota > Metazoa > Chordata > Aves > Suliformes > Sulidae > Morus > Morus bassanus. Next base: position 37,827,725 of record CM062567.1, on the reverse strand, counting down.
GATACCCATTAAGGCAGGAAGGAATTATAGCTGGGGAATGATAATTTGGTATCGGGGGGACAGAACCTAAAATAGTTGACGAGGCTTTTCTCCTCTCTCGGTGTCAATAACTTACTACAGGTCAGTCAAATTCGGAAAGCAAAACAAAGACGTAAATTCCCGTGTCCTACAATAACTATTTTTCTGGTGCTGCATACGCACCCTGCAGATGCCATTTTGCCTGTTTTGAGGAAACGGACCCATTCCCTGACTCCCACCCACGGCATGGCAAAAAGGGGAAGGGGACAGTTGTATCACTGCTCTTACCAGCAGTGAAAAGCACGGCCCTCTTCCCTAATGATTAAATAGAGCTCTAGAGGGAGGGAGAGATGGAGAGAAGGGAGAAAAGAGAGCTCTTTAATCTAATCTCCCTTCTCCCTTTCGCACACAGGGTTGGAACAGCCCCAAGTGGGTAAACAAAACAAAAAAGCAGTCACCAAAACTCAGCAGACCGGATGCCTTTTGCTTCCCCCCCCCCCCCCAACCCTCCACCACTTGTACAGTTTGCACCGGGGCTGAAAGCTACGGTTTCACATGGCTTCTCCCTCCTGATGGAAAGGGGCTTGAAAAGCAGAGGCAGATAAGCAAGAAAAGCTCCGCGGCTGAGGGAGAGGAGAGTTTGGAGAGGGGGGCGGGCTGGGGTGGGGGGGAGGCGAGCTGGGGAGATTAGTGTTCTCATGGCTACCCGCTTTTTAACAAATCAGACAGATCTTCGGGCTGTGAATGACAGTTCTCACATTGGCTAGGCTGCAACTTTCAACTTGACCTTGGCCTCTAGCCGTGTCTAACCCGTATGTAAAACAGCGCTGCCCCATAGAGCTGCCTTCCCTTCCCCCTTCTCCCCCCCGCCGCAACTCGATTTTCAGAAGCAGCCTCGAGAAAACAGAGGGAAAGAAACCGACCCAATTCATGCCAGTCAAGCAATGTTTGGCCGGGGGAATCCACAGGTTTCAAAACTGGAGCCTGAAAGAAGAGGAAAAATATGCGGGAAATAAATATTTGCTTTTGGCCATGAGGAAGAATGCGGAAAAGAGTATGAGAAGTCAAAATGGGAACTCTTTATTGGCTACAATGAAGGGAAAAAAGCGGCAAAATTATCAGGGGAATGACAGCGACTTCAGGTATCCCAACCCATCGCACGGAAAAAGCACCTTGAAAAAAAATCCGTGGGCGCCAAAGGGCTATTTCTCATGGCTGGCAGCTCTGCGCTAGGCAAGGAAAAGCCTGCTCGGTAACAATGTACGTCCCGGGACTGCTCTGCGCTTGTAGCCATGCGGGCAAAACAATGCTACAACGTCAATGGGAAGCACAATAGGATAATAAATACGCCGAGCTGTCAGGCGCAAAACAAAGCAACATGAGATTGCAAAAAGAAAAAAAAAAATTAGTTTTCAGGATGGGAGTATTTGGGGCTGTTTTGTCCACACGCGTGAGGGCTGAGAGCTGTTAACGATGAGATGAACGCTGCTTTAGGTCAAGTTTATTGATAGCTCAGTGATGGAGCATTTTGAGTTCAAGGTTGTGCGCGAATAACTGAATGCTGGGGGGAAACGCATTCGCGCCGGTCGGAGGTGCGGAGAATATTAAAAATGGAAATTATTTCGTCCTATGAAAAATTCTAACACTTATCATGAAAAGGGAATGCAATTAGTTGTTTTTTTTTTTTTTTTTTTCCTAGCTTTCGCTTGCAGAGAGGTACGGCCTTCAAGAAAAAAAAAAAAGATTTTCAGCCAAAAAACCATTTTTTCCCAGCACAAAAAAGCACCGTGGGTCCGTGGGCACACTCTACAAGCCGACGTGCTATTTTACAGCCAAAAAAGATTCAAGCCGGATTGTAGGCCCCGGTTTTTATTATTAGAGCAGCAAATAATAGAGCAGAATCGCGATGGAGATCCAGTTAACCCTCCCGCTCCCCGAGCCCATCCTAAAAGATAATAATAAATAAAATCGGGATTTCCTCGTGCGTTCCTCTTATCTGACTTCTGAGGCTTTGTGGCGAGAGGAGCGAGACGGGTCTTGGGCTTTCGACGGGCAGGAAGGAAGGAAGGAAGGAAGGAAGGAGGGAAGGAAGGAAGGAGGAAAACACTCAGAAAGGACCCCGGGAGGCTTCGCTTCGGGAGCCTTATCTGGCCCGGCGTGCGGCCCGTGGAAGGCTTCTCCGCCCGCCGCCGCCGGCGGGCTCCCCCTGCCATCAGCCGGCCGGGGCTCCGCCACCGCTCCCCGGGGAGAGGCGGCGGTTCAGACCGGGGGAGGAAGGGGGTCGAAGGGGTGCGGCTCGTCTCCCCCCCCCTCTCCCCGGGGAGGTGAGGGGAGGCCTCCGGGTCTTCCGCGGCTCTCGGCGCGGGGAGGGCCCGGGGAAAATGAGGCGGGGTGCGCGGGGGGAGCCCCGCACCTCGGGGAACGCGCCGCGGCAACAACGGGGGCCAAAATGCTCACGCCTCGGTGGCGAGGGGAGGGAGGGCCGGAGGGAGGGAGGGAGGAAGGAGGGAGGAGGGAAGGAGGGAGGGAAGGAAAGAGGGAAGGAGGGCCCCCCCGCCCCCCCCGCGGCGGCAGGACCGCGCCGTGCCCGCGCCCGCGCCCGTGCCCGCGCCCCCGGGCCGGGACCCGGCCCCGCGCGGCGATTGCGTTATTTAATTATCTCCACTTTATTCCTTCAGATGTTTATCAGCTGCTTTGCATATCACGTGGGGGCGGGCGGCCCAATGAGGGCCGGCCTGGCGCGACACTGGCGCGTCAGCCTTGGTCAAGTCCCGGAGATTGAGTATCTCTTTTTTCAGTCTTTGGGGCTTTTAAAAAAGAGCCACTAGTCTCAATGCGGAGCGGGCTATGACAGCCTCCGTGCTCCTCCACCCCCGCTGGATCGAGCCCGTCATGTTCCTCTACGACAACAGCCTGGATGAGATCAATAAGAACATGGACGGGTTTCACGCCGGCAGCAACTTCGCGGCGGCGGCGGCGGCCAACCCCTGCCGCAACCTGATGGCTCACCCCGCGCCCCTGGCCGCCCCCAGCGCCGCCGCCTACACCTCCAGCGAGGCCCCCGCCGCCGGCATGGCCGAGCCCGCTGTCAAGCAGTGCAGCCCCTGCTCGGCCGCCGTGCAGAGCTCCTCCGGCGCCGCGCTGCCCTACGGCTACTTCGGCAGCGGTTACTACCCCTGCCGCATGACCCACCACAACGCCATCAAGTCCTGCGCCCAACCCGCCTCCACCTTCGCTGACAAGTACATGGACACCTCCGTCTCCGGCGAGGAGTTCACGTCGCGGGCCAAGGAGTTCGCCTTCTACCAGGGCTACGCCGCCGGGCCCTACCAGCCGGTGCCCGGCTATCTGGATATGCCCGTGGTGCCCGCCATCGGCGGCCCCGGCGAGCCGCGCCACGACCCCCTCCTCCCCATGGACAGCTACCAGCCTTGGGCCATCACCAATGGGTGGAACGGGCAAGTGTACTGCCCCAAGGAGCAGAGCCAGCCGCCTCACCTCTGGAAATCCACCCTCCCGGGTAATACACCTGCATGGCTCCCCCTGCCCCCCCACCCCCCCACCCCCACCCCTCCGCCTCCTCCCCCGCTCGCCCCTCCCGAGTATCCCGCCGGCGGGGCTCCGGGATCACCCCCGGGCTGACCCTTCCCCGCCCACGCCCGCGCTCCCCGGTCCCATCCCGCCCCGGCCCGCACATGTCCCGGCGCCGCTGGAGCGGCACCGGTGCCGCCCCCCGCCCCCCGCCGGCGCACGGCGCATCCCGCCTCGCCCGCCCGGCCCCGCCGCCGGCACCGGGAGAGGAAACAGCTGAAAAGGGCGGCGGGAAAGTCCGCGGCGTTATTTTCCCTAAACCCCGGAGCACGCAGGCCGGGTAAATCGCTGCAGCCCCGCGCGATTCTTCCCCGGAGTCCCTCGCCGGGCTCCGTGGGGTTTGTTGTTACTGTTTGTCTGTCTGACAGAAGCGAGCCTTTCCCTGCCCAAAAGCTGTCTGCGGCGGCCAGGAAAGAGGAATCCCAAATGCTGAGCCGGGCTTTAGTAGCTAAGCTGGAGCGGGGCAGGCGGAGGAGCGCGCTGTAACTCTAACCCTTGTGCCACTTGAAGATGTCCTAAGCGGTTCGAGCGATTTTCTAACGCTTGCCTGCATGGTTTTTCTGTTCCAGACGTCGTTTCGCATCCCTCCGATGCGAACTCGTACAGACGTGGGAGAAAGAAACGAGTGCCTTACACAAAGGTCCAGTTAAAAGAACTCGAAAGGGAATACGCTACAAATAAATTCATAACCAAAGACAAACGGAGGAGGATATCGGCGACTACAAATCTGTCAGAGAGACAGGTCACAATCTGGTTCCAAAACAGAAGGGTCAAAGAGAAAAAAGTTATCAACAAATTGAAGACTACCAGTTAATGGATTAAAAATTGAGAAGCAGCAACTCAAAAGTTTCAGAACTTTTTTTTTTCCGTGTTCAGATTAAAATAATTATTAATAATAATTAAAAAGAGAAAAGACAATGAACCTCTTCTTTCAGATCAAGAGATCTGTATCTTTGGAATTATAGCTTTCTCTCTCTCTTTTTTTTTTTTTTTTTAAATATTGCTGTAGCAAAATGGTTGAAACTGACAGTTCTCCTGAAATCCCAAGCAGCCAGCCAGTATCACTGACAGACTGTAAAGCCCCCACGCCCAGCCCCGAGAGATACACTTTTAATTAAGACACGCGATTTTTCTGAGATACTTGTAAGTGCTTCTACGACCTTACTGTCCGAGAAGACTCTTCGTGGCCACGATGCGAGAACTGGTTAACGTGAGGAGGTCGATGTGGACACATAAGCTGGTTTTCTTCCATTGCAATCCAAACTGTATGTTGAATGACTGCTCAGGTAAACCATAGTGAAAAAAAAAAAAAAAAAGTACAATTACTGTATGTTTTTAAGCAATGCATTTAGTGTCAAAGAGTAATAATAAACCTCGAAGGTACTGAATAAGGATTTCAGAGACATCAGTAATGAAGGAAGCTCTGTGGAGGATCTATCTTGATAGCAAATTTAAAACATCGCAAACTAGGGGGGATAGAAAGGAAAATATTTGCTTGGATATGTCTTTCGGTTTTATTTTTTATTTTCAACAGATGATTTCTTGTCATCTGAACTGGGGGTTTTTTTTGTTAATGTTTATTTTTTCTCCTGCAGACCGTACAATACATACTTTTTAAAGGACTCTGCCTATTTTAAACCTCAAATAATCTTCAAGAATTAATATTCTAAGTCCCCGGAAATTTTTAAATATTTGACTCTGGGTGGATACAAAAAGCGTGAACATTGGCATTTCTTTACAGTAGGGGGGAAAAAAAAAAAAAACCCAAACCAAAACAACCCTTCCTGGAAAAAAATTTCCAAGAACTTTGAACTGAAATACATTTTTCCCCAGAAGTATTTTGATTTATATAATCTATATTTTGATCTATAAGTAATTAGTCGTTTCTCCTTGTTTATCGTCTGTTATGAGGCCGCAGTAGAACGTTTAGGGATTCTTTTTACAGCACCTTTTAATCCAATCAGTTATTTCAACCAGCACATTATTTTGTTTTTATTCACTATAAGAAGCTATCTTGTAAATAATAAAAAAAAATCAGCGCACTGTGAAAATGTACTTGTGCACCCTCATTTTTTTTTATATTTCTACTGAAAAATGAAAACCCAAGACGTGTAGATAGGTATAGTAGTATTAATACTGTTAATAAAATAGTCACTGTAATAAAACCTGAAAGAAATACTCTTTATTTTTCCATACCTACGTGCATTTCGTAAGAAAAATATAATGTATCTGTCTTACAATCATAATACCGTTGTCTTCCGTTATGTAGCTTATGTATATATGGTGGGTTTGTTGTTTGTTGTTTTTTTTTTTTCTGGACGGTGTTTATCTGAGGGCAGGCACGCCTGATAACCAGCGTTCCTAAACTATAAATGTTTCGGTAATGTTTAACAGTGGTTTTGCAGCGGGGCTGGGGGCCAGGGAGGGGAGGAAGAGGAGGATGATGCCAGTGCAGCGCTGTGGCCCTCGCTGGGAAATGGAGCCCGGCGGCCGGTCCCTGGGCCGGGGAGGGGGGACCCAGGCTGCCCAGCCTGGCGGTGCCTCGGCGGGAAGGTGGGGGGCCGCCGGGGCGATGACAGGCCGGGGAAGGCCTGAAACCTTGACCTTGAGGGGGGAAAAAAAAAAAAAAAAAGAAAAAAAAAAAAAAAAAGAAAGAAAGAAAGAAAAAAAAGAGCCGATTTGTGACCTTGACTTTTGACAGCTCCTCGCGCCGGCGGCATCCGCGGGCCGACAGCGCCACCTGGTGGCCGCCACCGCGCCGTGCCCGCACCTGGCGGCGTCCTCCCCGCGGGCGGCCGCGCACACGCGTACGGACCCGCGCCACCCTCCGCATAGCCTCACATATATATATACATATATATATATATATATGCACATAATACGCCTGAACTTGCGAGGCAGGGCGCGCGGCAGGTCGTGCTCCGCTCTCTCTGGAGGTGGCAGGAGACCGGCGGGGCTGGGCTCGGGGGTGAAAATCGGTGTTCAGCCGGTGCCCGGGCTGGGGGATGCCGGTGCCTGGGCCGGTGGAGGCGGGTGCGGTGCGAGGAGCCCCCGGCCGGCCGGTGTTGCGAGCGGCGGGCGAGTTCGGGCGGGCGCAAAGAGAGGTTTGCTTTCGCCGCCTGTCTCCCGCGGTGGTCTGCAGCTCTAATTAGAGCTATTGGGGGACCTTTACGGTGCATTTAGAGGGTATCACATACCGCCCTAGCTGTGCGCTTCTAGCCTTACATTTCTGAAATTCAAAAGGACCCACCTCTGCAGGGATCTGCGCAGAGCGCTTTCCGAGCCTCAGATCTGACTGTAACGCATTCGTGCAATAACTTACATGAAAAGTACCTGCAGGAGCGGGATCTGTTTTCCAGGAGGCTGTCGTGCCGGGGGCTTTGCGCTCCTTGCGGGATTTTAGCCTTCCCGCTCGCAGCTCTCGGGGCCGCGGAGCGCTGTGATTTCTCAGGCCGTGTGTAACCCGCGGCGTCGGAGCGTGGGAATACCGGCTGCATCCCTCCGGAGGCCAGACAGGGACTTTCTGAGCGAGATTTCCCCCCGTCCCGCTGAGAAAGTAGCCGGGGAGAGGTACATAAGTGACAGCCGGTTTCCAGGCCGTGCGGTTGGGGTGTGTTTTGGGGTGACAGCGTGTCCCTGTGAGGTGACGGGGGGCAGCCCCTACGGCAAGGACCTCGGGCAAAGACCCACGGGTGCAACACCGCCTGAGGGGGTAATAACCCGTCCCCGGCGAGCAGTGCCTTGGGCTGCCCACGGGCGAGGGGAGCCGGGTGGGATCCCAGCCCACTCCGCCGCTGGGGAGCCGGCAGCCTCCGCCGTGCCCCCTGCCCCGCAGCAGCCCCACGGCCTACCCGGCCTCGGGTGGATTTTCAGGGGAGCTGGAGCAGGCAGCAAACACCCGCGCTGCTGTGCGGGGGGCTGCGGGTCCGCCGGCAGCCACCCCTCCCGGTTGTACCCTGCGCGGGGGTCGGGGGCTGCGTGGGCCGGTCTCCCACTGCCCGTGCTTGTCGCCTGCGGGCAGATACCCACCGGTGTGCTCGGCGGCAGGCATCGGACAGCCGCCTTTCCTCCGTCCCATTGCAAGTCTTTCCCTGAAGGAGCTAAATTGCCTGGAGAAGGCCACTTGTGCGTTACACTTGTTCTCGCTCCGAGTGAATAATTCTATTTATTCCGTTATATTTCGCAACCTGTATAATTATCGCATGAGACACGCCGCAAATTACATGTGTTGCAGGTCGGAGATCAGGGTGATAGGAAGGATTCGAGTCCTGTGTATCTCAGGCAGGATCTCCTATTTTCACACCGTGCCCCAGAGCGATATAACTCAGGGGCGCCTTGAAAGAAACCCACAACGAGAATATGGCCGACATTAGTAAAATAACAGTTGTTTGGGGTTTTTTTTAAGGTTACTTTTCATCGGAGCTAGCGTTTGAAGATTATGTTTTCACACTGAACTACCTACCGTTTAAATCTGCTAAGCGTTTCTAGACTGACCTGGATTAGCAAATCTAAATTCCCACTGCTGTTCAAACAGCTTTGCCGCATATATATTTCACAGGGTAAAAAGGGGAGCGTTTGACTCGCGATCGCTGGCAGGAGTAAGGTAACATTTTGGATCGGACCCCTGCCACCGTCTAAGTCAGCGTCGAGGCTCTCGCAGGCTTCAGCAGGAGGAGCAGGTCGTGTTTCCCGGCCCTGCAACGGAGAGCCCCGGCGGGGGAGCAGGATCAGGCCCGCGGCGGAGCTCCCCCGGACACCCGGGCGTGGGGCGGCTCCGCGCCCGGTCCTGCGGGGCCGGCGGCTCCTCCCGGCCCCGCTGCCTTCTCCCGGGGTCCGACTGGAGGCCCCACTCGCGAAACGTCCCCCCGGGGGCCAGTGGCTTGGTCAGGTGAGTAAAGGCCGGGAGCTTCGCGCCTTGTTCACCGGGGCACCCTCGCGGGGGGCGGCGGTGCCCGGCGGAGCCCTCCCCTCCGCCGCCGTGCGGGGCCTTTCAGAGCACGGACACGGTGGGGTGGCTGCGGTTTTCCGAGTCGCGAAAGGTTCCCCGTCCGCGGGGTTTGCGTGCCCGCCCGCCCCCGCCTCGGTCCTCCCGCGTCTCTGCCTGCCCACGGCTGCACACCCACGCAGCCCTCCGCGCCCCCGTCCGTCCGTCCCTCCGCCGGGTAGAGGTGGCCTCGGAGCGTGCGGGAGAGCGGGTGCGTAGGTGTGTGTGTTCGTGTTATTTATTACCTTCACTTGCCGTCCAAAAGATGTTGGCACATACATTTTCAAGTACAAATTGCTGTTGTATTACATATTCCCCTCTCACCAATCTGCCGCCAGCCTCCTAAAATGCATCCCTAATATATTTTACAAGTAAATATATCACCAACGAAAATAATTAAGCGACGTGATACATTACTTCACGACGTCCGTCTCTGCACGCGGTTCGGAGAGAATTATTATTTATATTCCCCTTGTTACCGAGAACGTTTTAAAATGGTGGTGGGGGTCCTATTGTGCCTGGCTTGTTGTGTAGAGTTATATGTGCAAGGAGTTTTATTTGCAGACGTTAAAAAAAAATGCCCCGGAAGAAAGATTTGAAAAGAAAAAAAACACAAAGTTAAAAAAAAAAAAAAAAAAGGTACATAAAGAGAGAAGGGTCTCTATTTTCTCAGCTCCCCTAGAAATTAAAATGTTAGGTATAACATTTTAGCGGATGTGCAGAGGGACGCAAGGGACAGAGGGAGCAAGTTATTCCCGTATATTTAGCGTATTTATTGAAACATTGAAGTCAGAGCGATATTTCATTCCCAGTGTAAAACGCAAAACAGAATTAAAGACAAAAAAGATCAGTTCAGTTTCACTTCAACTGATTCTTGCGGGATTCGGCGACATGTACTTGAATTCCCAGTGTCTGGATACGTTGGTTTATAATCACCTAATTCTGGGCGTCCTTGCTCTCTTAGATTTGAAATTCCCATGGACAGAAAGTGGTCCTACGTCTTTGATGCGGACGGAAGGGCACAGCAAATGTTTTGTATTTTTTCCCACCAAGAGAATAATCCGGTATTTAATCTATCCCCGCCTCGAGCTCTTGGCAGTAGCAAAGGTGGTTTGCTATGGGAAATAAACCTTGACAGGAGCATATTTCCGAAAAAGAATGATAAGTAGAACTGCAAAGCTGTATCTTTTTCCGCCGCCTTTTGCTCAGAAAGACTTAAAAACGCTCGCCGGCTGAGATGGCCTCTGGAGCAAACGCAAAAAATATGGTGCTCAGTATGGAAATGCTCAGAAAATAAAATCGCCCTCTGCTTCCAGAGCAGCGACTTTATTCTGTGTTCGTCTGAACGAGCGGGTAAACATCTCGGCCTTTAGCCTATAAATTAAAGTTATTTAAAAAAAAAAAAAAAAAAAAAAAAAGACTATGGCTTAAATAAAACCCCATTCCTGCTGCATTTCAGCATTCTCCGTGGGCAGCGTTAGCAATAAAAACAAGACAGCGTTTAATACAAAAAAAATATTGGCAGGCGCTAAAAGGCCGTTTGTTGCCATTCATAACTTTTAGATGCGTTTTAATGCACTTTAATGATGATTTGAAGAGATGGCCTTGCGCGTTCTCGGCGGTAAAGGAGTCCAAATAGAAGGGGGGGGGGTGCGTGCCATGGACCAGGGGTGGTTTTCCCGCGTGGGTCGGCAGGGACGTGGGGCGGTGGATGCCGGGCCAGGCCGATGCGCTCTGGCCGTGGGTGTTTTAACCACGCCGTGAGCCCTTCCCTGCCCCCCGGGCCCCCTCCCCCTTGAATGCAGTTGATTCATGAATTAGGGTACGAAATGCAAATGTTCATTAAGTCTTTCCTCCCTCCCTCCTCCCTCCGGCCTCCCTCCCGCCTCCGCAAACCCCTGGAAAAAAAAAAAAAAAAAAAAAAATAAAAAATTTCTCCAGTGAATAGCTTCAACATGGCGTGCTGAAAGGCAGAAGCTTTGCCCGTTCCTAGATCTGAACTGTGATTAAACATCCCCAAAGAGAGCATCTCTCTTCCTCCCGCCGCTTCCCCCTCCCATCCCTCCCCGTAGCGTAGAGGAAAGCGCCCTCTTCTACGTAGGAAAGGTCAAGTCCTACAACGCACAACCCACGGTCATTACTGTACTGTGACCCGGGGTGTACTGGGGAGGAACGGCCGGGTGTCCCGTGATCAAAAACACTGGGACTTTTTTTTTTTTTTTCCCCTCCTTCTCTTGCGATGGAAATCTGTGGAATTAGACAGCGTTTAGCCTCCTGCAATCACCTTGTGTGCAAATCGCCATCGGAAATCCTAGGGCACCAGGAGAGACAGAGAGAGAGGAAAAAAATAAATAGAGGTAATAGTAGTAATAATAACAGCAATAATCGTCATTAGCCTGTGGTATTGCTGCATTTTGCCTGACGCTGGCAGGAAGGACGGTGTGCCCTAGTGGCTAGATTTCTCTCCGTCTAAAGGCAGATCAACAACAACTAGAACAAAAAAAAATATAAAACCCCAAATCAACAGCAACCCAAGTCACTGAAAGATCGAGAAGGAATGTTTTGTGGACCGGGTATATTTAATCTGTAAGGGAGGAAACCAAAAATGTGCAATCCATCCTCATTGATCCGGAGGTCTACAGCCCAGCGCGGGATCCTAGCTGTCAGTCTCCATGGGGATATATTTTTTGCACAGGCGAGAGAGACTTCTGGATGCTGGGGTAAGATTTTCATGCTCTTCCTGGAAGCGGCTGAATGTTTCTCCTCTCCCCCTGCTCGGTGGTGAATTAAGCAAACAAGCCAACAACAAACACCCCCCCACCCCGGTCCCTCCGCAAAGCCCCCTGCATGACTGGAGCAAAGTCATTTGGAAGGCCTTTGTGGAGGGTTTCCCAGGACCCCGCTCTCCCCACAGCCCACCCACCCACCCTGCTCCCTTTCTCCCACGGTGTACGAGGCTGAAGTGCCGCTTCTCCTGCGGGGACCTGGGTGAAGAAGGCTGCCTGGGCTGGTGCTAACAGAGCCGGAGAGTCCGAGGAGAAAAGTAAGACCGTTTCTCCTAGCTTGGGTGCTGGCTCCACCTTTCCCAGAGATGCTGCTTCCCATTCTAGCATAGGTGGAAAGCAAAGAAGGCTCTTGGGAGGAAAGTGGGCCAGGAGAGGCTGGGGTCAGAGCCCAAGACGCGGGCAGACTCGCAGATAGAGCTGCTGATTGCTTGGCTTTCTGCTGCGCCGCCTTGTCTTGCAGAGTTGGGTCAGGCTGCATGGAAAAACGTCTCCTGGGTTTTATTCCCGGTTGTTTTATTCCCGTGCGTTCGCCTCTGATATTATTTTAATCTTTCAAGAGCCGGGGAGGAGGGTGGATGGCTCTGTGTGGAAGAAAGCAGGGGAAGGATGTTTAACCTGTCTGCTTTTCGCCATTGCCTGTGTGTATCTAGAGAGAAAAATGCCAGCCGGGCGTCGTAACCTGCCTGTTTAAATTAACCTGAACTTCGTCATAATCGCCTTGATTTGAACGCCAAGCAAAGCGCTTTTATTTATTCCTGATCATGTAAATCGGCCTGTCTAGTCAGCTTGGGCTAGGGGTAATGGAAAAGCAGGGTATTTTAAGTCTGGTTTTAGTCTCCGAGATGCCCTCATATCATAAAAAATAGTGGATTTTAATACAAAGGATGGATTTTAATACAAAGCAATCTTGCATGGGCTTCGTCTCCAGCTAGCCGTTGGCTTATGTTTAAATACGTTAGGGTTTGTAAAATGAGAATACCGTGTTGTATGGCCACTTGATGGGAAAATAAAAGCGAAAGAGAAAGGACGAGAAACCCGCACACTCCGCCTGGACGGATTCTGGGGATTTTGCCCAAATTCCCCCGGCCTCTCTGTTGTGGACTTGTCGTGCTGATGCCCCCCGATTTCTGTGAGAAGTGATATTAGTATCGGCGTTTTCTGAAGAGTCAGGAAAGGGAAATAAGCGGGACGGCAAGCGGTTTTCCACCCCGGCATAGGCAAGAGCAGCCATATTAGGCTTAGAAGGAGAGCTATTTTTATGGGCATCTTTGCTTCACATACAAAAGAACAGACAAGAAGCGGTCCTTATAGAGCTGGCAGAGCTGTACGTGGCCATACGATTGCATCCTCAATTGCAGCGCCTATTTTAAGCTCGTGTTAGTCAGATAGCTCCCTATAAAGGTTACACAAGTACAGGTACCTTCATTATAATGCAATTCCTGGTCCATCAAAATATGAAGTTGGGGCTTTGAAGTCGTTGATTTGACAGCCCCGGTATAGTGATACTTCCTGTACCCGCCCCCTGAAACAATCCTTGATGAAGAAATGTCTTTACTTCGGTGGGTTTCACGATATGTGAATAAGGCTCTCTTATAAAGTTAGCAGTGTGGTACAGTAAAATCTGATGTGTTTCTTGGCGAGTTGGGCAAAATAAAAAAAAAATAATATTGAAATACCTTTATAAATCACTGTTGAAATTCAATGTGCATTGGAGAGAACCTTATATCCTATAAAATTCAATTTAGCTGAGAATCCCAGTCGATTACCTTGACTTGAATTTCTGTGGCAAAGCGTGCATGTTGGCATCACAGGAACGGTCGAGCTCTACGACGAGCTTGTCTCGGCGTTGAGGCATTTCACTTTCTGATGCTCCTAATCTAGAGGGCACGTTATATATCTCGTAACTCTGGTGTGTTGTTTGCATCCTGAATCGCTAGGCACAAAAATACTCGTTTGTCAGAGGCGACGCAGTAGGATATTTTTTCCTCTGCCGGAATATATTTCCTGGATTAACAAATCTAAGGTCAAGTTCAAGGCATTGGTTGTAGCAATACTTTTAAATGTAAGTCGACATGGGAACGTTTTCGCGGACTTTTTTTTTTTTTTTTTTTTTTTTTTAACGTTTAGGGTAAAGCGGCATTCCGGGCTGCTGGAGAATTTTGCATGGGAATATCGTCCGAGATGTGGCCGTCCGTAGGGATAACCGCATCGTTTAATAGCACCGCACTTTCAAGAGATTGCTGGGGATGTTCCCTAAACCGCTCTGATTAATTCCACATAAAATACATCGCCATGAAAAAGGACTGGATCCTGCTTACTACAAACGGCGCTAATGACCCAGTTCTTTGTGGGTCTGGGTGGGAGCCGGTGAAAAGCGCCTGCGGATTATAACCACGGAAATTTGCTTTCGCACTCGTTTTAGAGCCCGCCGCGTGGTCTAGACACCCCTCTCCCGCACCCTATTTTTGCCAGAAATCTCTTGCACCTGTATCTGGATAGTCGGGGCGAGGGGGGAAATGAATGATTGGATGTGCGTTTTCATGTGTCGGGAAAGCCTCACAGAGCGTTCAAGGGGAGAAAAGGAGACGTTTATGGTAGCATCGTCAGTCAATCAATTTCTGATACACTTGGCCGTCTGAGAAAATACCTCCTCGTGGCCCCCTTACTGCCAAATCTACCTCCGTTCTCTTTCAGGAGCAAGCTACGAGCAGTAAATATAAACAAATTTTTGGAGGGGTTCAGCGCCCCGGAGCCGGGGGCGCGCCGGGCTGGAGACCCGGGGGGTGAGGAGACACGGCGCTGGGAGGAACTCCCCGCGCTTGTGAAGGCGCCGGGACAGCAACGAAGCCTTTGGCTGCAAGAAAATTGTTGTCAAAAAAGAGAAGCTGTCTATCTGGAAGAAGCTTCCTCGCTTGGGGAAAAAAGAAAAAAAGAAAAAAAAAAAAAACAAACCACAACCCAACGGTATTTTGGCTTGTTGCAGCTATCGGAGTCGGGGTCCGCCTGCAGGTAGAGCCCTCGGGTGTTCAGCAGCGCAAAAAGATGCAAAATATCATGGTTGGTCGCCAACGACGGGTAGATCTCTTTAGGTCCGCAGCCGTTTAATCCTAATGATTAAACTAAACGGGAGGGTTGGGAGGGGGGAAAAAAAGAAAAAAACAACCACCCCCTGAAGCTTTTCCACCTCAGAGACTTAGAAAGGCACAGAGGGTGCCGGGGGAAAGGAAAATATTTCCGTAATTGATATTAAAAGTCAGTCTAAAATATTCTGCGCCCAGATAAGCGTAGCCTTTTGAGATATGCAAGCCTCTGAAATAATGTAATGCACTTAAATACTACCAAAACAGTCAGAATAACCTTGACTTGAATCCTGTTTACATTTGCCCTTTCTCTTTACACGTATTCTGCAGATTCCTAGCAAAATCACAACCATACCGCTTCAGATTTTGGACAATAAATAGTTTGTCCCATAACACAGCACGGGGCTTCCATCTCGCCGATATAAAAAATCACCTATTTTTTAAATTATTTGAAAAATCTTAGCTAACTATTGTAACACTTCCTTCTATTGCAGTGTTAAGGGAACATATTTACTTAAAAAAAGAAAAAAAGAAAAAAAAAAAAAAAAAAGAGAAGAAAAAAAAGGCCTATGTATAGCTTCTTTCCATAACGGACGAAAAGGCAAACAGAAAAGAAGGAATGCCAGTCAAGAACTTCTGAGCCTGAAATATTTAAAATCCAAACAATAAGCACGCTTTTCTGAAGCCGCATTCCTGGCAAATTTTGCGAAGAATTATCGCCTTCTGGCCTTATTTTCATTGGAAAAGGCGGGAAGGGGTTGCGCTTTTCGTTGGCAACAGCAGTGCAAATTCCCTAATATTACGATATTCTAACAAGCCTTTGTAGGCTGTAATCAACCCGCAAGTTTACCAAAGACTGTCCTAATTCCTGAGATATTTTCTCCTGCTCGAGCCGTAACACCCCTTAGCCTTCCCATGCGAGAGAAGCAGCAGCCACTGAAGCCAGCGATCGTGTAATATTTTAATTAGCTCCTCTTGACGCAAATTCCTTTTAGCACACGTTTCTCCTGTTAATTACAGGCACCCACCCTATTGGCAAGGTAAATGGTCGGCTTCGAATTTTTTTCAGGCAAAACAGGGTAGAAAAAGACAACAGTTTAGATACTATAGAACTTGACCTTTTGGAGACGAGCGGTAGTAAGTTAAACAGTTCCCTTTGCACGCCATCTGTATATATAAAAGCTAGGCTATCAAGGCGTCTTAGCTGTTTATATTCCTCCAAAGAAGAGATGTAGCTCCCCCCCCCCGGCCCCGCTTTGTTTAGCTTAGCTGTGGGTAGATGTGCTCACGGTCTCCCCACCTCTTGGCCACGCTCGTCCTTTGCAAAAACGTCCTGCAGCAGAGCTCCCAAATTCAGAGCGGTTTTACCCTCTCTAATCCGGCCGAAATACATGGGAAGGCGTAACGAATGCATTTTGCTTTTCCAAACGAAATGCCTGCCTTTGTTTATGTTGTTTTCAGTGAGGTTAGCGAGGGGAAGGCTCGGTTTTCCCCCTTCCTCAACGCGGAAGTCCCAATTACTGTATTAAAAGAGCAATTCAACATTAGACCAAATAATCAACATTGATAATTGTGCTGAACACAGCAACTTAACAGCAGGCTCCCTGCAATTACCCACACATTCCGGGGCTTTAAGCGTACATTATCTCTGTTTCACTTAACAGCAAATAAAGCAGAGAACAGCCTGCGCCTCGGCTGTCTACTCGCTCCCAGACGGGCTGCGCCCCTCGCAGCCTTCCCCATCACCCTCCCCTCTTGTTCTGCGGGCGGAACCGGGAGGCATTTTGGGGTCCCCTTGCATTGACAAACCCGCTTGAAGAACTCGGCTGCTCGCTTTGGGTAGGGGGGAGAACAGCTCGAGCGGTTCAAAAGTAGGCATCGGGGCCGCACGTGTGCATGCTGTGCAAGCACACATATGCCCAGACACACGCACGCCCACGCACGCCCACGCACACACACACACACGCCTATTTCCAGTTGCCTTCTCGCCCTTCTTGCCTTAATTTCCCTTTGTTTCCCAGAGGCAGCCCCGACCTCTGGCACGGCGGAGCCTCGCACGGCGCCACAGCCCCGGCTGCCGAGAGGAGCGGGAAAGAGCCCCATACAAACCTGTGCCAGCTCTGCTCCCCATTTCTAGCCCCAAGGTTTGAAATTTATTGAAATGCAAGAGGGGGGCTGCGGTGAGTCCGAGGAGGTGGCGTCCCGCGATTAAGCGTTGGGCAGCTCTGTCATGTCTGCTCTGACACAAGCTGAAGTTGACTGCCAAAGTGCTATAAAACCGCAGGTCAGTCTAGAACTGTTTTCGGTTCTCCTAGACGCGCCGTGTTCAATTATAGCCTTAAAAGCCCTAATACAAGTGCAAGAATTTGTTTGCCATCACACAGAGGCGGGGCGAGGCTCTGCAATGGTGGCGCCTTTGTTATCTCAAAGTCACTGAAATCCTTATACATTCCTTTTTGTTTGAAGGGAGGGGTGTCTGCGTGTGTGCAGGGTGTGGGGAGAGGTATTTCATCGACGGAATTGAAGCGGGGGGGGGGACACACAGGGAACATAAACAGTGCTCGGATACCAAAAGAGGGCTTCCGACCCCCCAACCCACCCCCCCACCCCCCCACCCCTCCCGCAAAAGCTAGCGGGGGAAAGTAAATGCGAGACGAAGTATAGCGTTAAGGAAAAAGCCAAAGAGTGGTCTTGCACCCCCCACCCCAAGTTAAAAACAAGAAGAGAGAGAGAGAGGGAGAGAGAGGGAAAACCCCCAAACCCTTTTACAATCTCTAAACGACACTGCAGCCTTCTGCTAGCGGTTTTGACGACATGCAATCTCTTACCATCCACTTTCTAGCAAATATGTCAAGCTGGAAGATTAATTCATTAATTTCAAGTTCAGCTCGCAGACATACAGTAAGCGTAAGAAGTTCTTGCAGCAAACCAAAATAAAGGGTTCATTACAGGGATACGTCCAGAGCATTTGATTTGTGAACGGTAACCCTTGTAAAATAAGAAAAAGGCACATAAACATTAATGCTAATAAATTAGTTTACTCCACTACAAAGTAATTACTTGATAATATTGAATTTACAGCTTGAATTCAAACGCAGTAGTTAACTATAATGTAGGGAAAATACATAATGAGAATATTTTCTCTGTGCACAACATGATTAGATTTGTTATTGAGTCAGTTACGATAAGCTAAGCAATAAATAAACAAATCGATGTTGACATTTAAATACCGAAGATCTCCAGAATTTACTAGAGAACTTTCTCCGGATATATAAATACTTCCACAGCACTGCAGAGGAAGAGGGGGGAAAATCCAAATATTCTTCCCCTAACATTTTCGTTTCCCTTCCATTAGCCTCCAAAGTCCACGGGGGCATGCATCTTGAGCTACGTCTAATTTCCTAAGAGCACCGACTTCACAATAGCCTTTTGCCGTTCTGTTTTTCTATTTTGATGAAATCCAGCCGGAACCCAAATATTTCTTTTCTGAAATCGAGCATCAGAATAGCAAAAAAATATTTTTTTCCGAGAGCCTAGGGATGTCCATGCCTCAAAAGGTGCTGTATTCTTTGGCGTATTTCTCTGTTTTCTTTGGCTCTGCTCATTCGGTGGGGTGTGCATTTTTATTGGCAGAGAAGTACTTTTTAGTCTCTGCCCTGTACAATCCGCTTTCTATATCATCCCTTTCATGCAACAATAGTAAAAGTTTAACCACGTTTTTAAAATAGGTCTCCCTGGGTCTCAGCCTTCAGCGACGGTACAGAGGAAAAAGGAAAGTATCTCGGTACGGCAAGTTTGTTCCTAGGGGTTAACAGTATGTCAAATAATTTTAACTAGGCTTCTGGCAATTAAACTCGGAGTATTTGTCAAGCCGGGGTAGCCCAACATCCACTGGTTTTCCAAGTATTTAGCGGCAGCGTTGAGGCGGAGAGATCAGCAAACACTCGTTAGCTCCGTGGTCTGCAATTTAAAGGGCTTTCTGGCGTTGCGAATGAGGCGAGGGACGGTTTGGAGGGGGTGAGGAGAGAGAACCTGCGTCCTGGGAACCCGACATCGTTAACTACCTCCAGCAAAGCTTGGCTGAAGCCGCGCGGGGTATTTGAGGTTAATATGTAAGTAAGGGAAGGAAGACACTAAGCGCTTCGGAAGTGAACATGAATGCAAGCATGTAATCTATTCACCATGAAAATCAGTACAGACTTGACCCTGGCACACTCTTCCTAGTAACGTTTCCAGAAAAACTCTGCGGGGCGAGGGCTTTTTTTTTCTTTTCTTTTTTTCGGGGGCGGGGGGGAAGCCCAAACCGAACCAAAACAAGCTAAAAAAAAAAAAAAGGGGGGGGGGAACCCCGGCCGATTTCTTCAGGAGCGTTTCCCGCGGGGAAGCGTCTTTCCAGAAGAAACCCTGCCTGCATCTCTCCTGTGCCCTCCTTCTCGGAGCCTGCCGAACGCCCCAGCAAGCACACAAACAAACAGAAAGGTCTCACCTAACCCTGGGGGGATTGCTAAGCCTCTCTACTGCGGAGCCAGCGGGTGCCAGGGGCCGGACGGCTAAGCGTGGGGCGGTGGCAACGCGGCTTTGTGTCCCCCAGGGCTACCCCCGGGCAACCTGCGCTGGGCTCGCCCTTAGGCGCTGGCGACGAGCTGTTGCTTCCCCCCGCGATGGCCACAAAGGGAGCGGGGCCCGGACCCGCCGCTCGTCAATGTCAACGTCGGGCCACGTGACCGCACCTCCCTGCCGCCGCCGGGGAGAGCTTTCCACGTCAGCTTACGTCTCCCCATCTCTTACTTCACGGATCTGCTTCAAAGAGGCAGCTGCGTTAGAGAATCATGTTAAGCTCAGCTAATGCGGAGAAGCCGAGGTAGCCCTAATGATGGATTTTGATGAGCGTGTTCCTTGTTCCTCTAACATGTATTTGCCAAGTTGTACTTACTACGTCTCGGGTCCTGATTTTTCCAGCCTCCCTTCTTT
The DNA here is from genome assembly GCA_031468815.1 of Morus bassanus. Taxonomy (NCBI): domain Eukaryota; kingdom Metazoa; phylum Chordata; class Aves; order Suliformes; family Sulidae; genus Morus; species Morus bassanus. The sequence goes on along the minus strand of CM062567.1, from coordinate 37,808,295 downwards.
TTTGCCCCAGACCCCGTCTTCTCGCCCTATGACATACTCCTACTCCTCCAACCTACCCCAGGTCCAACCTGTGAGAGAAGTTACCTTCAGGGAATATGCCATTGATCCCTCCAGTAAATGGCACCCCAGGAACAATCTGCCCCACTGCTACTCCGCAGAGGAGATCATGCACAGAGACTGCTTGCCTGCCACCAACACTGCTAGCATGGGCGAGATGTTCGGCAAAAACACAGCTAACGTCTACCACCCCAGCACCAACGTCTCCTCCAATTTCTATAGCACGGTGGGCAGGAACGGGGTCCTACCCCAGGCTTTCGACCAGTTTTTCGAGACGGCTTATGGCACGGCGGAAAACCTGGCCTCGGCGGACTACCCGGTAGACAAGAGTGGCGAGAAGGCGACCGCGGCCGCCGGGGCGGCGGCGGCGGCAACTTCAAGTTCGGAGGGCGGCTGCGGCAGGGCGGCGGCGGCGGCGGCGGCGGCGGCGGCGGCGGGGGAGAAGGAGAGGCGGAGGCGGCCGGAGAGCAGCAGCAGCCCCGAGTCGTCTTCCGGCAACAATGAGGAGAAATCCGGCAGCTCCAGTACGTATAAAGGCAGCGCCCGAGCGCTTTTAGGAAAGGCAGCTTGAAATCTAGCGCACCGCCGCTGTTAAATTTTTATATGCTGTTTTATAAGCATATAAGGTTTATGAAGGGCCTTTAGATTTCCCCCAACAAAACTTTGTTATAAAAGGCGAGATCACGTGTTTAGTGCTGAAATTGGCCGTGAAATACCCACCGGGCAATGGATGCCTTAAAAAAATTTTTTTTTCTTCCTCCTTCCTCTCTTTTTTTTTTTTTTTTTAATAATAATAAAAAAGAACTCTGTGGTCAACTCTCAAAAATATAATAACGTACGTTCGTGCCTGTAAATTCGGCAGAAAAAGGAGATCCCGACTCCTTTGATATCGATGTAATCCAGTGATTTTATAAAAGCCATGTGTTGCACCAGAAGTCTAGTTAGGGGCTGAATTCAAAGCCTTCGCCGTTTTAACGATTGCACTAGAATAGCGTTTAACAGATAAAGTAGCCGCCTGAACTGTAGCAATATATTAAAAGAAACAAATTAACCTAAAGCTGGCCTTTTTGTCTAAAGGAAGCCATTTTACTAAGGCACTGTGGCAATTACGTGTTGCCTTCTGTCCAACAGTTTGTTACTTACAATTGTTATTCAATCTGTCAAAGTCTGATTTTTTTATGTGGGCTTTTTAAAAGGCAAAGCTAGTATACGGCTCGGGGGAAAAAATACCTCGACAATGAACTGTACCAGAAAAGGAAGTTTTTAAAGGGATAGCAGCTACGTTTAATGTAAAGAGCTCCTGAACCTTGAAACCTTTTATATTCTGCTTAATGAACTTTAAAACCGTAATGGCTAATCGAGAGGAGAATACCTCGATGCGGTGGAGAGCGTGCTTTAAAAACCCGGCGGGGCGGGGGAGGGATAAGGCGCCTTAGCCCTGGGCTCCGGGGCTTTTCCTCTGCTGGGGACGTAGAGCCGGGATTCGTCTAGGGAATGGGGGCGAGATCCGAGCGGGTAGGGGCCCGGGGAGGGCTGGGCGCTGGGTCCCCTGCCCGCTGCCGCGCTGCCTGCTGCAGGCAGCCAGGTGACGGCCGCTCCCTGGGCAGCTCCGTGTGCCGAGCAGCCGACAAAGGCTTTCCTCCGGCTTGTGAAATCCGCAGGGACCCCCCGCCACCACCCCTTCCTCCGGCCGCCCTCCCCGCGGAGGCAGCGAGGCCGGATCCCCGCGTCTCGCCGGGGGTTTCGCCCTGCCCGGGGCCGCGGCGCTGCGGGAGCCGGCGGGTCCCGGCGGGTCCCGGTGGGTCCCGGTCCCAGGCTGCCCGCACCCGCCGAGGCGGGAGGGCTGGCGCCCAGCCTCGGACCTGCCAACGCCGGCCCCGGAGCGGGCAAAACGCGTCTTTTCCACATTCGTGTTTTCCCTGAGTGTGTGTGTGTGTGTCCCACCCGCCCCCCCCTGAGCCCCCGCCGCCGACCACCGCCGGGTCTCAAACGCTTCTGCCTCTTTTCGCTCCACAGGTGGACAACGTACCCGTAAAAAGAGATGCCCGTACACCAAATATCAGATTAGAGAGTTAGAAAGGGAATTCTTCTTCAGTGTCTACATAAACAAAGAGAAACGCCTCCAGCTTTCCCGAATGCTCAATCTGACCGACCGCCAAGTGAAAATATGGTTTCAGAACAGAAGAATGAAAGAAAAAAAAATTAACAGGGACCGATTACAATATTACTCAGCTAATCCACTACTTTAAAACTCATAGCGTTTTTCAAGACGAGATTAAATTCAGATTTCGCCCTTGACAAGGTCAAGCCACGGGGTTACATGGAGGAAGGAGGTGTGTATCTGACGGGACTAGAAGAATCCAAGGGTTTACATACATGTAAATCTACTCTGGAACTTCAAGGATGATTTTATATATATATATGTACACATATATATATATATATATTTACATATCAACTGGAATCGATTTGATTTTGACACACGTGGCATCCATTTCTTAAACGTGCACGTCACCTCTGAGTGCAAAATCCATACCTCTTACCTTTCCAGGCACTGCGGCTCACCCTGCTACCGCTTTCGGCCGGCCCAGGCGGGGACGGCACCACTCCGTCCCCGGACTCGCCCCCCCCGGCCCTCCCTCGCCCCTCTGCTGCTGCAGAACAGCCGGCTGGAGGTTGCCAGGTCGAGCCCACGCAACCAGGACCACTGCGGAATATAAACTCTGAGGAATAATCTTTTGTCCTTCCTTAGCGGAAAATGGCTAGGTTAGAGGCAGTCCTCCATTGCCCAGGGGTTTGAAAGGATAATTTAACTGGGGGGGGACACCCACGACACAATTAAAGGGGGGGGGTGACATGCCTACACCTTCACGAGGCCAACCGCGAGCAGTTGTAATATGGATGTAGTGATGGGTATAATAGTGTTTCCTTTGAGGGTGTGGGGAGGGAGGGGGTAGGGGGAAGAAAGAGAACGAAATGAAAGATTTAAATATTTACTTAAAAAATCAGGTATAAATTCGCCATATATCGTAAAGAAACAATCACTGAAAAAAAAAAAATTTAACAAATTTTCATTAGCTCTCGTTTTATTTATGACAACTGACTATGCGTTGCCATCTTTTCGGAGACAAATCATATTTAAATACTAAAAATAAAACGACAAAAAAAAAAAAAGTGTGAATTTCAGCGTTTTAAGAGAAACAACTCCATAAAGGAAACTAATCTTCTGGCTTCTGGCTCACAAACTTTCTTCAGGAAATACCTGTGGAGTTTAGCAAATACCACACAACACTTAATTGAAACTTGGAGTTGTGCAATGCACTAACATTGGATCATTAAAATAACTCGATCGCATGTTCATTTAAAGGTGACTAGTGAGGAGTTTAAACAGAAGCCAAACAATGTAAATATGGTAATTTTGTTGTTGTCTACTCTAAATGTCACGAGCTCTACTTTGTCGCCCAGTCGACGTATGCAAAGAATGGAGAGTTGTTCGGAGTTATTTTAAATATCTATAAATATATATATTTCCCTGCAGGAACCAAAGCGTGGAAAAAAATGCAATTTAAAAAAGAAAAGAGAAAAAAAGGAAAATATTTAAAATTCTATATCAGTTTACAAAGGATACGGTGTTCTATCGTTAAGGTAATTTGCTGTTGAGAATATCTGAATGTATATTTCATACAGGAATGGTGTTTTGCAAGACTTGTAAATAATAAACAAAGAACTCATGACCTATTTTGTTCGAATGTTTTTTTTTTTTCCCCCTGTTTTTTTGTTCCTTTGGGGCTAAAGGGTGTGGGATTTCTTTACATGTGCAACAAAGTGGTGATAAGAATGTTTTTTGATTAATAAACTTACCAAATGGGTGTAATTTCTTTGACACAGTTCACAAAATGCAATATCTTTGTATGACATCACTGTTTTCAACATGTATCATCTATATGTATATACAGTTTTCTTTTAATATGCGAAAGTATTTGGTTGCATGTACACAGTGGAACAGCGCACAAGGAAAATAAAAAAATGGAAACTTTATATTTTTACTCTGGTGTTACATTACTGCATGTTCTTTTATCCAATGCAACTCTGGGACCGAAATTCCTCATGACCTTGTTCAGTCATTTGGGGCGAATTATTCTTCTTTTGTGAACTTCGCTGTTAAATCTTCTGCTCTGGAGTTAACAAGTGAACCTAGGCTTGTTCAAGCATCATTTCAGCAGGTCACAGGAAAAGGAAAATGAGTATGTTCATGGCTCGCTACGTGTTAGGCCTTTCCCTTATCCTGCCAACACCAGCAGGGCAAGGTCCTATGCTCGAGGGTTTGATGTGACATTGCTGTTTGCTCACCACCTCATGTGTCCAGGAGAAGCGCTCAGGAAATGTTTGCGGTGTCAGTAGCATTTGGGGCAGATTTTATAAGCCCAGTACCCAAGGGAAGGACAAAGCCAGCCGATGGATGTGGCCAGAAGTGCAAGAGCCCTAAGCAAATTGTTGTATTTGAAAAAGAATAATAATTAAAAAAGATCCGCATGGCAGTGTGGTGGAAATGGAGTGTTTGAAATTGTCCTTCATCTCCAAGGCAGGGAGAGGGTGGACTGAGGCGGGTGGGGGGCCAAGGGGGAGGAGGGCTGGAGAGAGAAAGTTAGGAGGGGAGGGGGGAAGAAAACCCCAACCCCCAAACAATAGCTGAGATAGGAATGTGTTTTGGGAAGAGTGTTTGAATCTTTAATGTTGACCCTAAGTCTAACCAGGAGAAGAAAGTACATTCTGTTTTCGCATTGTTTACTGGCTTTGAACTTCTGTATTGCTTGGACATCACCCATAAACTTGAGGTGAAGGACTTACTGGCTTTGGGCCTTTGTTGACAACCACCACCCAGCCAGACAACGTCTACCCAAAGGACATGTTAAAAAGTGAGGGGGGGAAAAAGGGGACTTTGCTTGTTTGTTTGTTTGCCTAGTACACAAGGGAGAACGGACAGATGGACGGGCGGTGGGAGCGGGACAGAGGGACGGATGGAGAGCTGAATGGCAATGAAAGTTAAGCCGGCAAGCTTCCTTTCCTGGTTAAAAATTAACTGGCATTCATAGCCAATCCCAGAGACAGTTAAGCCATGGAGTTTCTCTGGTCGGGGTTTTGATTTCCTAGCCCAATAAAATCGCATCCTCTCTGTTGCTGTGACAATGTGGCCATAAAAAGTGTCCGTGACTTGTCCGCTCGCCTCTACAAAATGCATCGCTATAAAGGCAGCGGAGGTTTCTGCACCGGGAGGTGAGCGGGCACTGCCCTCCGCCGCTGTCCGTCCGTCCGTCCGCACGCCGTCCTGCCGCGGGGCCCCGCGGCAGGACGGCGTGCGGACGGACGGACGGACGGACGGCGGCGGTTTGGGGGTTTCTTTGCCACAAGATGGCGATCTTCAGATCAATGTCAAAGCCGCCTGGGGAGAGGGGAGCAGCCCTGGAAAAAAAAAAAAAAAAAAGAAAGAAAAAAAGAAAAAAAAAGTCTTGGCCTTTGTTCATTTTGCATCCCTGGAGCCGCACGGGTAATTATTGCACTTACCGGGCTCCGCGTTACAAAAGCCGCTCGGGATGCCGGGGGAGGAGCCGCTGGGGCTTCTCGGTGGAGTTAAAGTTTCCTAAAAATTAGGAAATGCGCGAAGGTAAGTGTTTTATACATCTACCCTGCGTGGAGAGAGGGGAGAGGAGTGTGCGGTGATCGGAGCGGTACCGACCGCTGAGCCCTGCGGAAAAGAACCGGGGGGGGGCGGGGAGGGAGGGAAGCGATGCAAAAAGTTGGTGATTACGATGTGAAATAATATAGAAGGGACTTTTCTAAGTTGCAGTTGACCTTTTATTTTCTCTTCGTAAAGTTCTGGCCAGCCGCGTGGAAAATCCACGTTATCTGGAAATATTTTTTCAGAGCAACTTGTAGCTTTCTTCCAGTTATAAAAAGATTGTAGCACTGGAAATATTATGAAACTTGACATTTATGTGTGGAACAGTAGGTGTCTTCAATCAAATAGATCTATGGCAACACAGACTGCAAATGACAGACAATTCTGACGGTCTTATTGGACTTGAACTGTAGTTTAGTTAGGGTCGTTTGGTAACTTTAAAGGGTAGTCTGCTTCCTCGCAGCTGGACACAGATTGTGGTAAACAAGTTTTGACACACTTATGCTAAAAACTATTAATGTGATTGCGTATTAACTCAATGTTCATGCAAGACCAGATCTGGATTTCCTCTATCTATCTATCTATCTATCTATCTATCTATCTATCTATCTATCTATCTAACTACCTACCTACCTACCTAAACCAGCACATGTGCTGTAAACAAACAATAGTCACACATTCTCATGTGCTCAGGGCTGATCAGGTTGTAGCTTTGAAACTCTATCCTCGCTACGAGTATCCCTAACTCCAGGTTACTTTTCTCACCCATAAAATTTTCACATGCTTTTGTTATGTCTCCATTTGAGAAGGGCGGGAGGGAAGGTGGTATTATATGGACGAGATACTGGTCTGGCTACATATTTTAATCCACGTGTTTCTTAGGAGAGAGCATAAAATTTTTAAATATCTGGCCGGGGGAAAAAAAAAAAAAAAAAAAAAAAGATCATTTTGCCCTTGCTTTCGTATGTAAAGTGATGCAACTTGCCTGCAGTATTTTTTTAAGAAAGTGCCCTTTAAAATTCTGTTTCCAGGGAACTGTTGCAAGTGTAGTTAAAAGCACATGCTCCGTCGGCAGAGAGCAGTTTTTAGATGATTATCGGAATGTATCGATTTCATCAAAGATGCTCCATTAAAAGCTGGGGGATGTTGATCTCTTTTGACCTCCCCTCGGCAACGGCAGGACGTGAGAAGCCACGTCTCGGGAAGGAGCAGGGCGATTTGAGGGTCCCTTTGCAACATTTCATTTTACACCAGTCAAGTTAAACTCAGCATATTTGATCAAATATTTATTTTTCCCCTTGTTGTTTCCCTGCCCTATTCAATACTCGGCTGAATAAATCAAAGGGACCCCAGCAGCAGTTAAAGCGCCCTCTGGTTACGAATTGTTTACTGACGACCGCGGTCATAGGATAATATTTAAAAAAAACAAGCTTGTTTCTTACAATAACTGTTTATTATTTCACATGACTTGGGTTTGCATGTTTTGGAGGGAAGAGGCGAAGCCAACTCAGTGTCTACACTGTGTTTAATTAATCGTGTACTCAACTTCAGCTCACATACCACATCCAAACCCCTGGGAGGCTTTTTCATAAGCTCTTTGGGTTTGTGTTTTGTTGTCTTTTTTTTTTTTTTTTTTTTTTTTTTGTCACAATCTTTTCATTAAATGCTCTGAAATCGAAACTTCAGGCCAACGTGTGTGTCTGAGAGGAGCCAAGCTATACCGCAACCAAAAAAGATATCCGTATATGCAGCCAGATCTTACTTAAAGGAAAGACAACTACAAAAAAGGGAGAAGGGATACAGTTTCAAATGCTTAATACAGCTGTGCGGCCCATCTCTCGCAATAGAAGGGGTACACTTAAAAGACGGACTTGGGTATGTAAGATTTTCCCGACACATATATAACCCGATCCCGTTGTTGCCTCTGCTCGGTGTTTCGGGCTCTCTGGACAATAGAGAGCCTCGCAAATAGTTGTTCTCGCCTGTGCCGGAGGAATGGCGAGGAGATAAAGCCCTAATGAGTTGGTTTGGGTGTATTTTGTCCTGCCGCGCACTAGAATTCGGAGCTCGTCAGAATTACTTGCAAAATATGTTCCTGATCCAAATGAGTAAAACGATACACATATACTATAAAGCATAGTTAGGAGAACATGCATCCGGATGGCTGGAGTAAAATTAAATCTCAGCCTAAATTTTAACAGGATAATCCGCCAAAACAAGCCAACACCCGTCCGCTCCCCCGCCGCCCCCCCCCCCCCCCCGGCGTGAAAGAATTTCTAGTAAAGATAAAATTAGTGGGACCGTCATTTGTCGCCTAACTTGGCACAGACGCAGTTCCTAAACCTCCTGTTTGAAATCCGCCTTTACTGGAGCAAATCCAGGGGAAATAAAAAAAAAAATAATAAAAAATAATAAAAAAGGAGGAATCTGGCACACAGGCACGTTCCTGACAACTGACAGTTCCAATATTAAATAACTACACCCTGATTGCATTAATTTTTGGAGCTGTATAAAATGTAATCCGCGGCTATGTTCTCAGACAGGCGGCGCATGCACTCCCGCAGCAGACTGCAAGGCCATTTACGTTTTCACAAATTGCAGTTTGCCCGTGCCTACAAATAAAAGCATATTTTAATTAGCTCGCAAAATGCGCCTCTGGATTAACAGTGCTGATCTTTTGGGTTATACGGGCCAATAATAAAAAGATAAATCACGTTTTAACACGATACATTTTGATATTTCCAATCAGAGTTTGCTTAGGCTGAGCTGTCGGTTTTTATTTATTCCCTTTTTGTTTTTAATTTTAGTCCAACCAATAAAACGGCTTAACGACGCTATTAATGCATCTATTATATTTTTCTTAGATCAATAAAGTTTTTATTTTGATAGTGTTGTCTGTGTACGGCGTGAATTTAGATTCTCCGCGAAAGCACCTTCTCACCGGTTTTGATATTTATCAGAATTTTATTTGCTCGGTTTTATAGACCCTCGGATAGCTTTACTTACAGAAGTAGAATTAGAAAGAAAGTATTTCTCGTCCCCTGGCGTCCACAATATTCTTTAAAATTTCTTTTAAATAGGGGTTAAGCTCCAAGGGACATATTGTTAAGCGCTGGAAATGCAGTAGCTACACCCAGCGCATGCCAAATTAGCTCAGTTTAGTCAGAATTGACCATTATCTTTTATAGTTACGAATCAAGTGAACATTATTAGTTTTACTTCACTGGGTTTGACGACGCTGGTTACTGTTTGCCTTGGCCTTGTTAGCGATTAAAGAAAGCGGAGATAACGCAACGCCGAGCTGAGTTCATGATCTAGACGGAGTCAGTGCCTTGACCATCAAACCGGCACCGTTCACGGCGACCAGCACGACCAGCACAACCAGCACCCGGCCTGGCCGACGGCAGCTCCCGCGGGACTGGACACGGGGGGCAAACCCCAGCCGCCCTCGGCCACAAAACCTGGGAGAAAACTTAAAACCTTCCAAATTGTCCCTGGCCTCCGTGCCTTTTGACTGATTTCCCTGCATTAGCTTGCAGAGAGGGAGAAGAAGCCAACTCGTGTTTCTTCCGATGCATTTCGAGGCGTTTTATTCCGGCTGGCGAGGATTGCAATGTACTTTTATAGGCCTCCCCGCCCCTCGCTTTAATCCAATTTTTAAAAGGGAGCTGCTTATTTTAAAAACAGCTTTGGAAGGATTTCAAGTGTTGCTCCTCGGTTCCGTATGGCTTTTAGGTTTGCAATCCATTTCTATTTAATTTGGCAAATGCAAAATAAACATACCGCAAGAGCGGACTTCCCCGGAGTAATTTTTATACCTGACTTGTGTAGAGAAATGTATTTGGAAGGCGGCGTTGGGGCTCACGTTTCATTTTATTTAGATCTGTATTTATAACGCTAAGCCTATTGATAATAGCCTTCCTGTACACCAGCCAATAAACCCGTGCCTTATATGGTATTAATTTTGTTAGCAGTGATACGGCCCTCATAGGAATCTGATAAGGGTATGTCCATCGCACATTAACACGGCGCGGGGTTACTCGGGTTGGGGAAATACAAACAGTATTAGAGGAGGAAATGCGGCGGCGGGGGGGGGGGGGTGGTGGTGTTAAAAAAAAAAAAAACTCGAAGGGTTTCTATAGGCTGTGGGATCTTCCCCGGCACCGCATCCCACGGGCCGGTCAGAAGGAAGCCGCTCTGCGATGCTCGCCCCATCACACCGGAAAAATCAGACGCCTTTCCATCAAGGTTTGATGGGTATTGCAAAATCGTCGCAGCCTCCGCCTGCCCCGGCGCTTCCAGCGGGCGCGGAGGGGGGCTGGGGAGGGCCCCGCGGCTCGGCTCGCCAGCGGGAAGGGACCCTCTCCTCCCGCCGCACGGAGGGACTCCTCCGGGGGAATGTCACGCTGTGGAAAAAGCATTTCCTCGTGGCAGACAAACACTGCGGGACGAGACCACGTGGGGCTTGACAGATCCGTGGGGCGGGGGGGGTGGGGAAGGGCCGCCCCAGCCCCTGCCCCGGGGCGGTTTGAACGCCAAGGGTGGGCACCGGGGGGATGCGGGACGCCGGGGGATGCGGGGCGCGGGGAGATGCGGGGCGCCGGGGGATGCCGGGCCGGGCAGCCGGCTGCCAGGGAGCGGCTCTCGCTGGGACCGGCGCTGCCCCCCGGCCGGCCGGCAGCCCCTCTCCCCCCGCGCCCGGCCTGCTGGAAGCAGAGCCCGGTCGGCCGCTGCTTCCCCGGGCTGCGGGCGGGAGAGAGGAGCGAGCCCTGCTCCCCAGGGATGGGCTCCGAGTGCTGGGCAGCCCCAGACTCCCCTTGGACTAAGGAGCCCTTAGTTCCGCGGACCAGGCAGTGAGGCGACTTCAAAATGGCATAAGTGAGAGACGATGGAAGTGAAAGCAAGCCATCATTAAGCGATTCATTAGAAAATCTGTCTGTGTCTCTGTCTGCGTCCCTGTCTGTCTGCTATCTGTCTGCTACCCCGCCACAATTACATATTGACTGGACAGGGCTGTCTAGTATCTCAGGATTCATCTACTTACTCTTCTTTCTATTATTTAGTACATCGCTTGTGAAAGAGACGGTGCTTTGGAAGAGGCGAAAAGTGAATGACCCAAATTGAGGCGGGGGGGGGGAGATATAAAAATGATCGCCCAAATATAAACACGTCAATAAACAGGGTGCGCAGCATCCTGCGAGGATCCATTTGAACTGCTCGCGTCTGGGTTCTTTCTGTGGCATATGTCTGGCTTTATATTTTAAACAGTAATCAGACCTCGGGAAGAATTCAGCGTTAACTAAAGCATTAGGAGCTGCAACCGCACAATCAATCCTCCCAGAGTGGCATTGCTCCCTGAGAGATTCTTCAGCGCAGCAGAGAGCATTTTATCTCCAGGAAATTTAAGCCCAGCCTGGCGTCTTGGCGGTGATGTTAGGCTGGAAGCAGCCCCCTTCCTCTGTAGTTTAACGCGAGAGGCACCAGGCCCCTTTACGGTTTCCAATGATCCGTGATAAACAATAACACGTCTTTTATTTCTTAAAAAACGAGACAATCAAATAAAATGAGCAGAGCCTGAGCATAAAACACCGGGCGAGCCGTGGCTTTATTAATTTCGCCAGACACATAGGCTGTGCAGGGAGGTGAGCAGGCGCTGCTGCCGGAAAGCCCAACCGCGGGCAGAGAGGAGTGATAGTAAAAGCTTCATCTGGACACCGCTTCAGCCTAGGTATAATAAACATCAGGACCGCCGGGCTAGTTTATAGCGGTGCGTGTGATAAGAGGGGAGCAAAACTTGGAGCCGGTACTAGCAAAGCCGGCTCCTTCCCCTTACCGGGAGCGCGGCTCCCGCCCAGGCGCAGGCACTCGCCCATGTGGGCGAAGCGTGCGCGCCTGTGTGTATGGAAATCCATATTACACATTAATATACATCTATCTCCCAAATTCAGAGGTCGACCTGAGAGCAGCTCGGTGCATACGAAACCAGACGGGGAGGGGTTGCTGGGGAGGCCCGGGCTTCCATTGGCTGCAGGCGTCTGCCGTGGTGCGGGGGTATCTCTAATCATATTCAGCATGTTTTGCACAAGAAATGTCAGCCAGAAAGGGCTATCTGCTCCCTTCGCCAAATTATTCCACAACAATGTCATGCTCCGAGAGCCCGGCTGCAAACTCTTTTTTGGTAGACTCCTTGATCAGCTCGGGCAGAGGGGAAGCGGCGGGAGCAGGAGGAGGAGGCGGAGGCGGCTACTACCCCAACAGTGGTATCTACCTGCCACAAGCGTCCGATCTGTCCTACGGGCTGCAAAGCTGCGGACTTTTCCCCGTTTTGAGCAAACGCAATGAAGGTACTTCTCAAAGCATGGTCCCCAGCTCGCACCCCTACGTGTCAGGGATGGAAGTGTGGCTAGACCCCCCCCGGTCCTGTCGCATGGAAGAGCCGGAGAGCCAGCAGGCCACCTCGTGCTCCTTCGCTCCAAGCATTAAGGAGGAGAGCTCCTACTGCCTCTATGACTCAGAGAAATGCCCCAAGGGCTCGGCCGCCACAGACCTCGCTCCCTTCCCCCGGCTGAGCGCCGAGGTCAGCCCGGCCACCAGCGGCGGCGGGGTCCCCGTCCCGGGCTATTTCCGCCTCTCCCAGGCTTATGGCACCTCCAAGAGCTACGGCGCGGGGCCGGGGGGGGCTGCCCCCTTCCCTCCGCAGCCCCCCGGCCGCTTCCAGACGCCTCCATCTTTGCCTCCCGTCCCGGACGCGGGGAGGAAGGAGGACGAGGAGCGCTCCCCCAGCCCCTTGGCGTGTGTCTCCCAGAGGGAGGACGAGACTCAGGCTTCATCTTCCACGGCTGAGGAGCTCTCTCCAGCTCCGTCAGAGAGCAGCAAAGCCTCTCCCGAGAAAGAGCCCGTAGGTAAGCGAATGGTGATGATGGTGATGGTGGTGGTGATGATTTAAAAAAAAAAAAAAAAAAGAAAAAGAAAGAAAGAAAAGGAAAGGAAAAAAAAAAAAGCAGTTGAGGATCATAGTGGCATCGCCATGCGAAAGGAGGATCCCAGCTGCCCCGCGGGGCTGCCAAGAAGCGCTGCTCAGACTGACCTTCTGAACTTTGTAATATTCGGGCATGGGGTTGCCGTAAAAATTAATGTCCATCCTATAGTTTAAAACCCTTAGAGCCTCCGCTCTGGGCAACTTTAGTCTGCATGCTGCTTAAACATATAGAAAAACAAGATCAATCTTTCCCCTGTGATGTGAAGGTGCCTACCAGATAACAGAGATGTTTGTAAAGCATCCAAAATAAGCAATAGGCAGTGCCAATAAATAAACCTATTAACGCGGTAAGTTATATTTTACGATCCAGAATGCTTTTCGGAATAACAGCCGCGCTGAAATGTGCCATCTATGAACTGCTATCAAATTAGACTGATGAATGCACCGCGAATATCCTTCAGCATCTACACTAGATAACAGGGTTGTTATTTATTCATTTGCTTATTTATTTCCCTTTCGGGTCCCCATGGCAAAAAAATAACTCCCCTTCCCCGGGCGGCAGACTTTTCAGGAGCTTCTCTCCGGCCGCGTTTCAGAAGCCCTGTTATTCCTTCAGGCGCCCCGTTGGAAAATAATCAGATCAAAACAAAAAAGAAAGCGGAAAACTACTAGAGAGCCAAGCCCAAACCACGAAACACTCCGAGCCATCGAGGGATCGGTGTTACTCTTTCCCAGGCGGTTCCACTGACAGGAATAAACACCCTGCAACGGGGGATTTTTAATATAATTTCCCCCCCGCCTCCCCGAAGTGGTTGCAAAAGAGAGGGCCGGGGCGAAGCTCCCCGGGAAAGCAGGGGCTGGAGGCGGGGAGGCTCCGGCTCCCCAGCTCACCTTGTTTTCCGCCTCCAGAGCACACTTACAAAGTTCAGATCCCCAGGCTTCGGGTTTGGGTTTGTTTTTTTTTTTTTTGTTTTTGTTTTTTTTTTTTTTTTTGTTGTTGTTGTTGTTGTTGGGTTTTTTTTTTTTTTTTTGAAGCAGGTGGCTGATGGGGGGAAATAAGACCCCAGGCCATTCACCAAGCCGCCTCCAGTAACAGCGGGCTCGGAGCGGCCGAGAGGGAGCGGGTAAAAGCCTGTTTTGGGGGGTCGGAGATGAACTGCCCAGCGGGACACGCTGCCCCGCCGGAGCTGCCCGGAGCTTTTTGAGCAGAGGCAGATTTTCCCGGCCGGCTCCAGGGCCTTTGGGAAACCGCTTTGAAGCTCTCGGTTCCCACAAGGACACCCCACATTCCAACTCCCCGCAGCCGGCGGAGCGAGACCCCCCTCCCCGCACGCAGACACACGGACAGATGCTCCTTCCACCCTCTTCCCCCGCAGCTCTTTGCCTCCCACCCGCTGGTAACGTCCCTTTTTTACTCTTTCAAAACTAGGCAATTCAAAAGGAGAAAATGCAGCAAACTGGCTCACGGCAAAAAGTGGCAGAAAGAAACGGTGCCCCTATACCAAGCATCAAACTCTCGAGCTGGAAAAGGAGTTTCTATTCAATATGTACCTGACTCGTGAGCGTCGCCTAGAGATCAGCCGCACAGTCCACCTCACAGACAGACAAGTTAAAATCTGGTTTCAGAACCGCAGAATGAAACTGAAGAAAATGAACAGAGAGAATAGGATTCGGGAGCTCACAGCCAACTTTAATTTCTCTTGATGAACCTATAAGCACATCTTTATGGTTTAAAGAGCCAGTATCATTTTCCTAGGCTGTAGTCATCTGCACCTGCATGGATTAACCATTTTAGACGTTCTCAATATGTCCTTAACCTCTTAAGAGCTACTTTGGGGTGGCGGTGGGGGGGCGGACTAAAGCCACGCTAATGCACAAAATGCCGTGCGTGAACCTCCCCGCTTCCTTCAGCCTTCCCCGGGGCCAATTTGTTCTTTTAAGCTTTGAAACACAGAAATACCGCTTCAGGAGCTGCAAATATCTCTTCCCCCCCCCCCCCCCCATCTCTTTCTGAAAAGTAAACAAGCTCGGTTAAAGGCGCATTCTTTTAAATTATAAGCAGTGTAACTTGGACTGTACTTGCAGAATGAAGATATTTAAGCCTTGCCATTTCTATATATTGCGAGCTTTTCCCCCACTCTGTTTTCCTTTTCTCCCCCCTCCCCCCTTTTTCCTTCGAAAAGCAGGACTTCCAATAATGAAATGCAGGCATCCTTTAAAAGGGCTTCATGAGAACGGGTGTTAAGAGGGATTCTTTTTTTTGCTTTACCTTAAAAGTCAGTATTACAGCTTTAAAATTGGCCAGGAAAATGAAATCTCTCCTCTTTAAAGGTATAAAAGAGTTCGTGTTGCTCATGGACTAAATTATGACACTTACCTCTGAATTTCTCTCGCTCTTTCTGGTTGTAGATATTTACTTAATGTAGTTTTGCTTAAATATGTGGAATTAGTGATTTCTTTTTTTGTCTATAAATAACGTTACCGTTGGTAACGCTTGACAAGCACACAGAAAATCCCCCTTGAGAAGAAAGTATTCACTTTTTCCTCACTAATTTCACTGAAAAGTATATATGCTGGACATCAGAAGGACTTTCTGAGCCAGAGTCTGAGATTGCGAGGGAGAATATGTTCGTCTTCCTTTATACTGTGAAGTTACATGCATTAAAGGGTCAAACATATAGGTGAAAAAATTTAAAAAGAGAAAAAAAAAGAAAGAAGGGGAAAAACTATAAATACAGATATGTATAAATGTCTATTATTATTAAAATGCCGATACTGTTTTAAGCAAATGCATTCTATCGTTATTATAAATGTTAGTTCTAGCTATATTTAGTTCTTACCTTAAATCGAAATAAATTAATATTGTAATGCTGCTGTGCGTGAAAAAGACGATGTTTATGTTCTCATAGAAGAATAAAAAACCGTGGAATGAATCCTTTTAATTTTACCTCTTTTTGTGACTGTTTATCCTCAGGTTCTACTTTATGCCTTCGAGAACTTTTACAACAGGAATAGTTGCCTAAACCCCCTGCAATTACTTTAGGAATCTATTTAAATATTACCTAGACGGTCGTAATTTGTCTGGGCCATATAGCGATGGTGCTCTAAGGTTTGTCGGCTTTTGTTCAGTTTTATGACTTGCTAGTATATCTGGATTGTTGCTGTCTTGAACGAGTGGTTTCAGTTGACTGAGGAGCTGCATAGACTGAGGAAGCAAATTACTATTTCTTGAGGGTAGGGAAACGATTTTTTTTTTTTTTAATCAAACACCTACAAGTGTGCGGAGATCTTTAACTCCAGAGGACGGTGACAAAATTCTAGCTTTATCTCAGGGCTGAGAAGAAACCGTAAAGGTGAGCACATGGGGAGGGGGGGACATCAACCTCGCCTCCCTGCCAGCGGGCCCCTCTAGGCAAGGCTATTCCCTACCTGGCTGCATGTGGAAGAGCTTATTTCACCCAGGCTGCTTTTTTGCATCATCCCTTCCTTGCTGCATGTTTAGCTAACAGAGTCTTGCACAAAGAGAAGGCAAAAGGAGGGCTGGGAGAAGAAAGACACAGCTAATGCTTCCTTGCAGGGTATGTGTATGCCGGGAGGAGGGGGGACAGACTTTGAACCCGGGCTTACTGGGAGCCGTTAGCTTTTCATGATGTAACATTGTCGTGCACGGCCTTTTTCTTCCCGATTGCATCTGCATGGAGAGGCGAAAGCTGCCCGGGGCCGGGGGGTGGGGGGTGGGGGGGAAAGGGGGGGGGAGGGATGTGTGTGTGTGTGTGTTATTATATTTCTCTCTTGTTTTCATTAACCCACCCGAGGCTGGCCGGGGGGCGCGGAGGGGCGCCGGCGGGACGGGCGGGCGGGCGAGAGGGATGTTTTAGTCACGTTTCTGGTTTTATTTTCGTAGCGGGATCCTTGTGTTAAAGACAACGGCAATGGGGAAAGTAATAATTAGCGCCTGAGAACTGCTCTGTGGTTTAGGTAGTTTCATGTTGTTGGGGCTCCACCTTTCTCTCTACAGCACGAAACTGCCTTAATTACTTCAGTTGATATCATCACCAGGTATGCTTGGTGCGAGGGTCCTTTCTGCCCGAAGAAATCTTAGCGGTGAAGTGATCTGTAGGCGTCAAGTCCCAATGCCATTGTTCCCCATCTGCAACGGAGCCTCCTTTGATTCCTCAGATAAACACGGCAGCCGAGGGGGGAAGCTTGACAAGTTCTTCAAGGTTAGCTAGCTCCTAAGCGAGTCCCTGCCTGCTTGCGGGATTTTAATATATCTCGTAGGCTACATTCAAGGTCAGGTGCGTTTTTGCATTCTGCTCGGCGTGCGTCGAGCTCGGGGGGCGCGGGGTGGGTGGGTGGGGGGCTGTTTTTATTTTTCTTTCGGGATTTATTTAAAAAAAAAAAAAAAAAACAGAGACCAAGAAGGGGGAGGGGGCGGGGAGAGATCAAGTCTGCCGGCCCCGCTCCGCGCACCATCACAAAGAAGGCCCCGGAGCGCAGGGACGGCGGCTGGGCAGACCCCACCCGCGGGGGGGGTGCCCGGCCCCACCGGCGGTTCTCGCCCCCCCCCCGTGGGGGGTGCCTGGTGCCCCCCGGGGCCTGTGGCAGGGCCCCTCGGGCCCCCGCCGCCCGTCAGCCCCGGTCCCCCTGGGGCTGCCCGGGGGCCGCCCCGCAAGGCCTCGGTTACGATCACGATTGCGGCGCGGGCGCGGGCGCTCTCCGCGGCGGCGGAACGGGCAACAGCGACCTCTCCGGGCCCGCCACCGCCGCCTTTTGTGTCCGCAGCGCGACGGCGGGCAGGGGCGGCCTCCCGCCGGGCCCGCCGCCCGGCAGCCAGCGCCGGCACGGCGGCGGAGCGGGGCAGCCTCAGCAGCGGAGAGGCAGGAGGGGGAACCGGCAGAAAACTCACTCGCTGGGGGTTTATTTCTATGTATTTTTTGCAGTGACCGTGATTAATTTTGCCTAAAAAATAATAATGATAATTTAAAAACACCCTACAAACTTTTTTCAGAACTCCAAGCTGGGCGGCGGGAACTCAGAGGAGTTCGGGTTTTAGCTAAAGCCACCTTGGCCGGCTCCTTACCGAGGGAGACGTCCTCGGCGGGGGCAGGAGCAGAGCTCCACGTTACAGTCAAATTTAAGTGCTTGTGGCTGCCTCTACACACGCTGAGCGCCTGACGGGCTCTCCGCTGGGTCTCTGTACGTACGGGGGGTGTATTTACAGTGCATATGTCTGTGCGTGCCTGTACGGCGTTTGTACGTAGGTTTGCCTCTGCCCTTTCTTTCCCATTGGAATCGCATCATCCTGATTTTGGACTGCTTCCCCCAAATTCCGAATCATTTTTCCTCTCCGCTGTGCCAAAACACCTCCGTGCGTTCGTAGCACCGGCGATTCCGTGATTTGTAGCGGCAGGAAACCCTGGGAAAAGGCGGTCCTGAACTTCCCGTTCAGGAGAGATCGCCCACGCCCGCGGATTCCTGCCCCGCGTCCGCGTACACTCCGCGCCTCCGCGGTGCGTGGCTAGTGAAGCAGCCCTTGCATATGCCCCCCACTTAAAAACCGACGGGGTCCTTCCTGTTGCAGCCGGGGGTAAGAGCTAGCGGAATGGGAGCTCTGCTAATTTGATTATGCCGGGATGGAGGGCAGGGAGTATTTTTATACAGGCACGATCGCTCCAGCGGTGCTTCGTTGCCGGGAATTCCGATTTCCTCTCGCAATTTGATGGGAAGGTCTCCTTCTGCCCTGTTTGGGGTCTTTGGCCTCCGAGGGTGTAAGCCACCAAAACCTTAAGTAATTTGCAACGCAAATTGCACGAAGCCCACGCTGCCCCCTCTAGCCTTCGTGGCTCGTATGCAAAATGTACTTTGGGGAAAAATGGGTCTAAAAGGACGAAAAGAGAGGCGAACGCTCCAGCGTTATTATCAGCAGACGTGACCGCGTGAAAAATGTCTGTAATTATTCGCTACATTTTATCTCTTGCTCTCTGTACACCCTCTTCTGCCGCTGGGATGCCGGCAGTGAACAAACGCAGGATTTTACAGGGAAATAAAAATGCAGGCACGTTCCCTTAAACGTTATTGCTATTGTCATTCATTTGCTATTATTTTTGGTGAGGAACCAAAAAAATGAAACCCGCTGCAAGTTGAGAACCCAAATTCGAATATAAACATTCAGGACTCCTGCAGCTAACATTATTTTTTCTGAATGGAAAAAGGAAGTTCTACAATCACATTTCACCACAGCTGACTCTTAATAATAAATAGAAATGACGTCGAGTTCCGTCTTTCCAGGAAAGAAATACAATTATTTTTTTCTATTACGGCGTGTCTATACAATGGCCACAAAAAATAGCAGAGGAGAGCTTTATTTGCGTTTTTTAAATTGTTAGAAAATAACGGGCTCCTTGTTTGTGGAGATCTTGCAACTGTTCCGTAATTTTCGAACTCTAATGGGGGATAATAGTTTCATTATGGGCCTTTGTAATCCTGAATGGGGGGGAGAGAGCGTTGTTAAAATAGGATCTCTGTAAGATTTCGGATTAAACTGTCGGGAAGACATGAAAAGAAGAGGAAAGGGAGAAGGAGAGAGGGGGAGAGGGAGAGAGGCAGCCCACATAGCCGTGTAAAACTAATTAGAACCACACTTTCGCATGCACAATATTTACACGTGATTTTAATTATTACTCAGCCGTCCCTACCATTTGCTGGGCTCTATTTTCAATAAAAGATATTTCGAGTAAATTGAGCCTCTCGCGGAGGTTTTTTGTGCCCCCTGCATCCCATTGACCGCGCTCCTTCGCCAGCCACGGGGATAAACAGCGTGAGTGTCCGCCGGAGGAAAAAAAGAAAAAAAAACAAACCAAAAACAAAAACCTGGGGGAATCCCGGACATATTTGCAAAGCGCTCAGCCACGACTTTAATTCCTAACACTGGACTTGGATCTGGCCGCCTCTGACTTTTCCCCCCGCGCACCCTCCCCTCCTTCTGCGGAGGGCTGTAACCCTCCGCTCGGTTTCCGATGCCGCTAGCGTGTGTCCTGCAGTCAAAGGAGGTGCCAGCGAATAAATAACTATATCTGCACATAAATTTGATTCACCAGAACGCGGGGCGGCCGGCTGCCAGCGCCCCTTTGATAGCCGCCCTGAGAAGCAGGGTGCCTTTCGGCAGCGGGGAGACAGGGCTTTTTCTCCCCTTTCCCCCCGCTGCTTCTCTGCATAGTTAAGAATTAATCGTCGCGATAAATACCGCCGCCCGGCTCTGCCCGCCTTCCTTCCTCCCCTCCCGGCCGGGACGGCGGCTCCGCTCCGGCCGCCCAGCCCCGGGCTCCGGTCCCCGGCCTGCCGAGGGGGTCCCCGGCCGCCGCGGCCCCCGTCCAAGGGCAGGGGCGGGCAGGCGCGGCGCTGAGGATGAGGAGGGTGTTTCGGTCACTGCCGCGCTCTGCCCGGTGGGGTGGGGTGGTGAAGTGCAGTTTGGTGCCGGCCAGCCTAAATACCGAGCCAGAGCCTGCCCCGGTCCTCCTCCGGCCAAGCGGGGAGGGCCGGCCGGGCGGCGGGGCTTCGGAAAGGGGATACGTTGAATTTGACTTTCCGCTGCCAGCCCTGAGCCCGAACGGAACGGTATTATTTACAGTGAGCTCCCAAACTAAACACAATAGTATAATTTAACCTTTCCAAGCACTCGTAAATTTTTACTGCTGTGAAACACAGCGATGCAAATGAGCGCGCTCGTAGTTACTGACTTAATAACAACCCCGCGGCTCCCGAAACAATAACTCCTTATGAAATATAATAAATATATATTTAAATACAGTATACCGCAACTGCTATTTTGCTTTTTTTTATTGCCTCAATTATTGTATAATTTTATGTGAAGGTCTCCGATCACAAGGGTGGGTTGGTTTTTGGTTTGGGTTTTTTTTTCTTTTTTTTTTCGCGGGGAACACGACCCACTGATGGGATGATTAATTATGATATAAAATAGTCCGCTTAAACGAAAAAAAGAGAGAGAGAGAGAGGAGAGAGAGAAAGAGAAAAAGAGGGAAGGGGGGGCGGCCGTAATACGGAATCTGATCTTTTAATCTCAGTTGGCCGCAATTAAAACAAACCCCGCCGTATAACTCCAATATCCCTTTGCATAAAAACATATGGCCTCGCTATAAAAATTATGGCTGGAAAACACTGACCCATTAATAGCCGGCGGACTGATTTATACTTTATTGTTCTGCTCCCCCGCCACGTGACCGGGGCAGCCAATGGGCGCCCGGGCTGCCCTTAACTTATTACTGACTCTACTTCTCCGCCAGCACCAAGTTGTTACGTGAAACCCGCAGCCCCGAACCGCGGCGGGTCCGCCGCCCGCGCCCGCCATGTCGGCTCCCGGGACCCTCAGCAATTACTACGTGGACTCCTTCCTGGTGCCGGAGGGGGACGAGCTGGCGGCCCCCCGCTACGCCCCCGCCCCGCTGGGTCCCCCGCCGCCGCCGCCGCGGCCGGCGGCGCTGGCCGAGCACCCCGAGCTGGCCCCCTGCAGCTTCCAGCCCAAGGCGCCCGTCTTCGGCCCTCCCTGGAGCCCCGCGCACCCCGCCGGCGCCAGCGGCGTCCCCGCCGTCTACCACCCCTACGCGCACCACCAGGCGCCGGTGGCACCGCCCGACGGCAGGTACATGCGTTCGTGGCTTGAGCCTGTGCCGGGCTCCTTGTCTTTCCCCGGGTTACCTACCAGCAGGCATTACGGCATTAAACCTGAACCGCTGGCGGCCAGAAGGGCTGACTGTACCACGTTTGACACTCACACTTTGTCTCTCTCTGATTATGCTTGTGGTTCTCCTCCAGTTGATAGGGATAAGCAAAGCCACGAAGGCGCATTCTCTGAAAGCAATGGAGAAAGTGAGGCAAACGGAGAGAAACCGCAGATCGATCCAAGTAAGTGGGACTGCGTGGGTAATGGACTTCAGGGCGCTGCGCCGGCCGCGGGGAGGTGTCGAGGCGCTGGGGCCAATTTGCGCGGCCGAGCACCGGCTGCTGCCGCCGCCGCCGCCGCCGCTCCAGCTCGCCGGGGTCTGCCATCTGCAAAAGCCAGCGCTGCCTTTCGCAGGCTCGAACGGGATCTAGGATGGCTCGGGCTTTCCAGGCTGAAAGGAAAACAAAAACCCACCCTACAACTGCAACTTAAACGCACACACACGCGCACGCACACACACACACACACACACACACACACAAAAAAGGAAAAACCGCCCACCCCCGCCCCAGCCGCCCCAGCAAACTCCGAGGACGCGCTCGCATCCGCCCGCCCCGCCGCGCTGCCAGGCGTGGGCAAACGCCGGGGAGAGGGCGCCTGGAAAGCATTGGATGTGAATCTGATCCTTTTGAGACGGCTGGCAGGCCGGGACGGCTATTGCGGGGCTAAGAGCAGAAACCTCGCCGTTGACTTGGTCCCCCTCCTCCCCCCTCCTTCGTCTCCTCGGTGGAAAACCCCGGGCTGGATGCTCCCAGGGCTGCGGGACTGGTGGCAGAGCGCCTCGGGATTGCTATCGCGATTAACGCCGTGCGAATCAGGGTCCTAAACGGGCGAGATTTTAATTATGCCAGCTGTAGACTGACTCGCCAGCTCCCTGGGTCTTGCCAGTGATGACACGGGAGAAGGTCGAAATTAAAAAGTGAAACAATTTCGATGACATGTTGGTCTGGCCGGTCACTCCCCGGGCTGGCAGTTGGGGGGTGGTGTGGTGTGCGTGGGGACGCCAGGAAGGAGGGAGGGAGCCAGGGGGGAGAGAGAGAGAGAGGAGGGGAAAGAGTATTTTAAAATTGCATCCTACAAACAATAAAAAGGGCGAGGGGAGGCGGGGGCGGCGGGGCTTTGCCGCGTGTGGTTGCGTGTGACCTCTCCATGTGTCTGTATTTTGGAGTCCATTGTGCCTCACCACCCCCTGTGCCTGGGGAAATGAGACCCACGTCCTAAACCCCAATATCGGGGCACCTACGCGGCTGGTCCTGCGTGGATCTCCCTCCCCAGCCCCCTCCTCTTCCCTCCCCCCCCCGCCCCCGGGCCTGAACTTCTCCTGTTGTTTTCTTTGTAGATAATCCAGCAGCAAACTGGCTCCACGCAAGGTCCACCAGGAAAAAGCGATGCCCTTACACCAAGCATCAGACGCTGGAACTGGAGAAGGAGTTTCTCTTCAATATGTATCTCACTAGGGACCGTAGATACGAGGTGGCCAGACTCCTCAATTTAACCGAGAGACAAGTGAAAATCTGGTTTCAGAACAGGAGAATGAAAATGAAGAAAATCAACAAAGATCGAGCGAAGGACGAATGATGGCGACACGTGGGTTAAATTGAAAAGGCATAAAGTAAAAAAAAAAAAAAAAAAAAAAAGGAAAAAAATTAAAAACAAAACAAAAAAATCCTCCCCTCCAGCCCTGCCATGCAATGCGTCTGGGTCCAGGCCTCATTTTTTTCCCATGGCAAATACTGATTATGATTGTACCTTGGTTGTCACAGAGGCCAGTTTGCCAGGAGAGGTACAGTAAGACTTTTAATTTTCTAATAGGAAAGAAAAAGGGGGCATTAGCACGAAAAGGCTCTTTAGCTGGCTTGTATAAATCTACCTGTTTCTTCACTTACGGAAAGAAAAAAAAAAAAAGAATGAAGAAAAAAACTACCTTTTCATAATGCACAACTATTTACGGACTGTATAGTTTAGTCTACGTAGTTAATTTTATTCGCTCTTTGCGCGGCAGAGAGATCTCTGCTCTAATACTTGAACACTGTGTTTTATTGTGGTAATTATGTTTGTGACTCAATTTATGTGCTTGGGTGCTGTACCGGATGTAATGGTGTAAGCTAGAATTCAATTTGAACTCAGGTTGTTTATTATAAAAATTGCATAGAGTATAGCTCTGTAGTGTATTAAGTCTTTTCTGTATAATTAGACAGTTAACCTTTGATTGTAAAATATATATTATATATATCCCAACGCAAAAAAAAAAAAAAAAAAACAACAAAAAAAAAAGGTAGAAATAAAGTTCGTCCGGGATGTCTGGGAATTACGGTTCTCAAAATATTGAAGCAAGTCATTTTAGTATGCACAGTTGATATATATATAGTACTGTCTTTGTCGGTTGTATATATAATCTATATATTAAAAAAAGTAAATAAACAGACTAGCTTAAAGATTGTTTTTGCACCAGTGAGCAGTTATCAGATTTCGGAGCTATACGTATATGTGAAAAGGGTAACTACCTATGGTTTACGTTTTAATTTTAATCGAATGATTTGATGGTTGTTGTAATGAAGGTTAATTTTATTGATAATAAATTATACACTATAAAAACCTACATTTGGTTATTGTAAATTTGTATCGATTTAAAAAAATGAATCTGGGAAGTTATGTTGATGCAGAACGTACACTGTCTATTTTGAAATAGTTACCTCATGGCCTACTGACCAAATCGTTGTGTGGAAATGATATTTAACTTTTTGCCAAATAAAATATATTGATTCTTTTATATTTTGTGATGTTTTAAGATTATTAAGGAGGGGTTGTTCCACGGCACACCGAATCTCACCGGCGGACGTGGCAGGGCTAGGGCAGCCGCGGAGGCGAGGCGAGTAGCGGTGTTATTTCCGAGCCAAGGCAAACCCACGGTTCTATAAACGCAGCCCCCAGGTGATGAAAATTTGGGTTTATTTTCGTCCTAAATGGGCACATTCAGGTCCTAAATGCCATTGCTTCGCTGAGAGGAGGCACGGCTCTCCCCTCCCGGCTATCGTTCGGTGAGCTGGGGCTGAGCAGTGCGAGGAGGGAGCCCCTTCGGATGGCAGCGGGGGCACAGTCCCCAGTTAACGCCGTTTTAATAAATTCGCCTGGCGGGGCGGGGGGATTTAGGACCGAACCAAAATGTCCGACGTTCTTTAGCGCGGACAATAATGTAAATCAGCTCAGACAGCCACATTTAAGCTGCGATGGTTAATTAGCCTGGACCAGAAAATGTCCAGCACTAAGGGTGCTTCAACAAGCGTTGTGAGAAGGCTCGCCTTACCAGCGCGTTCATTTTAAATTCCCTTCTAGAGATAATTGCCCATGCAAAATATGTTATTTCAAACGTCACCCTTTTTTTCCCCTTCCGTCGCCTTCACGTTTGGGATTTTTTTTCCCCCTTCCTTTTAAATGCCCCGTGGCAAATAAAAACAACTCCTTGGATTTTACTAGCGCCTCAGATTATGTATGTATGTATAGATAGATATAGATACAGATAAAATTTTACTGACAGTTATGGTAGAATTTATGGTGTCGACTGTACTCGCTGATTTAGCCGAAGGAAAGAGCTGGGCTGGCAGCAAGCTAGAGCAGAGAAGGCAAAGTAAGATTTATTTTAAAAAACAGAAAGAAGGTTTCTCTGGAGTGGAAGATTTCCACACACACACTCCCATTGCACCCACCCCTCCCCCGCCGCCCCAAGCCAAACCAAGCTCAGCAACAAAAGAAAATAGCAAAGTCTGCGAGCTTGCTGAAATTTACCCTTGTTTTGGGCGGACATCTTACTGCTCAGAGTAGATATCCTCCATAATATGAGCCGCAGCACACTTCTGCGCCACACCGACCCTTGTTTGCAAATATGCCGAATAACAGTAAAAGCCTTCTTGTTTTACGGAGCTACACTTGCATATATATATGTATTTAAAGCAAAATAAGACGGAACACAGTTATGGTCTTGCCAGAAGTTGTTGTTAGGAAAATTCAGAGCCATACACTGCAATAAAAGAAAATGACTGCTGTAACCGTTTATGGGGTGTAAAACGCTGCAGGGCTGAAGACAAAACTTAGGGAGCCGGCAAGAAGTTTACAGATGTGCAGAACCGAGGGAGGGGGAAAAAAAAAAAAAAAAAAAAAAAAAGCTTTCGGCTTCACCTTAAAAAAAAAAAAAAAATCCGGGGTAAGATTTGATGAGTTCTAATTAGCAAAAGGGAGCTCGTTCTGGTGTGCACACACACACAAAAAGCCCCTAATTGATCCCTGGGCCAGTATTTGGGGATGCTGGGACGCCCTCTGTTGTTGCAGACAGAGGCAACTTCAAAGAATCAGCATTAAGAGTGTGTAATAAATGACGGGTCTGCAAACTGTCTGGAATTCGGCTCTTAATGAGTTTACAACTGTCCAGCCACAATTAAGATTTTCTACAAAAGCCTTTTCATTTGTTTTGTCTGGCTGTTTTAGATAAAGCGGGCGAGCGGAAATAACAACCTTTTATTGGCCTTCCCCTGCTTAAATCCAGGCTGGGAGGTGGACATTTATCTTCCCGTGCGCTGGCGGACAGAGGCGCTGGCTCCGCGGGGCCGGGGCGGCGGCGGGGCGGTGGCGGGGGTGGCGGGGGTGGCGGCGGGGCCGGCGGCGGTGGCGGGCGGGCGGCGGCAGGTGGCGCTGTGAGCCCGCGAAAGAGCGCGCGCCCTCCCGCCATCAAGCGCTCGGCCGCCTCCCCGAAAGCTCCTAAAATGTCGACTTTATGGAAGCATAACGGGGGTTGGAAACGCCGGTTTGGTTTTAAAAAAGGCCGATAGGCTCGAGGGGTTCCCCCCCGCCTCCCCCTTCTCCCGGGAGTGCGGTGAGGGATGCCCCGCTGTCACCGGGCGCCGTTAGGGTGGCATTTACCGCCTGGCCACGCTCGGTGCTCTCGTGGCAAAAGTAAAGCTTGCTCTGCACCCAGGACATACCCCGCATTTATTATTCTCAAAACACGGAGACATTCCCCATCAGCTAATAGAGGCGGATGGAGCCCTGGCACCGAACTGCCAGCTCCTCTTTCCCTTGCCCCAAACATTCGCCCTTCTCTGGCGAAGCTCTGAGCCTGCAAACGGGGTGCCCCGCTCTCCCGAAGGGCTGGTGAGAAATGAAATATTTGGAAAAAGGGGGAATTGAAGGGTTGGGGCAGGATGGAAGAGGCTCTCCCCGGATCAGCCCGGAGGAGAGCCCCCGGAGATCATCGCCCCCGGAGCGGGGGGCGAAGCGATGGATTTTCCAATGCCCTTCGCCCCGTGTAGCTGGAGCCACAGCCGTGCGGGGCAACGGCAGCGCCGCAAACCTCTTCTTTGAAAATTATTTACCGGCGGTGAAATTCCTCAACAGCTGCCTTTGATACAAATAAAAAGCCCTGCTTGTGTCTCCAGCAATTTCAGCTCTGTGGGACCCGTTATGATTATATGACACAGATGCGGGCAGGCTGATGCTCTGCAAACTTGACGTGTCTCTCAAAGTCATTCCTAACTTCTCCTCGCCTTCTGTTTTGATTTCCTCCAGTCGTTTTCGTATTTTTTTTTCCGTTTTGCTTTTGTTGGCTTTCGCGTCTTGAGAATGAGGCTTAGTGGGGAATTGTGGAGTATTTTCAGATGGCAGTTGCCAAAAGAGAGGGGGGAAAAAAGTAATTGGAAGGAAAATAAAGGCAGGAGGAAAGGAAGCATAAAATGTGGGCTGAACTCTGAACGTTGTATTTTTCAAGTTTAAGCCAGACAAGCAAACAAATCGCTGCATAGTACTCCGTAACAGAACTACTTTCTCTGCGTTTTATTTACATTTCCTTAAATCAAAGCCAATCTCTTTATATCGAAATTCAGCATCGGGAAGGAATGTGAGCACTGAGCTATTTTTTCCCCGCACTGTTTCAAAGATTTGATTCTTTCTAGGGATGAAGAGTAACAGCCACTCCCTGCTTTCTAACAAGAGCCTTCCTATCAAATGTTTGTCTACAATGGCATTGCTAAACTTATTATGATTAATTATTTTTTTCCTTGGGCAGTAAAATTATATTGAAATTAAAAAGTGTTTATGCGTCGTCATACTAAGTAATAACTTGGCACAGTACGCTCCATTATAATCGTGGATAAATTACGGCGAGAACAGATTCCAAAACAACAAAATCCTCCCTAGTATGAACCACATCAAGATGCTGCTTAATACACAAGCCATAATCACGTAGTGCTCCCAGGTTGCGTATAACTTATGAGCACCGTTTTATCACTACCTTTTACTTCCCGGAAAAACTCAGAAGGCAAAGAGAGGTAGTCCAGAGCTCAGGAGAAAAAAAAATACAATTAATCCCGCCTAGAGGATTGGTTTTTAAAGCGTGTGAGAATATTGCGGTGACCGAAACCTTGCAATCCGCGCTCGTTCGCCGTTTCCTTGACTGGAAAAAATATATTCAAATTAAAAGTGCGTTTTCAGGCGCGGGGATCCAGCCTGGTTTTGTGTGTGACAAAACGAGGGATTTCAGAGACTGTTTCAGAGGCAGCATTATGCCTAACACGCAGAGGGTGGAGGAAGCAAATAAAGTGGCGGGGACCCATGCCTGGGGGTCCTTTTAAGATTTATTCAGTGAAGACTTTCTGAGAAACCTTAAGGGTTGGCAGGGGGGAAAAAAAGCTGAAAGCAAAAAAAAAAAATATTTTATATATACATAAAAATAAAGGTGGCGGCAGTAAGCACACACACGCAAAGAAAAATACACAAACGTGCAAATTGTACAGAATCACAGAGCTCGAAATACAGCCACCCAGCTAATCTGCTCGGTCCTACGCTATCCATATTTAAGTCTAGACATTGGTTATATTTGCTGTTTCTTTCTTCTTGCATCTTCGTATGTTGTCACCAGAGGAGCAATTTATTGGTCTAATGTCATCTACTTCAGGCTCTTTGATCTTCTTAGTCGTCGTCTCGTTTGTTTCGCGTTCGTTTAACTTCTTGGGCCTTTATTCCCTTCCAGCAGCCTCTTCTGCCGGCGTGTTCTCACATCGCGATTGCGACCGCAGGGATATTGTCTAATATTGGCGAATTGGATGGGATAACCGAAGGGGGCTCTTTCGCCAGCTTCTCCCTTACGCCTGCGAATAATAACTGCGTTTTCACGTACTTAACACTTGGCAAATGTCTACATGCAGCCGCCACATTTGCATGCTCTGAAGCACCAGTATCCCAGGGATCTGGCTTTAGAGAATTTTCTTGCTTCTGTCAGTAACCTATATTCATGGGGCTGCAATAACCGCGCATAAAGAGTCCCAAAGGGTGCGTCTGTGTGTGTGTGTTGGAGGTGTGTTTGGGAGGGGGGGAGAGGGTGTCCTACGTTTCCAAAACGTAAAGTTTAGGGTCCGTGCGAAATATCGCCAAGAACAATTTTAACTGGTGAGAAAGTCTTTGTACACAGGGCACCAAACTATAATTGAAAGGAGAATTTCCGGGGCAATTCCATTGTGCTCCTTCCAGTTTATGATGTGCAATACAGGCAGGCAGTAAAAGCTGTCTTTACCAGGACTCCCTGTCTGAGGGAAGGAAACTCATTTTACGATCCGTTTAAAGGAAGGGCACGGTGCAGCATCCTCAATGGAGAGCCATTCGTATTGTTGGGGAGCCCAGCGTTTAGAAAGGCAGCAACGCTCCCCGTCATCTGAGCGTACTGCTGCCGCCACACGCTTTGGACCGTAAGGTATGTAGGAGGGAAAGGTAAAAGGGTTATTAAACGGGCGGCTGGGATTTGCAGCCATTTGTAGGCGATTTCTTCAACCCTGGGTTCGGGTTTGGTTTTTTTTTTTCCCTTTTTAAGGCGTCTAGAAAGTTGAGCCCTTGCATTTTTTTTTCCCCTCTTCGGTTTTTTTCCGGGAAGGTGACCGTGTTTTTTTCCTAGGGGGTGAACCGGCGGGGCTCACTCCGGGGGTGGGGTGGGCATCTTGATTTTCAAGCCTCGGGCAGCCCCTCAGGGCCGGCGGCCGGGCGTGGCGGGGCCCGACGGCCGGTGTGGTCCCTCCCCCTCGGCCCCCGCTTATTTTCCTTGCGGGAAAACAAGGCGTGGGTGACGAGCAGCCTCCTTTAAAGTTTATATTTTATTTTATTCCTGCATCATCCGCCCGCCCCGTCCAAAGGACCACATGGGGGGGGTGGTCAGTCCCGGGGGGCGAGCGCCCCCCCCCCCCCCGCCTCCGTCGGGGGGCGAGGGGGCGGCGGCGGCTGGAGGGCGCTGGCGGGCGCGGCGGCGGCGGCGGGGCTGGCGGCGGGGCTGGCGGGGCTGGCGGGGCTGGCGGGGCTGGCGGCGGCGTCCCCGGCCCGTCCATGGCCGGGCACCGGCGGGCCGCGGCCGGCACCACCTGTGAGGCGGGCGGGGATTGGCGGGCGGCGTCATATGACCGGTCACGTGCTGGAAGGCAGCTCAGTCCAAAAGAAAATGGGGTTTGGTGTAAATCTGGGGGTGTAATGTTATCATATATCACGCTACCTCGTAAAACCGACACTGAAGCCTGCCGGACAACAAATCACAGGTCAAAATTATGAGCTCTTCGTATTATGTGAATGCGCTTTTTAGCAAATATACGGCGGGGGCTTCTCTTTTCCAAAATGCAGAGCCTACTTCTTGCTCCTTTGCAAGCAACTCCCAGAGAAGCGGCTATGGACCAGGCGCGGGTGCCTTCGCCTCCTCCATGCCCGGCTTGTACAATGTGAACAGTACCATATATCAAAACCCGTTCTCTTCCGGATACAGCCTGGGCTCTGATGCCTACAACCTGCATTGTTCCTCTTTTGATCAGAACATTCCCGTCCTCTGCAATGAGCTAACCAAACCCAGCTGTGAGAAAGCGGAGGAAAGCAACCTGCACAACCAGGCTGAGCCTAATTTCCGGATATACCCCTGGATGAGGTCTTCAGGTAGGGGCGAGCGGAGAGGGCTCGGAGCCGTGGCAGCTAGGCAAAGCGTGTCGCCAGAATTACTGTCAGCACAGCCTTTATGGTTTTAATTATAGCCGAGGCGCCATTGCGTAGAAAGCCCGTGGCATTGTATGTAAATGAGTATCATAAAACTTTTTATTGCCCAATTAATGGGTTCTAGCCTCGTAAATTTATTTAACTCCATTTGCTATGGAATTTTAGCATTGAGTCGATTTGTGCTGTTTGCTATAGAAATGTGGAGAGCTGGCTGCGGGCTCCCAGAGCCCCCACGGGTAAGCGTCTCCCCTGCCCTCTGCTGAAGTTGGGCAAAAAAAATCCCGCTCGCTGGGGAAGGCGGAGGGGAGAGGGGCGTTCAGGAGCGGGGGACGGGCTGCTGAGGACTTTGCCAGCCCACGTTGCCGAGACGTGCCACTCTCGTCCCCCCCTGCCCTTTCCACGGAGATAAGGATCTATAGAAATGTACTAAACAGGAAAACGGGGCGGGGGGGGGGCGGTGGGGGGGGGGGGCGAGAGTGTGTGAAAAAGGAGAGCTCTCTTCTGGAGCTAAATGCGATGTATTGTTTACGATCCAGGCGGGGTGGGGTGTGGGGGGTGGTGGTGGAGGGAGCCCCCGACATTAAAATAAAATAAATACAGCCCAGACTTCCAGCTTTTTATTTCCCCTTGCGAAACGCGAAAGTCTGGAAGGTTTTAGGGAAATACATCGCCTGGGGGGAAAGTTTCTCCTCCCAAAAGCAATTTCCTCCCCCACCTCATCTCCTGAATGCTTTCTCTCCACTTTTTCTAGGTCTCGAGCAACTTAATTTTTGCCCTGCCTGAGCAGGGCAGGTCGTGTGGCTGAAATGCCTTTGTTAGGGCAAAGTGGGGGGGCGGGTGGAACTGAAAGAAGGAGATAATTCACTCTCGCTCGGTCGCTTTTTGTTTGTTTGTTTATGTATTTCTTTTAAAAATAATAATGATAATAATAATGGGGGGGGGGGGGCGAAGAGAGAAAACTTTCCACCTCTCTTCTTGCTTAACTCCTGGCCGTGTGTGCCTGCTTTCAGGTCCGGATAGGAAGCGAGGGCGCCAGACCTACACCCGCTACCAGACCCTGGAGCTGGAGAAGGAATTCCACTTCAATCGTTATCTGACTCGGCGGCGGAGGATAGAGATCGCCCATGCCCTCTGCCTGACGGAGAGGCAGATCAAAATCTGGTTCCAAAACCGGAGGATGAAGTGGAAGAAGGAGCACAAGGAAGAGAGCTCCAGCACCCCGGCTCCCAACGAGCCCACGTCAGCAGCAGCCTCTGTCGAGAAAGTGGAAGAAGACGAAGAGGAGGAGGACTAAGGAGTCCCACTCGAGGAAGCAATCTCTAGTATAATGTATGCACATGACAGTTGGAAAAGCTCCCTTTAAAGCGGGAGGGGGGGGGAAGAGAGAGACTCACTGTTTTTATTTAAAAAAAAAAAAAATCAGTTCCTTTTAATAATCATCTTGCAAGCGAGCGTTTGCAAACATGAAAACGTTTCTTGGGGTAGTTTTCCAGCCTTCTCTCCACTCTCCCGTACTCCCCAGACCTGCCCTATGCCGAACCTTTCGGTAATATCCCCTAAGAGCATCTTACAATCATTTGTTTTTTCGTTTGCCCAAACCTGGGTGAGTTTGTCCAGGGGACATTTCAGTGGGAGAACTGCTGCTTGCACAGACAGTAAACGGTGACCTTCCGAAGTAACTACCTGACTCAATAGTCCCAATCATTTGTAAGGGGAAAAGTGCATTAGGCTCACAGTAAGAAAAACTACCTAATTTTGAATAAGTAGCTCTGCACTTCTCTTTTTTCTTTTTTTTTTTTTAATTATTATTAGAAAAATATCATAACTAACAGCTACACTAACAAAAGGTTAAACATTAAGTAAGGGGGGGAAAAAAAGATGTTCCACAAACCACTACAATCTACAGCAATGATTTGTACTACCTATTTTCCAGACTACCTATATATCTTGCTCCGCCTACCTATCTTCGAAAGTATACTGTATTTTAGTAGTCAAAAGAAGATAACATTACTAATGTGAATCGCAAAATGCTTTTAGAAATGTAAGTGTAGTCGTTCGAAAAGCACGCATCAATAGCTTTGGTATAGAATTTGGTACCGAAAAGGCTGAATATATTTAAATTTAAAATAATATATTTATTCCAAAGCAATTATAAATGAAAACCATATGCTGCAATATATCTTTGTTCTCGATTCTTTACTATTCCGAGTGAGGAAGCAAACACACGCCAATATTGTACAAAGCGGTTTAATATCTCCCGTTGGCTTCTACCTTCGGCTGCCTCTGCTAAAGGCTGTTTTCTTATTCTAGGTTGATCTTACTTAATATAGCAGAAAGTGTTCTTTGAAAAGTGAATTTAAATGACCATGTAACCACCTTTAAAAAACCCCTGTTTGTCCTGGTTATCCGAACGTGTTAATATGTAATACCGTGAATTTTCCTACAATAGCAGATACTGTATATTTGAACGATTTTTTTTTTTTTGTCATTTATATTCGTCTTGGAGCTCATTTGTAAGATCACGTCATAAATTGAGAAGTATGTAATTAATTTGGAAACTTTGTAGCATGATGTATTGTTAAGAACTCTGTATAAATCCGTCTTGAAGGTTTGACTAAAGTTTATTCAAAAATTGTATGTTACAATGTGTTTCGATGTGTTCGTTGTGAACATTTGGATATGCCGTGTAAGTATTGGAAGTGAAAAAAAAAATGTCTGTGAACTCTCTTTGGAATTGATACCGTGTTCAAGTATCTCCCACGATAAATGTGTTTTATGTTACACAGAAAATAAATATGCTTGTTGACAATGAATTGTGTTTCTTTATTAGGGAAACAGTTTGAAGGGAGCATCAAAAAATAATTTACACAGACAAATAAAGAAATTGTACCATATAAATCTTTTTTTCCCCCGTAATCAGAAGGGGAAAAAAAAAATATCCAAGGTGATGAATTGATAGGAATCAGTCAATTTCTCTATCTCGACTTCGTGATTTTTTTTCCTCCCCTAGCGCAGTTGATTAATAAAGCGGAAAGCCTTCTTTATGGGAGGGCTTCCTTCCACCGTGTTCCCGTGTCCTCTTGCAATCATAACCCCAGTCCAGGCGGCCGGCGATCAAGCCGAAATCGCATGCAGTGAAATAATATTTGGTAATGAACAGAAAGCGCGATGCCAAACTTCCAAGTGTAAATGACCTGGTTGGGTACGTGTGCGTGCGGCTTTCGGGGGGCGGGGGGCATCAGGGTGGCATTAAAAAGGGGGAAAATCGCCCCGCTTTAGAAAATGTATCATTTTTGCCAGATATCACCTAATGTCAAGGAGATCCAATATTTTCAATCTTTTTAAAAAATTAAAAAAAAAAAAAAAAAAAAAAAAAAGCTCGTCCGAAAGGTCCCTTTATTCGGCCGGTTAAATACAGGTAGAACCAGAGCATCATTTGCGCAGAAGTTCCATTTTTCTACTACGCTCCGTTCCTGGTCAACGTACTAATTGTAATTTTAATAAAATTAGTACAAACTCCAGGTCTTTTAAAAAACTCCAGGGCTGCCTCTGTGGTAAGATGGCGCCTCTCTAAGACCTGCCTCTTCTTAGTGATGAGGAAAAGGCCATAAATCCGTTGTTGTTTATGAAAATTTACAACTTTGCAATACAACTTTATGAGTTGTTCGGTTTTTCCATTGGTCGTTGTCGGTCATGTGGATGGTAACCGTGAACATGAACTTTTTTATAATTTCCCTTGCGAGAATAGAGCCGCATTCTTTTGCTGAGCTCTGTCCTGCTTCGGATCTCTCTGGCTTTCAATCCCCATTTCATTTGTTCTTTGTAAGGCAATAGTGAACAAAGTGTGCGGAGGTTCGGCATAAGCAGCCGCCTAGAACACAGATCCGGGATGGCAATTTCCAGTTCCCCCGCTGGAAGGTGTGGCATATTGGATTCAAAGCACTGGCGTGGCAGATTTTCAACTTGCAACCTGGCTAATTTCCTGCTTCTTCTGGCACCAAAAGGAGGGCGATTCGTCTCCTGTGCAGCCAAAGCGACAGCTGTCAAAGTCGCAGGGGCTCCTGTGAGCCAGAACCTAAAAGGTGAGAAATGTATATGACACTACCGTAAGCAGGGAAACATGGTTTAATACGTTTAAATATTAGACATGTGCAATTAAACCAAATGGAAATGTTACCGGCCAAAAATAGAGGTGGCTGCAGCTCAGTTGATTTCGACTTAACCAGTGCATGCAAAAATATGCCTAAATAAAATGTCTACTTTCTATTATTTAGCAAGGAAGCCGTGGATTTTTTTTTTTTTTTTCACGAAGTTTATTTCTGTTTGCATTTGCCAGGGGGTTGCTGTGGCATTCAGGTTATTTTCTAATAATTGAGATTTACAGCATCAATCCGAGGGGATTTTTTTTTTTCCAGCATGAGGGAAAAAAAAAACTACCCCCCCCAAACATTAATTCTTTTATTTCGCAGCATTAACCTAAAGTTCATTTGCGGCAGCTGAAATTTAAATGTAATTTCTTTTTGAATATTTCAGGAAAAAAAAAAACAAACAAGCAAAACAAAACAAAAAACAAAAAACAAAACAAAAAAACCCCAACCACCGGTCAGCACAATGTCTCCTGGCTCCCCTGGCATGTCCAGGGGAAAGGTTCTTTCTAGACGGGGGAAACAGCGCGAATGTGTCTTTCATTTTCTTTATCAGATCAAGCGCTGCCTGCAAAATCGCCGTGCCCCTCCGTGGGTCCGTCGGAGCAGGGTTCCCGGCGCTTTCCGGCGTGGGCAGCCTGCGCGCCCCGGCTGCGCGGAGCGGGCTTTGCAGCGGCTAAACCGATTTCAGCGCCGGAGACCGAGCTTTTTTTTTTTTTTTTTTTTTGTCCCCCCACCCCCGCCTTTTCTCTCCTTGTTGTGACTGTTACGGTGCGGCGCTGGGGCGGGGGGGAGCGGCGGCCGGCGGGCCGGTGCCCCGCGGGGTGTACCGGCGGGGGGGAGCCGGGCCCCGGGGACGGCGCCCCCCGAAACGCCCCCACCCCCCACCCCCGGCGCCGCCGCCGCCGCCGGCCGGCTCCGCTCCCGCCTCCTGATGGCGAACGAGCGGCTCGGAGTGCTTTAAGTGTTGGCCCCGGCTCTGCTTGTGCTGCCGGGCTGATAAAGCATTGCATTTGCATTGCATTGCGGTATCCGCCGGACTGGAGCTGCAGTGAGCGCAGGATTATTTATTGCGGGGCCGTGGGTGCTCAGTGCTGCCACGGCGTGGCGGAACGGCGGAGGCGGGCGCGGAGCGGCCCCCGCAGCCCCAGGGAAGGGGAGCGCTGGGAGGCTGCGCTGCTCGGGGGAAACCCAAATAACAGACCCCCCAAAAAAAAGAAAAAAAATCCGGCCTACCTTTCCAACGGGAGCATCGGAGCTCGCCCCCTCCTCACCCGCTCCCCCCCCCCCCCCCCGCCCCGGCAAGATATTCCGGCAGGGCCGGCTCTGCCCCCTCCCCTTCCCCTCCGCTTGCACCTCGGTGTGTGTCCACTGTAAAATATCCCAGTGGGAGCTGGCTGGGGAGGACCCGCCCGCGTCCCCCCGGCCAGGCTCCCGATGCCCCGCCAGTCTAAACAACGGTTCGCTTTGGCCAAACTGTTTGGATTAGGAGCTATTAGTTAAAGGTTGGTTTTGGTGACGCTGCCGAGCATGAGAAGGATTTATAAGTGGTTTTAGATACGAGGAGAAGGAGGCTTTTAAGCTTAAGAGGGCAGCTGCCCCCGCACCTGTATCCGAGGGTGGCTGGGGTTGCCGGCCAGGGTTTCGGCGAGAGGAGGAAGGCGAAGTGCTTGGCGGAGGAGGTGCTGGGTGTGCGGGGAATTCCGAAAACAAATAAAAGGCGGATGAAATACGTGGGTAGCGCAAAGTGTGACTTTGTTGCGGTGGCAAAATGCAGCGGCGGGCTTTCTGCTTTCCGGAGGGGGGGGCGGGGGGGGGGCGGGAATGATGAAGGGAAACTGCTGCGAAATGTGTCCGGGCAGGGCATTTCCCCGGCAGAGCTGGGGGGTCACGGATGATTGTAATTCGGGGTTTTCTGGGGGTAGGGGGAGGAGCGGAGAGGACGCCTGAATGTGACTGAAGCGGAGATTGCAGTGCAGATTGTTTAGCTGTCACTGTAACTACTCTAACACGATCCAGCCAGGCAAACGAGCACATTCCATTCCTTTTAATATTATGGGATCAACGAAGAAATGTTTTCGCTGTCTGCGGTCGGGTTTTCGACAGTTTGAATTGGACGCAAACAATAACTCGAAAAAGAGGGAAGAAAACAAAAAGAAAAAGAGAGGAGAAAAAAAATCAGTCTGTAACCGATGCTCTAAAATGTAAATATAACTAAGCCTAGCGCGATTTTTTGTATTTCGGTCTCTGTGCGGTGGACTTAAACAAAAGACCGTCTGGCCACAACTTTTTAAAGTAGGGCCGGTGGCTTTCGCGTGTCCCGAGTATTCATTTTGCACGGTGCGTTTTCGTTCCGACCTGCCTTGGCGAAAATCTGCTCTTTTTAAATCCTCTTTGTATTTAGCGTGCTGGGTGCTTGTTTGCTGGTGTTCCCTCCTTTTTAAACTCTATTCGCACTGATAAAAAAAAAACTTTTTTTTTTTTTTTTTTTTTTCTGGAGAAGGCTGGCTTTCAGGAAATACACGTTTCTGAAATGACCTCCCAAAGCATGCAGCTAGTGAGCTGTAATTCTACCAGGTGTGTTTATGGATTAGCCGGGCTGAAGAGGTTAAGGAAGTTGGGGGGGCGGGGGGAGAAAATTGGAGGCAATCAACATCTGAATGTGAAAGTCCAGCTGAGACTGTGAACAATACAAACTATTGTGGAGAGATGTTTTAACTCACTACTGTTTTATAGGTATCGTAATCTGCCCCCGGAAATGAGACAAATAGTCTCCCAACACCAACAAAACTCTCCTTTGAAAGCTACTTTAGGAAACGGGGCTCGTACGAATGTCACTTTCCGTCAGAGCACGTTTAAAATTAGGCTATTCAATCTGTTGTAATGGGCGCGGATTATGAGTAAACACAGCTTGGAATGAACAAACTCGTGTTATCTCCAGGAACTGGAGGGTTACGGCTGAATTAAAAGCGTCTCAGCGAATTTCATCAGCACTGTTACTGATGAAACTGTTACTGATGTTACTGTTACTGTCCCTGCCCTGGGCCAAGAATTATATTTCCGCTATGGGATAACTGCCACGTTGAAAAATGAAGGTGGAAATGTTTGTTTCATGGATTTTTTTTTCCTCCCTCTCTTAAAGACACATATCCGCGTTTAATCAAATTATTCGGAGCACCAACGAAACCGATTGGCTTCTGCTGACTCATTAGCGGGGCCGTATTAATTAGGAATTGTCCTACTGACTCGTTTTTGAATTTGAGTGCTTGATTCCTTCGGCTTGACTCTGGCGGGGGGGACTCGGGGAAGAAAAGACACGTGGAACTTTATCTGGGCTGCTCGGGGGGCGCCGGGAGCCCGCCCAGCCCTTCCCGGGGCCTTCTCGGGCACTTGGTGCAAAAGAAATCTCCCCCTCCTTAGAAGGCCACCGTTTCCTGCCCCAGCCACGACCTCCGCGTTAATTATGGGGGTGTTCATTAAGATAGGAGACCTCTTCCAGGCAGAACGCGTAAGCCTCTCTCACAAAAGCTGGGTTCGGCGCTGGGGCGGGCTCCCCGAGCTGCGAAGGGAAGTCTCAGCGGAGGGGCGATTTCCGAAAAAAAAAAAAAAAAAGAAAAAAAAAAAAAAAGACCCAAAAACTCCTGGATGCCGTTGTGGCATCGCGGTGGGAAAACGGAGGGAGGCCGGGCCGCCGCCTCCAACCCTCCGCTCCCCCCTTTCAGGTGCTCCCTCCGCTCCAAACTTCCCCCCCTCCCCGCAGCACCCACCGTCGCCGGAGTGGCCGGGGGCGGCTCGCCCACTCTCCCCGGCGGGGCCGAGCGGCTCCCCCGGGGGCGACGCGTCTGTCGTGGGGCCGCCAACTTTTAAGGCCGCCCCCCTACACACACCTCCAGCCGCCGGGGGTGGCGGTGGCGCTGGGGGGGGTGGGGTGTGGGTGTCCCCCCATCCGCCGCTGTCACACCGCCCGCGCTGCCTGCTCCTGCCGGGAATCACTATTATTATTGCTATTATTGTTGTTATGATTGGGATGTTTTTGCTCCGGAGGGGCGGCGCCGCCCCGGGGGCGCGGCCGGTCCCCGCGGGGCCGCGCGGGGCGGCGCGGCGGGGCCGGGGCCGCCGGTAAGTTGGCGGCGCGGTGGCGGCGGCCCCGGGGGAGCGGGCGCCGCGCGCGCTCCCATTGGCCGCCCCGCCGTCAGCTGCTCCTATTTTCTGCTGTCGCTTTTGGCGCTCGGCCATCCAGAAACAAACCACTTCGATGACTCCTAATAGTTATCGCCAGATGTACTAATACACAACAAATCACGGTCCGGGAGAGGGGGAGAGCAAATGAGTTCCTATTTCGTGAATCCCACTTTCCCGGGGAGCCTGCCCGGGGGCCAGGACTCTTTCCTCGGGCAGATCCCCCTTTACCCGGCGGGCTATGATGCTCTCAGGCATTTTCCGGCTTCGTACGGGGCAAGCAGCCTGCAGGACAAGACTTACACCTCACCTTGTTTCTACCAACAGTCCAACACCGTCATTGCTTGCAATCGGGCTTCCTATGAGTACGGAGCCTCTTGTTTTTATTCGGACAAGGAAATTAGTAGCGCCTCTCCCTCCGGCAGTGGCAAACAGAGGGGGCCCGGGGACTACCTGCACTTTTCTCCCGATCAACAGTACAAATCCAGCGGAGTCCAAGCCAAAATTGTAAATGACGAAGGCACCGACCGGAAGTACACGAGCCCTGTTTACCCCTGGATGCAGCGGATGAACTCCTGTGCTGGTAAGGCATTTCGATGCAATCAAGGGCCGGGGGGGGGGGGGGGGGGGGGGCGGGGGTGAGGAAAAGTTTCTTTCCTTTTTTTTTTTTTTTTTTTTTTGGTTCTTAGATAAAGCCCAGACTGCTGGAGAGACACGGTTCCTGAGGGGCAACGTGTAACATGAAACCTTCCCAGGTTATTTTAGACCTGGCACGTTGGCACCCTGGGAACGGTGGCCGGGAGCCCAGCTTGTGGGTTCATTGGTGAAAGTTACTGGGGAATCCTTAGGAAGGAGGAAAAAACAAACAAACAAACAAACAAAAAAAACCCACACACAGCCCCCCCCCAAAAAAGAGAGAGAGACACAGAAAGACAGAGAGAGAGGGGGAAAAAGGAGCAGAGCAGTTTTCCCACTCTCCTAAAGCCCCCCCAAAGCCACTGCTCCGCTTCTTCATTGTCAGAGAGCCATGCAGGGAATATGCCCTCTGTACTGAGGATCCAATGCATTTGTGGCACATTCCTCCTCGCCCCCCTCCCCCAGCTCATTAGTCTGTAAGTATTGGATATTGAGAGCACGTTTCTGGGGCCGTGGGCGCACTTCCAGGGCATCGCGGATTTTCTCTGACTTACAAGTGAACTTCACAGAATTGAACTATTTTGTCCAGGAGTCGTGCTGGGGGTGGGGAGGGTTGTATTGGTGTGGCACATATTTTTAATAATCCCCTATCAGGACGTTCACTTCCAGTGTTTGCTAATGATTCCCCTCCTCCCGAGGTTACGTTTGCTGGACTGTGGGTCGCCTTTCTTTTTTGGAAAGTTAAACTTTTAGCAAGACCATTCTGATGCTGCTTTGCATTCGAGGGCAATAAATTCCGGAGCAAATGGCAAAGGCTGTTCTATGATCTTTAGTTGATGTCTATAATTACACTTAAATTTCAGACCCTGTGTAGTCACAGCCATGGCAATAGAGTGTGTTTGTGTAAACACACCCGCATATGCGTGCACACACACACGCACACACACATGCGTGCAGCTCCCCGGATCGCACACGTGTGCGTGTGTGTGTGTGTGCGTGTGCGCGCACAGGCTCTCGACACGCAGAGGGTAGACACTGCTCAGCGATTCACACGGGTGCTGCCTACTTCGCTTTCCCCAGGTCCACCTTAAAGCCTCTCTGTATTCCAGTTGCCCCACCACCGTCAGCACGCTGCACATCCGCATTTACAGCTGGTCAGGCAGGAGAAAAAGGAAAAGAGGGAAAAAAAAAAAAAAAAAAAGCCTTCAGGAAACTAGAGCAAACACCCACCCCCCCCACCCCCCCCCACCCCTCCCGCCCGGTGATTGTGCCTGCAAAAGGAGGCAGAATATGCTAACCGCTCTTTCTGGTCTGAAATCACTGGGCCCTGTCCAATGCGATCGTTTTGTCTTTACTTCTACAGGTACAGTATATGGAACTCATGGGAGACGAGGGAGGCAAACTTACACCAGATACCAAACGCTAGAGTTAGAGAAGGAATTTCATTTTAACAGATACTTAACCCGAAGACGACGTATTGAGATTGCAAACGCTCTCTGCCTTACTGAACGCCAGATTAAAATATGGTTTCAAAACAGGCGGATGAAATGGAAAAAGGAAAACAAATTCATAAATTCCACACAGCCCAGCAGCGACGAAACAGAGGAAAAGTCAGGGGAGTAGAACCACATTTAATAAACGCTACCAGGCCTTTCCTTAACGCTTACTATCACTATTATTATTTACCTTGTGTTCCTTCTGCTACTAAAATCCTATAGGTTTGTCACAGTCTATTAATTCCCAAAAGGCTTGGTTAAGAGATGTACATTTGCAATCATCTGTGACTTTCTTTAACATATGTGGAAGTCCTAGCTTTCGAGCTACAGGCATGTATGTATATAACCACCTTTCCAAAGCGTAGATGGCGTTGCTTAAAGTATTAGAGAAATGGCCGAGATTTTTAAATATTTGAGCTGAGCATCCGTGTGTGGGTGAGTGTCCCTAGCATGCCTGTGTGAGAAGACATAAGCGAGTAATTTTTTTTGTTTTGTTTAAATTAGAAATGTTCATATCGTAGAAATACGAGAGATTTTAGAAAATCTTGGGTCTACGTTTTTGCTAACTCCCGCTGCGTCGGGCCGTCTCGTTATGCTGTGTTTGGGAGCTTATGGTCTGCAGAGGAGAAAAAAAAGTTTTACGCATGTATAAGATATTTAAATAGCAAAAAGAAGAAAAATAGTTTAAAAAAATCGTTGTATAAAACCCTGGGTGTAAACTTGCAGTTAAAGCGAAGATGAATTGCAGGGAGAAATTTTTTAACATGCCGCTAAACTGCCGAATCTGCACTACTAGTATTAAAGTAAAAACTCGGCGTTAAACTTCAGGGGAAGCTAGGGAAGAGGTTTCGAAGTGGGAGAATTTCTGTGGTTCCCGTTGAGCTTACACTGAGGTTTCGGTGAGCTCAGCTCTACACTGAAGGGGCTTTGAATTATGGACTGCATTTCTTGGGGCTTCGTGGGCTTGGGTCGATCTTTCTTTCTTTTATCTTTTTTTTTTTTTTTTTTAATTTTATTAAAAGGAAAGTGGCTGTCATATTAACTCGGGGATCTTCTTCCCCGCTTTTGTAGTATCTTAATTCACATTCGCATTTCTTAGCACTGGAAAAAATAAATAGATACTCTAAAGAAAAGTAGCTGCCATAAAATGCTTTCACTTTGAGTTCTGTATAAGTAAAATAAGCGCAGCGAAAATTTTAATATATACGTTATATCTATATTATATTGTGTGTGGGTGAGTGTGCGTGTGAAGCTGTGTATAAATACACTTGTGTACGCATCGAGGCTCTTTTGTTTGGAAGGCAGCGCAATTTGGGCTACCGCTCTAAATATTTTAAAAGCCAAATCTGGAAAATACTAATGCAAAATGGCTACCGCCGCATTTAGAGGTTTGGGGTTTTTTCTCCGAGAGGCGGAAAAATAACGGCGGCCGTAAAGCTGCCTGGAATTTGACCCCCTAGTTGGAAAAACGCTGCACGATATTTATCTTTCATAGGTACCTGCCATTTCAGATCGGCGGGACCCGGGTGCCTCTCGAAACCTCCGGCACGGGGAAAAGGCGGGGGCGGGGGGGCGAGAATTATATGTATGTACATATATATATATATATATGCGTGTGTATATACACATATGTGTATATGTATATAGAAAGGGGAGATAAGCGTTGCCAGCATCTGAGGATGGATCACGCAGGATTTGTGACCTGCTGTAAATAAGCCCCGCACGGAGGAGAAAACCGGCACAAAGCGGAGCGCTCTCTGCTCGCAAGGCTCTCCGGCGGCCGGGGCGGGGGGAGCAAAAGCCCCGCCGGCCCCGCAGCCCCGCCGCCGGCTGCCGGGCCCGCTGGCGGCGGCGGGCTCGGTGGCGGCGGCGGCGGCGGCGGTAGCGGTGGTGGCGGCGGTGACGGCGGCTGCCCCGCTCCGCTCCGTGCCTCTCCGCGCCGCTCCGCGCCGCCGTCGGGGTCCGTCACCCCGGGCCGACCCCGCGGAGCCGCCGCCATCCCCCGCGCCGCCAGCGGGTGGCGCCGGAGGCCGGCGGACGGGCGGGAGGCGGTGGCGGCGGCGCGCATCGGCGGCGCGCCCCGGGCCGCCCGCGCCCTCCCAGCTCCCCCACCAGTGCACGAGTTTACCTCTAGAGGTCATCAGGCAGGATTTACGACTGGACAACAAAAGCACGTGATGTGAAGCCGTACCCCATATTTGGGTGCCTACGTAGGAGGGAACCAAGTACATGTCCCAGTCATTTCCATAATTCATCATAAATTGTGCAAGGGTGCTATAGACGCACAAAACGACCAAGAGCCACAAATCAAGCACACATATCAAAAAACAAATGAGCTCTTATTTTGTAAACTCATTTTGCGGTCGCTATCCAAATGGCCCGGACTACCAGTTACATAATTATGGAGATCACAGCTCGGTAAGCGAGCAATACAGGGACTCCGCCAGCATGCACTCCGGCAGGTACGGATACGGCTACAATGGCATGGACCTCAGCGTCGGGCGCTCTGCTTCCACCCACTTTGGTGCCAATGAGAGACCCCGCAGTTACCCGGCCAACACCACCTCTGCCTCGACAGAGCCCAGGTACAACCAGCCCGCGACGTCTTCCCACTCGCCTCCCCCTGACCCTCTGCCCTGCACCGCCGTGGCCGGTTCGCCTGTCAGCGAGAGTCACCACGGGGTGAAAAACTCCCTCGCCAACTCCACCAGCACTTCGTCCAATTCCAGCAGCAACACGCACATCAGCAGAGACGGGGTTGGCACCTCGTCTGGGACTGAGGAAGACACTCCAGCAAGCAGCGAGCAGGCAAGTGCCCCGACCGACCAAAGCACAGCCCAGCCTTCACAGCCCCAGATCTACCCCTGGATGCGAAAACTGCACATAAGTCATGGTAAAGCAAATACCCTGTTCTTTCTTTATTTCTCTGGAGGAAAAGGAGGATTTAATGTAAACCGGGTGGCTGCGCCGAGCAAGGTCGGGGAGAGGGGGAGAGGAGGGCGTGAGAGCGGGCAGCCTCCGCGCACAGCACAACTCTGCTCGCAGGGAAGCACGCTGCCTTCTCCGGGCGAGTCCCCCCCAAAAAGGAAAAAAAAAAAAAAATAAAAAACAACCAAAACCCGCACGCTCCCAAAGACACAGCTCGCCTGGCTCCCAGCGCCGGCCCCGGCGGGCAGCGGGGGAGCAGAAGGCGCCTTCCCGAAGGGAGATCGGGAGCAGAGGCTGCTCCCGGCTCTCCTCTGGAAGGGGGATCGTCCAGTGGGAACGGCGCGGCTGACCCCATTTATTTTGCCGAGCCGTATTAAAAAGAGAATAGGAGAGGGCGAGGAGGGCAGATTTCGCTGCTGGGAAGCCGTGGGGGAGGGGGGGGGGGCGCGAGTCGCCCCAAACTCCGGGGAGAGGGCTTGAGGGGCGCGGGGAAGCGGAGCAACTTTCAGCCCCGGGTACCTGCCCTGCCCTCGCTGCCGGGGGAGCAGCCGGGGGCTCGCTGCCTCCCAGAGCCTTCCCCCAGCTCAGCCGTGGGAAAGGGCTGCACGCCTCAGCTTTGCTCTCCCAGCCCTGAGAACCCAGCTAGCAGCAGAGGCACCCTCCAAACCAGCTTATCTGGGGGAGGCGGGGGGGGGGGGGGAAGAGGATTAGCCTTCCCCCCTCCCCCCAAAAAAAATTCAATTTAAAAAAAAAAAACAAAACCCAAATCCAAGCGAAAACTTACCGAGACCACCAAATCCCCCTCCCCCAAGCCTTTCCTAAAAGGGGCTGGAGGGGGAAACTTGTTGAGCGTTTA
The DNA here is from genome assembly GCA_031468815.1 of Morus bassanus. Classification (NCBI taxonomy): domain Eukaryota; kingdom Metazoa; phylum Chordata; class Aves; order Suliformes; family Sulidae; genus Morus; species Morus bassanus. The sequence goes on along the minus strand of CM062567.1, from coordinate 37,763,602 downwards.
TCCAAACCAGAAACAAAACCAAGCAGGACTGAGAATAACGGTCCTGGTCGCTGATAGCTGCAATAAGACACGAAGGCTCCGAGTGGCTGCTGAGAATCTAAATCATGTACTTTTCTCTTCCAGACAACATAGGGGGACCAGAAGGGAAAAGGGCTCGGACTGCTTACACCCGCTATCAGACCTTGGAGCTGGAAAAGGAATTTCACTTCAATAGATACCTGACCCGCAGAAGAAGGATTGAAATAGCACATGCTCTTTGCCTCTCAGAGAGACAAATAAAGATCTGGTTCCAAAACAGGAGAATGAAATGGAAAAAGGATAATAAGCTGAAAAGTATGAGCATGGCAGCTGCAGGAGGGGCATTCCGTCCCTAAGCGTTTGATCAATTAAAAGTACTGAGCAGTATTAGCTGACCCTGCGTCTCATGTCAGTACTAAGTTGACTTTCTAAAACTTCCTTGTGTTACTTCTGTGAAGAAACCCTGTTCTTGTCGCCCTTATTCATCTTTTAATCATGAGCCTGTTTATTACCATTCTCTCGCGTGTATAAGTAGATCTGCTTTTATCGTACATTTCTTTGTCTTGGATGGCTTTGTCTTGAAAAAAATAATAGATGTTTTAACTTATTTATATGAAGCGAGCTGTGTTACTTGAAGTAACTGTTAAAACAAAACAAAACTAAACAAAAAAGAACAAAAAAAGAAGGTTAAAAAAAAAAAGGAGAGAGAAAGAAACCCTCCCCCGGTTTAGTACAAATGTTATGTGTTGCACTCAACCTGCTTAACTGTGCATGTGTGGTCAAGTGTTAATGTCTGTATAGCTCCAAGCTGTTAAAAATATTTTTATTCAAACTACCTATATAATTCCTGTGTAATTAATGCTGTTGTAGAGGTGAAATGATGAAATCAACTGAACTTGTCCTACGTGTAGTGAATAGTGAATCTGTGACGAAAACTGTGATTCCAAGCAGTATGTCCTTGCTGTGCCTTTGTATATGACTCTTTGCACGAACTCTTAGAAGTGGCTCTTATTAAGCGCAGCTTCTGTGATGTATGTTTTTTGTGAACAAAGTTACAAATATAGTCAAAGTCTGGCTGTTTGAGCAAACTGTGATCAGCTTTTTTTTTTTTTTTGTATTTGTTTTTAAAAAAAATCTGACTGGAAACCAACAAAAAAAAAATAAACTTTCTATTGTAAAGTTTTCGTGGTCTGGTTTGTGCAAAGCAAGAAGTTGTGCTTCCTGATTTGCCTCTGAAAAAAAAAAAAATTAACCCGTGCAGAGTTTGTAATAATATTTTACCTGGCTCCTGGTGCACGTTGGAGATGGTAGACGCTGCGATTGTCCGCTATCAGTATTTTTAATTGAAAGTTTGACCATAAGTTCCTCCTTAATGGTTTTTCGCTAGGTGGAAAGCTGCATCGCAGGACCACAATCAACACCCTTTGTGGGTGAATCAACTGTTAACTGTTTGCTGATGATTGGAAAAAAAAAAACCAAACCCCATGTGCTTTGTTAAAACACGCTGCTAACTCCAAGACGTGTTTGCATCGCTCTAGAATTTGTCCTGTGGTTTCATTAAGTATATTTGCAGGACAGCCACGTCCGAGCCCTCTGCGTCTATTAGCAAGCCTCGCTAGCCACATTCCCACTTTTCACCCTTTAAAAATTTTTGGTTTTCTTCGCTACAATTAGTTTGCTATAAACGTAATGTTACTTACCCCGTCAGAGCTTGAATGGTTAACTCTTCTGAGCTTCTAAGAGCAACTAAAGATTTGCACATTTACTGACTGGTTACATTGATGCCTTTCCTTAAAAGTTATAAAACAGTAAACTTTATAAGCCCCAGTTCCGGCTATATGACATTTGGGTGCCAAATGAATAGGGTTTTGTCTATGAATTAGATCGTAAAATCATCCATAGCACAGACAGATAGGCTCACTGGCTATAAAAAGTCACGTGGTGCCATTAAAGTAAGTTTTATGGTTTTGGGGAGTTGACATCCAACATTATATACCACATAACATATAATCTCACTGACGCTGGACTTCATTTGACTCTTTTGCAGGCTACGTGTGCCTCCTGGCCATTCAAATTGTCAGGTTTAGGGACAGAAGTATCCAAACCACAAGTTCTCAATACTGTATGAAAAATGGCTCCTTGCAAGTCAAAGGTAAGTTTTGTGCACAAGTTCCTTAAAGTTTATTTGTACAGTGGGGAAGCGGAGGCTCCCGCTCGCTCTTGCTGCCTCTCGTCTCTCTCTTTCTTTCTCTTTCTCTTTCCCTTCCTCTCCGCCTGGAGCTTTTCAGGACGGTCCCACCGAGCCCGAGAGGCAGGATCAACCACTAATGATCCAGGTTGCGCTGCAAATCCCCCCCATCCCTTCACCCGCAGCAGCTAGCTCTCTATTTTAACGATCAAATCAAAGTAAACCACAATAAGCGACTTTGGCAGAGATGGATTTTGGGGCCTAGCTTTAATCACTTTGACTACCGCAGAACATAATTACTTCCTTTGCTCCAATAGGCTCTCCAAGTTTGGAGAGGTTTTGTTTAGCAAAGAGTAGTTACTGCAGGCGATTAAAAAAAGGGGAAACAAAATAGATAGGGCTTGATATTATCTGGGCAGTGTCTTATGTAGGCATGATAGAGTTGGAGGCGTGCTGATATGGTAATAATCTTGGGACTGGTGAAATATGTTGCACATCAGAGCTAGTATTAAAATGGCACAGACTGTACTGGAGCGCTTAACATTCCTATTTTCTGCATTAGGTTGTGCAGAAAGCCTTAGCTATGTATATATGTCCATCTGTGAGCGCGTACTGTGTTTTGGGGATGCGCATTTATAACGCTGCTGTAACTTTTTCCAGTTCCTATATGTAATTGCAAAATATAAATATATTTAAATTATGCGCGCGTGTGCATGCATGTACAAATCGGTATATATGCCCGTATAAAGCCGCGCACATGCATATATGTGTCTAATATCAGTGTATTTATGTATACAAAGGGTGTGTACGCGTGTATACATAGATATGTTCCTGTGACTTTTTTTTTTTTTTTAAAGCGAACCAATTGACTGTAACTTGTAGCATTAATACAAGAGACTACAGGTCATTAGAGTGCTGCAAATTATGAAATACGGGCTTGGTTTATTGAAGATTGTAAATATCCCCCCAGCTCTGCTCTCTCCCTCTCTGCCTTATATTGCTGGCTGCCATTGTGGGGTAGGCCCCAGCTGCGTGTTTACTTCAACATTCTTTTTATTTAAGTGGACTGTTCTCACTAGAGTGCGATTACTCAGCAATAAACTTTATGGCCGGATTTAACTTTAGTCTTTGAATTTCCCGGACTTGAATGAAAGGGTGAAAGGAACTCTGTCATTCTCTGGGTAGCATTAAGGCCTGATCCTTATCCTCAGAGCTGTTGCTTAGGAGAGTGATTTCGGGGTGGGGGGGTGGGGGGGGGTGGGGGGGTGCAGATGGACTAGTCGGGGGCTAGGGAAGAGATTTGAGAATTGTCTCAAAAAAAAAAAAAAAAAAAAAATCTCCAAACCAGCTGTGAGTATCTCTTTCTCTGCTCAGGTTTGGAGTAGCAGGGATTCAGCAGATCGCATTGTTTTCCTTCGTGTGTCATAAAGTCGGGTTTGCAAAAGAACGGGGTGGTTTGACATGACCTGGGAGATGGGCTTTGTTTTATTTCACTAGTGCTATCCCGTTTGAATATTGCGGTTTAGACTGTAGCTGCTACTGCGAGCAAAAATGAGAGAAAGGCAGAGGGGTACAGGAGGGTAGGGTTGTTGTGTACCTCTGCAAGATTTCCACATTGCTGACTGATTCCTATTTTTAATTTATTTGCCTTTAACGTTAAAGAAACGGTAGTATATATGGTTGGCTCAGCTCAAAGATCTCACAGTTTTACAAATATTTAATATCTAGAGTCAACCCCCTGTGTAAGATAAATGGAGTCCGAAGCCTTTGTGTCTGTGCGTCTTCCTATGAACACTAAACAAACGCATATGCATGTACTTTATATTTAAAAAAAAAAAAAAATTGGAAAGGCTTTAAAAGTGCATATCCAAACACACATTTGAAAATCATTTCCGTGATAAATAGCTGGCGATTTTACAGTACACTAGCTGTCACATTTTCGTCAATAGGAATACCAGAAAGTTATATATGACAGGCGTGTATTATATTGTATTATATGCCATAAAATTTTATAGTTTGAGGCAAAGGCATGAAAACCCTTTAAAACTTTGGGCTTCATTTATATACGGGTCCTTTTCCAGGAAAAACCCTTCGCTTGTAAACGGGAATGATACCAGTCACAAACCATTCGCGATTACTCAATATTCAACCACACTGCCTTATTTGAATTATCTGGTGAATACACAAACACACAGGCACACCCGTTCGACTAATATTTTAGGAACCTGGATATCATCGCGGATTGTAATTTTTCATTGTCTAGAGCGAAAAGATTTGCTACAGCATATTTTCACATTTTTGAATGTGGCTTCTGGAGCATATTCCATGTAAAGCAGTGTATGGAAATTCCAGAACTACGGAAAAGAAAAATATCCCCAAACCCACAAGCACATAAACCCGCCCGTACTGCAAGAAAGTCTCTAACAACAAAAGAAAGTTAGCTAGAAATGACAACTTCACCATATTTCTGGCCCTGCCCTGTCCTAAGCAGCACAGTTGAAGCCATTCAAATCCAGAAACGCATCAAGATTTTCTAATCCACTTTGAAACTTGAAATTCAAACAACCCCAGACTGCCGAACTCCACCAAAATATTCCCAGGTCCTAATTGTTTTCCGAGGGAAAAATGTCATGGAGAATAATCGCTGGGAATCAAGAGAGAGGTCTTATCTGCTCACATTATTTTTCTGCTGTGTTTGGGGGATTAATGCGTGCGAGTTCGTTTTACTTTAGGCATGGCAAGTGGCGTTCTGCGCATTGAAATATAGTTTACCTAATCCTTTGAAAGAAATACTTGAGTGTAGTGTGTCATGTCTAAGCATAAGGCCAATTAAAGATTAAGCAATTCTCTCGATGTGTGTAACTAGTGACTTCGCAAGGCATAACTTTCTCTAAACCAGAAGTATAACAATCCGATGGAAAGTCATCCGTAAATTACAGCTCTGCACCCTTGCCTAAGCCCTGCGAAAGCCCTAATTGCAGAACATTACGGGGAAATTATTATTCTGCCATTTCCTTACATTTAATAAGTGTGTATCTGTGGAAGGGTGACAATAGAGAGGTTTGCAATCTGCTCCATGGGAAATTGAATGGAACAGATCATGAGGGGCGGATCAGGAGGTTTCGATTTCAAACCCTGGATACTGGAGCAATGCCTTTTCCCTCCCCGCAAATACAGATTTAACGCATTGAATGCAGACATAAGTAAACCTCCTGACCAAGTTAAGACATCGCTTTGCTTTCTTAGCTCTTTCTCTTTCCTGCCCTTAAAATCTTCCTGATTTGTTGCTAGAGTTGCTAGCCAGAGCGCAAAACCACAGCTCCCACAGCCGCCTGGTCATCTTTGAAAACATTATCCCTTTCAAATTAAAGCATCCTCACTAATGTCTCTCTGGAAGGCAAATACTCATGGACCAGCGCAGTCACATGTTCCTGTAGCTACACGCACAAACAATATCAAATCTGACATAGAGAGCGTGTAAAATTTGCAAGGATTTCGCCTTATAGCACGCATAGGGAATCTTTCCTATATCCCCTCCCCAAAAAAATGTCTTTTCAATAATAATATTTGCTATGAAGGTTATTGGGTAATTATTGCAATTTTGTGGAACAGTCCTTGCTTGAGGTGAAGTCTGTCTCTGGATAACAAATGGCAGCCCGTGCAGTTCACTGCCAGGTTAAGTAAATGCAGAAAAGATAAATCTGCACACCCTAGGAATCACCAGCAGAGCTCGCTTTAGACCAAGTTCACAGTCAACTCGTTTGCCTAGACAAGGCTTCGCAAACAATTAGAGTTGTTTCTTTATGTTTAAATCAAGGAGAAATGACTACGACCCTCGCAGCAGAGAGCTGCAGCTTTTCCCCCAACGCTCGTCGCTACATTCCTTCCAACCTCACGCCCAGAACTTACCCAGCATTTCTTTCACCTGCAATTGTAACCATATAGCGCCTTTGAGTAACAGGCTTCCCTCCAACGCTGCCGAAAGGCTGTGCAAACTGATTTAACAGCACTTTACAAAGCTTAAAGAAAAGGAAAAAAAAAAAAAGCAATACTTAAAAATGCAAAAGTATCCGATTTCTCAACAGCAAGAAGAAGGAAAAAGAAAAAAAAAAAAGCCCTTAGAAAGCTGGGGGAAACGGCAGAACTATTGAAACAAACAGTGCGAGTCTCTTACTCCTAAAAGAAGCTGCATAGCTTTTGTATATCTTTGTGGTTAAGGGCGTTACAACTGCAGGTCAAAAAGTTGAGGGTCAAAAGTTTACGTTTTGCACCACTCTTAGTCATTCGCCCAGACAGAGTTTGATGTCAATGTTATAGCCGAGATCTTGACTATCAGCACAAAAGATAAAATAGCTTTGAGTTACGTGTGTATCACAGTATGGACTCCAGGTGAACCCTACTGGCTGAATGACCTCAATTACCGAGGAAAGGATAGAAAATTCCTCTTTTCAAGAGTAATACACGTTGTATTTCATCTTGAATTATCGGCCACATTTGTGTCTGAATATCTCTGGTTCAGCCGCGGCAGGTAAACACGCGTGTTACCCCCACAGCAGCCACTGATGCTGCCTCCTCCGAGAGTCAGGTAGCAAAATGTTTGGCCCTTGTTTATTATATAATAACTTGTTTTAAGAGGTTTAATGTTAAGCCTTCTCACTTTGCAAAATGGCAGGAAGATAAGATAGGAGCGAAGCTATTAACGCCTGTATCGATCCTAGCCGCGCCTTTGTTTTTGCTCTCATTTCTGTAGCGACCGCTAAGCTGTGCTTAAACAGGGCATGCTGGAGATAATAGGGTTTATATGCTTGGTCCGAAGGAGCTCGTTTAAAATGCGAAGCGGTGGGGCCGTGGTGTGCTACCGATGGAAAATGTTGCGGAGAAGCTGGCGCCCTGCGCCGCTCCGTCATTTGGAGGGATCTCACAGCCTTCTGGAATTACCCGAGGCAGCGGTTCCCGGCGAAACGGGGAGCAGGGAGGGCTGTTTTCCCTCCCTCCCTCCCCCCGCCCTCCTCTCCCCCCCCCCCCCCCCCCCAAGAAAAAGTTTAGTGGAATTTCTTTGCGCAGAGAGTTATTCCCACATCGCTGGGATTTTTTTTGTTACTCGGTGTCGAAGCTTTAGCTCCTCGGTTAGGCGTGTCTGCAGGGAGAACTGGCCAATATCGCGTAGGGAATTTCATTCTGGGGGAGATCACGGCAAAACGGCTTCAGCCTGCAATGATGAGGATGAGAGGGTCGGTGGACGAGGGAAAGGATATTTCGAAATATTCATAAGCAGATACGAAAGGTCTGGAGGAGGAGTGAGGGTGAGGAGGAAGTCCGAGGAAGAGCGCACCTCACCCCCATCCCCGGATAGCTGCCTCTCGACCCCAAGGCAGGCGGCTACACCGGCCTCTGTGTAGCTGGTACGCGTGAATTATTTGCCAGAGACACAGCTGGATCGTGGCAGTCGAGCGCTATTTCTTGGGAACAAATATACCAGGGGTTAGATTTCAGATTAGCCAGAGCGGTTATTGGAGATTTTGCCTAAAGTACCTGCTGAAGCCTGGGAAGTCTATAACGCAAGTGTTTGCTCGGCATGCAGGCGTTGTTCACAAGTTCCTCACTTGTAGCGAGCCCTGGCATTGCACGTTTGGGGAGCCTGCCCTCGCTGGAGATAGTACATAACCTTTCACATCCAGAGTATTTATTTGGTGTAAGAGCGAAGCCTGATAACAAGCTAAAAACCGTAGCCAAATATCTATTTTGTTAGAGAATAGCAGGCGGATTGTTTCCAAGAATAACAATGCGTCTTTGATATACTCAGAACGAAAGCTGTTACTGTAACCGGCTTACTCAAGAGTAGGTGACCAAAATCCATTTGCTTCCTCACCAAAACAATTAGTGGCTCGAATTCCATATTTTCAATCTGGTTTAGAATAAAAATATCAACGAGAATATTTTCAAATGAGTTGAAACTGCGACTTCAATAAATATTGACTCTTCTGAATTGTTGTTTAAATTTTCCCTTACAAAAAAAAAAAAAAAAAAAATAGGCAACAACCTGGAGCAGAACAGTTGATAATTTCAGACCGAACTCTTTCTGTCCTTTCACTCTCTGCATTCAGCACGCCGCTCTCTGGCGTGGAAGGTCTGCTCAAAAGACCATTCATTTAAAATCCGGGCACAAATCACATTTTACGTGTGTTTATTTAACCGCGCCAGGACAGAGGGAGCAAATCCCGCCAAGCACCCGGTTGGTAAGAAGAGCCCCGGTGCTGGAGAAGTCACCGCTTTTACCAAATACTGAACTTGGGGCAAAACTCCGAGCATTGCCCCAGCAGCGACCGCAGGAAAGGAGCGCTCCCGCCCGCGGAGGCAGGAGCAGCCTCGGGGGCTGTTTCATTCCCAGGAACAAAGGAAGGAATACAGTTGATACATTCCATAACGTTTACATTTTCCCGCGATTTTTTCTTAATTTTCCCTTAGAAGTAGTGACCTGGGCAAAGCACCCCGCTATCTAAAAGGCACTGTTATAGACCTTTTAGAAAAACTAAGTCCAAGGCCGAGGTGAACTTCAGGTCACCGCGTCTAACAAATATGAAAATGTCGCCTGGTGAAGGGCACGCCTTGTTATTTAACAAAGACTGTCAATGTGTAAGATTAATAAGAAACAAAATGCACACGGTGTCACTTTTCGGTCACTTTGAAACTTGGGACAGCCTCGCATTCAAGAGGGAAAAGCTGGGGCTAAATATATTCAAAATGGTTCAAATCAAATTCAAACCAGGCTGCTAGTGCGATTCTTCCTCCTCCTACCACTCTCGGTGGAGGATGCCCGGGCACGGCGAAAGGTTGACTCGAATTATTACTATTGCTATTGCTATTGCTATTGCTATTGCTATTGCTATTCTTGCTGTTATTGTTATTTTCTCTTTCGGGGTAATTACGTTTTAGCCGCGCATGTGGAGGGTAGCAGGAGTGCTTGCCTGTTTCACAAGAAAAAAGGGGATCCCCCTTTTCCCCCTCTTTGGGTCTGTATGAGTTTGGCTCTTCGGGGTGCATGGAAATTACCTCACTCCCTCTCAACTTAGTTCCAGTGGGGTCCCCATCTCCTCCTCGGCCAGGAAAATCCTGCTCCTTTATTAACTGATTAAAGTGTCCTCTGCCAGTGAAATCGAGCCTTTAGTCCTTCTGGAAAAATAAGGGTGTTGGCCTATTTTCCTCTCCTTTTCTTTCTTTGAGAGCTTAGGATGATGCTACAAGTTTGTTAAAGGGAAGTACCGGGGGAAAAAAAGGGTTTCTGAGATTGTTTATTACAGCCATAAATCTTGCAGTAAAATGTCGAAATGGCCGTGTGCAAGATAACACTTGGTGGTCTTGGCTGGGTTCTTGTTTATGATAACAAAACCACAAAGACATGGAACAGGCCTTTTGGAGGTCCTGCCTCAGCACATCTTCGCAGACTAGTAGAACCACACGAAAAAAACAGACTTCAGCTGAGCAGCTCAGGTCACCTTGCAGATTTACAGTCATATACAAAATTGCATCCTTCTCCCTGTAACCGAGCGCCAGAGCCCCACGGTAGAAAGAGGTGCAGAGAAACGAGTATACTTTGAGATCTAATCACGGTAAATAATAGGAAACAGAGACCGGTCAGCTCGCCCAATATAGCGCTGAGCTTACAAACCGAGACACCACTTTTCGTTGTGTTGTATGTGGCTTGGGAGCACGGCAGCTTGCTGTAGTGCTCCGGCCGCAGTGTCTCAGGACTTATGCCGAGGATAATATTTACGATAACCCAGTGTAATTCATCTGGTGCTGGCCGGCAGGTATTTGTACGTCTGTGTTCGTATGAGTGCATGGCTGTCTCTACGCCGGGAAAACGCTCTCTGCTCGTGGTAGGCTTTGGCAAGCTTTTATTTTTTGCAGTCGTGTAGGTGGGAGCTTTATTCTTTTACAACCTGTGTGGCTGTTGTCTGTTTTGGTGTTTTGGTTTAGTTTGGTTTAGTTTGGTTTTTTTGTGTTTTTTTTTTTTTTTTTTTTTGTGTGTGTGTGTGTGTGTGTGTTTTATATATATAAATAAAACAATCTCCCCTTTCCTGTCAAATGTGTGTTGTTGAACAGTTGGAGCTGTCTCTGTGTGCGTCTGTGTAACCGCATTTCCTCTCCATGCAGAGTAAATAGAGAAACTTATCTATTACCCCAGTTAAAGAGTTCCATAGATGTGCTGTTGGAAATGAGTAAGTAAATGTGTTTTAACTCTCTTTACAAATTAGACATTCGATAGGAGGAGGAAATGAGTGATTGTTTAGATAAGTACCCCACTATACCCAAGTGCTGGAAATGTTCTAACATATTACAAACCGCCTGCAATGTGCGTGCGTGCGTGCGTGTGTGTGTGTATAAAATATAAATCGATACGATGTGTGTCTTGTTAGATAGAATATATATTCAAATAGAATTTTATTGCATGTATCCATTATCTATAAAACTGCAGAAGACAATAATCTGAATTTAAACCAGGGTAACTGTTAATGTAATATCTTTAGGAGGGCAAGATCTAAAATGTATCATATTTACGCTTGATATATTAGATGTATTTTCCCACGCCAGCAGATGAGATTACCTACTCAGCAATTATATTCTCGAAGGGTGCGGTAAATATTTCTATGTGTTTATATGCTTTCCTGAAAAGGAGGGGAAAAAAAATTCCGGAAAGTTCGCTTCTAACTACGAATGTACCAGACTAGCTGACGTTCAATAAGTATTTTTTTTCCCCTTAGAATAAGAGCGTAATTAGTTTAACCATCAAATTTCAATCACCGAAGGTCAGGACGGTTGCCTTTTTCCCCTCTGAGCTGCAAATATCGTTAACAGTCTCAGTTTTGGCAACGAGGGAGTGCCCGGGTGCCCTCTCCCTCCTACGCCAGGGTTTGCGAGCTACTTCTGCGAAGGGGCAAGCTATTTCTCGTGGAAATGAAAATTAAGAAATAAACCCAAGACAAGGCATACCACACCGACGGGCTTAAATTCGTAGTTTGGAAACCGCTCCTCCGCGGGGAGGGATGCTCTCAGCGAGCCCCGCGACCGCCGGTGGAAGTATTTGATACAGCCGTGTCCGCCCTCCCCTCTCTCCCTTCCCCCTCTCCTCCCCGTTATTTTCAGGCTCGCTGTATCCCTCACACCCCGCAATCCACTCGAGGACTCTCCTCGGCCTCCCCGCCACCTTCGTACTAACTTTTGCATCTATTCCTCCGGTTAGCACGCCTTCCAAGGTGCAAAGGGGCTAGCCCCGGAGCTCCCGCCCGCCCGCGGTCGGCAGCGGCGGGGCGCTGGGGGCAGAGCCCGGAGGGCTGCCGGTGGCCTGTGCCCGGCAGCCGCTGCCGCCCTCTGCCTGCGCGGCAGCCCCGACTCCAGGCGTTTGGAGATGGGCTTGTTTAAAAAGGATTGTGCAACGCCCTTGTGCAATGCCTGCCTCCCTCCGGATCACGCAGCTGGCCTGCGCTCCGCTTCCTCGCTCCGCTTCCTCCGCTCTCCCGCGGGGGGGGGGAACGGGGAAACAAAAAGTGTTGGGGCGGGGTGGGGAAGAAAGATTGTCGGAGCTGGATTAGTTTTATCTCGGTTTGACGCGGCCCGGCTCGGCGGGCGGGGAGGATCCGGGGATCCCGGCGAGGAGCGGCCGAGGGAGTCCGGCAGCCCCCGCCGGGGCGCTCCGTCGGCGGGCAGCCGCCGCCCGGGGAGGCGGCGGTGGCGGTGGCGGCCCCCGCGGTGGGTCCGCGGGCGCGGAGCTGCCCCGCGGCCGCTCGCCCTCCTTCCATTTCCTGATCCGGGGTCCGCGGCCCCGCGCGGTAATTGGCGCTGGCGGTCAGGTGGTGATGGGGTGGCGGGGGGTGCGGGGGTGTGTGTGCGGGGGTGTGTTGTGTGTGTTGTAGGCGCTCCAGGGGTGGGAAGAGAGGAAGGGAGGGGAGTGCGGCGGGGAAGGGGGGGGGGGGGAAGCTGGAGGCCCAAACTTTGGCAGCGGCGAGCACTTGACAGCGGCGGGAGGGGGAGAGGGAGGGAGGGGAGGGAGGGGGGGGAAGGGGAGGGGCCTCGCCGAGCCCAGAAAAACGACAACGCGAGAAAAATTAGTATTTTTGCACTTCACAAATTAATGACCATGAGTTCGTTTTTGATAAACTCCAACTACATCGAGCCCAAATTCCCTCCCTGCGAGGAGTACACGCAGCACAGCGGCAGCGCCGGCAGCTCCGCCAGCTACCACCCGCACCACCCGCACCCGCACGCCCCGCCGCCGCCGCCGCCGCCGCCGCCGCCGCCGCCGCCGCCGCCGCCGCCGCCGCCGCACCTGCACGCCGCGCACCCGGGCCCGGCGCTGCCCGAGTACTTCCCGCGGCCGCGCCGGGAACCGGGCTACCAGGCTCCGGCGGCGCCGCCGGGGCCGCCTCCCGAGGCGCTCTACCCGGGGCAGGCACCCTCCTACCCGCAGGCTCCCTACAGCTACAGCAGCGCCGGCAGCGCCGCCCCGGGCCCCGAGCAGCCGCCCCCGGGCGCCTCGCCGCCGCCGCCGCCGCCCGCCAAGGGCCACCCCGGCCCCCCCCAGCCCCTGCTCCCAGGCCATGCCCTGCAGCGCCGCTGCGAAGCGGCCCCCGCCGCCGGGGCCGGCACCGGGCCCGGCTGCCCGCTGCTGCCCGAGAAGAGCCTGCCCGGGCTGAAGGGGAAGGAGCCGGTGGTCTACCCCTGGATGAAGAAGATCCATGTGAGCACGGGTGAGTCGCCCTTGCCAGGGGGAGGTGGGGATGCGCCTGCAGAGGAGGGAAGGGGGGAGGGTGCTCCCGGGGCCGGGATGGGTCGTTGCGTGTGTGGCTTTTTTTTTTTTTTTTCCCCTCCTTCTCCCTCCGCGTTTCCTAATAAAAAAAAAAAAAAAGTGAGAAACCTTTTGTATCCGGGGTCCTTTATCAAAAGATTTACGAGACGCCAAACTGTTAGGGCAGTAATTATAGCCCCCATAAATTTAATTGCCCTGCGGTGGCTCTGGGCCATGTGTCTTTGAAGCTTTTCTTCTAACCCAAATGCCCATCACCATTTTTTATTGCTCCTCGATTGTCCCCACCGTCGATAGGCTCTGAAACAATTTTTCTTGCCGTTTATGTATCTTACGCGAACCTGGTGTCAAGTTATTATATAATGATTATGTTCCATCGCTTTCGCCCCCCCCCCTTTCTTTCCCCTCCGCGCGTGTGTGTGTGTGTGCGTGCGTGTGTGCGTGCGTGTGCCTGTGTGTGCACGTTTCAGTCAATCCCAATTACAACGGAGGGGAGCCCAAGAGGTCTCGCACTGCCTACACCAGACAGCAGGTCCTGGAGCTGGAGAAGGAGTTCCACTTCAACCGCTACCTGACCAGGAGGCGACGCATCGAGATCGCGCACACCCTCTGCCTCTCCGAGCGCCAGGTCAAGATCTGGTTCCAGAACAGGCGCATGAAGTGGAAGAAAGACCATAAACTGCCTAACACAAAGATGCGCTCCTCAAACCAGTCCACACTGAGCCAGCAGTCCAAAGCACAGACACAGGGCCACCCCCATCCGCTCGATGGGGCTACACCCAACGCAGCCGCGCTATAAATACGGTTATTCTTATTTTTTTTAATATATATATATATTTACCTATCTATTGGGGTTTTCCAGCTGCCCCGTGGTGGAGGCTGGCCGTTTGGACCAAACAACTGTGTAAAACAAAACAGGAGCAGGAAAGGAAGACGAGACGTGCCTGAGAACGGGCACATGTTTAAACCAAAACCCGGACGATTGTCTACATTGTATATAGCTAATGGTTCCATGCCCATCATTTTTTTTCTATTTATGGAAACGCTCTCTTGCCCTCGGTGTAAGAGAGGGCTGGATGCTGTCACGGACGAATTCTCTGTACCTAAGACGGACACTTTCTTTTTTTTTTTTTTTTTTTTTTTTTTAATAGAGAACACTTTAAAAATAAAAGACGGTTAAAACAAAGCAAAGACCTCGTGAGACACTTGTGTAAGGCATTGACTTGAATAGCGCTATTTCGTGGCGTGTTCGTGGATTCCCGTGTGGGCGCGCGCGCGCGCGCGTGTGTGTGTGTGAGGGTGCACACGCACGTATGCGCACACACCAACACGGGAGAGGGAACGAACACGTCCACGGGAGGTTAAAGACTTACGAAAAATGTCCCCTTACGCTGTCTAAAGGAAAACGTTTTATGTATCAAAGGTAACTTAACTGGTTTTAAGTGTAGCCCCCGCAGTAGCTGTGATCTATTAGTTTTTCTCCACATTCCCGACTGCATTTATTTAAAGAATTATTGCTATAAAGGCTGTTGCTGTCTTCATATTTGGCACCGTCTAAATCGTTTGGGTCCATGTACAATTTGTGGATTTTTGGTGTAATGTATAACAGTGCCAAATGCTGGTAATAAAGATTATTCCGTACAAAAGAATTAAACGCTTGAAACACAAGTCCACTCAGTGCTGTTTCATCCACCTTGTGCTTGGCTGGTGTTGGCACCAGGAATGGAAAACAACCGTTTAAGGTATTGTCTTCACTTGGATTCATCCGGTCAGTAAGGTAATGGTTGCTTTAAATATAGTGAAAATCGTCCTGACTCCTAATTGCCTGGCTGGGAAAAAGAGCGCTGTAGGATGAGGAAAGGTCTTGCTTCACTGCATAGGTGAGTGCTGTTCTCCTGAGCGGACTTGGGGCAGAATTAGTCCGGCTCCCTGTCCCTGTCCGTACGACTCTTTTCAGCTGCGTTACAGAGAAACCGTGCTTGTCCTGGGAGCCAGTAAGCACCCATGACGGGTTTTGCTGGAGGAGAAGTCACACACGCTCCCCGTGATAACACTTTAAATCTTGGGCCAGTCGTGATTTATTTGTTCGTTTTCGCCCGATTATGATTTCTCATTCGGCTAGCGCTTTTGAACGGGCATACACGGGCGGTAACCTCCAGTTTCTCTAAGGTGCCTTTTCTGTTTCTCTTTCCTTTTATTTTCTTTTTAAGACTGTTTTGAAATGTGGTGAGAAAGCCTCGGCAGAAACATGAATTTGGGTACAACTCGAGAGGTTTATTTGACAGAGATTGTCGAAACGACTGTGGCAAAAGGGGGTTCAAGTGGTTACAGCTCAGGCTGTGCATCTCACTGCTTCCAGGCAGCTAAGGAGTGCAGGCAAAGCAGAGCTGCTAACGGGGAGCCTTGCTCAGGGCTTCTGCAACTGAGAGTTGCACTGAGCCGGGTAGAAAAAGGCTTGAAATGGAGCACAAGTGCTAGTGAACCTTCCAGGGAAGGCCTGAAGGCCAAGACTTATTTACTTACCCAAAGAGACACCCGAGAGGTTTTTTTGGAACCAATGCTTCTCTTTGCGTGAGTGAGGCTGCCAGGACTGGGTGTATCACCACCCCCTGGGTGAGGTAGCACCAGGCCCCAACGATACGGCCAGCGTCCCTGCCTGGCCAAGGAACACGGACTGTCCTGGAGAAAAATGTAACATGCCACTGGCAGGGCACGTTCAGCATCAGAGAGAGGTGGCGGTTGTAAATACCCTCAGCAAACACTGCTGTCTCCAAACCTGACCAAGCAGCAGGCCACGCTTCTACTCACATATTGCTGTTTACTAAACCCTAAATTTCCAGCTGCTTCCCTATAAAGGGCCAAAAATATAGCTGTAAGTGAGGTAACTACTATCCACAAGCATGTAAGTCTTTGTTTTGTTTATTGCTTGAGAATCCCTCAGACTATTTAGAGCCAAAACTAGCATAACAGAGCAAAATTCCAGCTGAAACGTATTAGCTGGCAGTGCAGGATTTCTTTAGTGTGCAGCCTATGTGTATAAACCTGGTTTGCTCCCATTGTAAAGAGAAATGAAATCACGCTGCAAATAGCAATTTTAGTGAGAATCATTAATCACCTCCTACAATAAATACTTCTTTGTAATTCAACAGCGGTTCTGAAAGGCATTCTCTTGGAAAAAGTCTGTGAAGACGCAAAGGATTTTCCTGGAGAAAAAAAAAAAAAAAAAAAAAAAAAAAAGGTGGTCATGTGTAAAGACACAGCATCTTGGCTATCTGCTAAAAAAATGTACACTCTCTTGCTGGAGATTGAACGGCGGACTGCAAAATACCCCATGGCAGATTATCGTCGTTTAAGGTAAATTTTCCGTTCCCCCCTCCCTTCCCTTCCCCCTCTGCCTGTGCTGGGAGCGGGATGCTGCCCCCGGGCTGGGAGCCCTCTGCTCCCTGTCCCATACCGCCCGTCTTTACAATAACTTCGAAAATTACATCGTCCAGTTTAAATTCTCGCATTGTGCTCCCTTTGCTAAGGCAACCGGGAGTTCACCGAGAGGACAAATTTTCTGTCCCATTAATTGTTTTTTTTAGAGGAGCAGTCTGACCCTTCAAACCCTTGACCTTTAAAGACAGTATTCTTTTTAATCCGGCACTTGGACCTAAATGTGTGTGTCCCCCCCCCAGCTCTCCCGGTGTCTCTCACACACGGATTTATCTGCTCTGGCCACAAAGGCGAGCGCGGCCCAAAGCGCTGGAAGTGGAAGTTTGTCAATATTTCAAAGAAAGACCAGATCACCTCGGAGTCAATTTGCTGGCCGCAGGGAACGCCACGCCGTTAACCCCGTACCCACCTCCCCTCCACCCACCGAGAAAAATGCTCCTTTTCCAAGATCCCCCTCCTCGTTCCTCCTGCAAGCTCTTGCGATACCTGGTGTTTTATTACACGGGGAACTCAGCTGTGACAAGCGCCTTGTGGTATTTAATAACTAGAGCCATCCTACATTGGAGGATTACCCAAGGCTCGGACTATTTTTTTCTGTCTTTCTCTTTTTTTTCTTCAGGGTGCTTGCCGTCCCGTGGCCTTCTTGCCCAGTGTTTGTAAACGAGGAAGGGGTGGGGGGAGCCCTTACACAGGCAGAGATCTTGGCAGGTTTGCCATGAAAATCCAGCCCCCCCCCCCGCCCCCCTCTCCGCCCCCCCCCCCCTCCGGGGCCCGATCCGGGCAGCTCCGGGCCCGCCCGCCGTTCCCACATCTCCGCCGGAGCCGGCCGGGCGGCGCGGCCCCGGGGCCCCACGCAAGTCGCGGCCCCGGGGAGGCGGAGGCTCTCGCAGGGTCCCGGAGCCTCACGGCCCGGCCGGGCCGCGGCGGGGTGGGACCTCCCGGGTGTCGCCCCCGGGGCCGTCCCCTCGGGCGCGGCGCAGCGCGGGCGCCCAAGCCCGGCCCACGCGGGTTCCGCCGGGGTCGGGGCTCCCCGCGTGGGCAGGGAAAGCTCCGCGGCCGCCTCCCCCCGGCCCCGGGCAGCCCCCCTGGCTCCGCCCGCGCCCGCGGGCAGGCACAGCCCGCGGGATGCCGCCCCTGCTGCTCCCCTCTCCCCCTGCCAGCAGTGCTCAGAGGTGTCTCCCCCGCCGCAGGCAGTGAGGCTCTGGGTTCAACTACCTAATTTGGGGGCGCTGGGGGAGGGTGCAAAGCTGCCCCATCTCCCTGTACAGAGCGGGACAGACCCGTGTTATTAATGCCCAAACGTTCTCCCTAGAAACTGAGGAGCTGTCAAAGCCAGCAGAGATTAGGGGACCCAAGTACGAGGATCCCTGCGCTCACAGATAAAGGTGTTGCGTCTGTTCTGGGGGAGATATTGAAATTTTAATCTTTAGGGTCACGTGACTCATTAAATAATTAATGCAGATAGTCAGGAATGGATCTGTGGCCGTCAGTCCTCACTAGGAGTGATTCTCTCAGAAGTGAAACTCAACTCCTTATTACTGGAGTTTGTTTTTCTTTCTTTCTTTCTTTTTTTTTTTTTCCCTACTAAAAAAAAAAAAAAACCCACCTGATTTATCTTGAAAGATTCTAAACTTCTTAAGCAAGCAGTAGGGTCTGTGTTGGTAAGTAGGTAGTGTGCATTTCTAGCTTGATGGCTTTAATTGTTTGTGCTTGCTTTGTCTGCTGAGCATTTGCTTAACAAGTTTAATATTTAGAAATGTTAAATCTTTGTTTTAGCTGCCTTGTGGTCACATTACGGCTTTTGGTGATTAAGTGTTACCGAGGCAAACACATTTGATAATGTTCTAATTCACACTGTGGAAGGCTGGGTGCCACAGTGCAGGAGGACCTGCTTTGTTCAATTTTCCTGGCGTTAATAAATCACCGGCTCCTAATGCAGGGCCAAAAAAGCAATGGAAAGGCAGGGAGCATTGTAAAGGAAAAGTCATGGGCGAATTTCTCTATGACTCATTAGTCTGAACGATTTATGTACGAACTTAAAGTGCCGCAATGAATATTAGAGTTTGGGATAACAACAAATTAAAAAAAAAAAAAAAAAAGTCATAGCGTTTGTAAAGTGCTTTATTGCTACTTAGCAACTCTTTCAAGAAGCAGCATAGTTTAAAGGACTGTGGCAGCGTAAAATATGGTGGCGTGACTTAATAGCTCCAAAATAAATAACAGAAAGTCACTGGCACCGTTTTCAGATACACGCTCCATATTTAACACGAGTGGGGCAACCCAGTCACGACACGCTTGATCGATGATTATTGCCGTTTGTAACACGACTATTGATTAGGGATCAAAACGGCTAAGGTATGAGTTTGAGCCTAAAATGCCAGGGGGTTCCCCCTGTGCTGGAGCCGAGCGGAGGGAAAGGTATAGCTAGGAATAACCGCAGGCAGCAGCGCCCGGGCTCTGCGATTGCGGACTGAACTTTCAATTTTCTTTTGCGTTTGCCAGTAGATTTTAGCAGTCAGCGCTCTCAAATTTATGGGACGGCAATAAACAGCTTAGTAGGCTATTATTGCATGATTTTATGTAGACTGGAGTTCAACACCAAATTTAAAATTATTAGCGTAATTACGGAACTACTAAATTACCAGAGCAAAGTCTCTGCTCGAAAAGTTCATCCAAGACAGACTTAATATTTCCAAGGCTCAGATGACACCCTTCCGCAAGAACTGTGTTATTTAATTATTAGCATTTATATTTACTGGCAATTTTAAGATGCGTTAGATGGCTTTTATTAGCGAGAGTCAATACGGGGGGTACATTATTATATCTGACAAATTCATATGTAAACGTGATTCAGTAAGTGGCATGCGAATAATCTGACTATTGTCTTTTTGGATTGTGCAATATTGCTTATTTTAGGGGAAGAGAAGCCGTCCAGTTTTTTTCCCTCCTTCAATGGCTCCCAGTGTGGTGGGTTTTGTTTTTGTTTTTTTGTTTTTGTTTTTGTTTTTTTTTTTTTTTTTTTTTAAAGGCTTTGGGCCCGATCCCGCTTCAGTGAGGTCAGTTGTTTGTCTCTTAATGTGCTAGTGGTGGCAGGATCGGGCCCCGGCTAACCGTTTGAATAAAAGCCCAACCACAATACGCCCCGCATTTAAACTGGAACCCTTCCCGCGTTTTATTCAGCAGAGATGAACACCACGACTTGTGTTTAATGTCTGTTCTTGATTAAATGATCCTAAACAAAGGTTTCCCAGAGGAAAATAAAGCAGACATTCATGTAACAAGAGTTTGGAATGACAATATTTCCAAACACTTGGAGACAGAAGGCATAGCTGTCTACGGGAAGGAGAAAAAAAAAAAAAAAAAAAACCACCACCAAAAAAAAAAACCCCACCCGACCAACAACCGCACATTTTTATTTCTCAGCTCCCCGTGCTCTTCACCCGGGTGGGAACCCACGCTCCACACCGGGAGCCCGCGCCTGCTCCATCCCTGCCCGCCCCGCTCCGGGGCTCTCCCAGCAAACTATGTATACCCTATGAAGGAGCAAAATACCTCCCCCTGCACTCCCCGGTAAGGCACTGTTTGTTGCTTGTTTACAGGGAGCCCCGAAAAAGAGCCACTGGGCTGGTGCGGTGGGAGCTGGGAGCGCTTCAGCCCAACTCTGCGCAGCTGGAGGAGGTAAGAGCCGGGAAGCGCCGCGGCTTTTGCGCCGATCGCAGCTGTAGTAAAGCCATTTGCCTAGTACCTGCATGCAGAACAAGCCTGCTGGAATGAGATTTTGTTGTTGTTGTTGTTGCTGTTGTGATAAATATTTAACCTAGCCGGATTTTTTTTTTTTTTTTTTTCTGGATTGGCTCTATTCATCTTCCGTGGGTGGTGAATGCGCGTGTCTGGGCAGACAAAGAAGTGTACGGGACCTGAGTGATCGCCATCCTTATAAAGGCTTTGGGGACAGGAAGGATGCAAAGTCATTTGAAGAGCGAAAGAGGTTGAGAATTTCTTTGTCCATTCTTAGCTCCTTCCCAAATGAAAGGCGTAAGGCGAGGGAGAGCGGGCTGGAGTCATTTCGGTGTTGAATGGCTTATCGCGGCTTGTTTGTTTGCCTCCTCCTCGAGGAGTTCCGCAGCCAGTCCTGCAAACGTGGAGTGCGTGCGGGGATGTTAAAAAACCTGATTTTTTGCCTAAGTGCCTACACCAGAATGGGTGGCAGTTCAGTTTCGGGTGTTGGTCCGTCCTGGCCTGCTTTGAACCGGGCGGAGGTCGGTGTTCGGTGGTTCGGAGCTGATGGAGTCCTTGATGCACTTGGTCCTTTGGCAGGAGAAATGTAATGCTTTTCATAGTGACCATTTTCTTATGCCGGCCGCCGAGAGGGTAGGATTACATAGAATTAGCTCAAATTCCTGCTAGATTTACCTGCTTATTTTTGGACGCTGATGTACAATTAGTATATTTTACTACCTTTTAAAAGCGGCCATAAATTAAGGGACTACAAGGGCTCTTTGTGTTGGCTTAATGGGCTGCTTAAATCTTAAGTACAAAAAGGCGCTGCAAATGTCTATTCACGCTTGTGTTAGGGAATTAAAAGCGCAAATACGGTACGAAGGAACCTTCCTCCGGTGGCATGTACCCACAGCGTTGCGTGCAGAGATATTTGGGATTCCTAAGCAGACCCAACACTCGCAGGCTCAGCTGACTCTGAGCAGAACTTCTCCCACAAGGGCACAGTCGATAGCTCTATTCTTTTTATCTGCTTGGAAATGATCAAAGAGCAACTTTATCTCTATCAGACGCACAGATGTAGGTAAACAGCTCTGCGTCCCAGCAGATTTCGAATCTTTCGAGGAAGCGAGGAAATAAATACTTCTGTCGTACGGTGATTCCCATTTCGTCTCCACATGGGAGTGATAGGCTTACCTCTTAACAACTGGCATAAAAGCAAACCCGAAAGACAGTAAAAATTCTAATTCTAGTGATATTGAAGGTGACTTTAAATAGCATTAATGCTGAAAGTGGCTATTAATGCCAGAGCTGGCACAAAGGGTCTCTCTTAATGAAGGCACGTTACGAACTCAGATCTGTTTGTTGTTACTGAGCCTGGAATTTCAGCTCAGCTCGAAGCCATGTGTATAAAGCTCAGAAAAATCAGTAGCAGACCTACTGATAAACTCCACATTTTTTCTGCTAGAAACCGTGTTTCAGGTCTCCAAATCATCGAGGTAATAAAACACAATGTTGAATGTCCAGGAACAGGAACAACGCGATATATGGGGTGGCGGGGGAAATCTAGCGTCTGCGACTCGCAAGATCATTTGGATTTGTGTTTGAACACCCTTAATCACGATAGTAGAGCAAAGAAAGCTTTCTCCAAAATCGGCGGAAGGGAATAATTTTCAGCTGCGATCCAGGACAGCAGACAGTTGGGCAGACTCCCCCTCCCACCGTCCCAAAGCACACCCTGTGGAAGGTATTCACACGCCAAGAAGTTACTTTTCTTAAGAATGAATTAGTTTCCCCACTACATACACGAAGTTAATTGTTAAACAGTAGTTTTAGCATTAACTTGACCATTAATGCTAATAAAGATGTTCATAGAAACAGGGTTTTGAAGCCAATAGCCATAGCTAGCGTTAAGGCATTTAAGCTGACTTATGATTGTGATTTATTGCTTTTGTAGTTTCTATTTGCTCAGGACTGTAACTTCTAAAGCCATCTTTCTGCTTTTGACGCAAAGCAGTCGATAACTTTTTAAAACAGCCCCAAGAAAGACTTGCTCTGCTTTTTTCAACATCTGCTCCATTCCCCATTAATTTCAGTTTAATTGTTGCAGGAGAACTACTCTGTGTGTTTCTTTTATGGGATCTGAACGCACCCTATTTAAAAGAGCCGTGAATCCGCCTCGAGTAAATATCCTCCTCGGTTTACGTTGAGTATGAGGCTGTGGAGTTACCAGTCGTGCTGACAGTTAGGGACCCTGGCATGTCGTGTGTGGCTAATGCTCTCTCTTTTTCAAAGGTATATAGTTTTTATTGCAGTTCTTAGTGAGGGATGATATATGTATACCCTGCCACTAGCTCGGTCACTTCCATAGGAAAAATTGCGAATTATTCCTCCGTTGTAACCTCACGCTGACTTTGCTGCAATGCCCAGTACTATACACTGTTACTGATGGGTTTAAATTCCAGTGGCCCACTTTTACAATCCAAGCGAGAGTATATAGGGCTTGACCATAACATTAAAAATCACCTTTAAAAAGAAATCTCCTTCCGTTCTCTTCAATGAAGTGCAGGTGAAACAGTAAGAGAGGCTATGCAGTTAGCCGAAAGTTTACTCCAAGCTCATGGGGGACGGTGGAAAGATTTAGGCAAGCATATAAAATGCTGGAGTCGCAGAACTGGACCAGGAACACTTTAAAAGCGTGAACTAACTGATTTTCTTTGACTTCTTCCAGAAAAGTTATGTGAGTTGAGGGCTTCTTTTCTTTGTTTAGCTTATTGTGTCAATAGCACAAGTTAAACACTCTTACAGAAAAGATGCGGTGTGTTCGCACACAGGCGAAGCTGCCTGGCTCGGGGGCCGCACACACAACTTTGCTCTTTTCTTTTTTTCTTGATTTTTTTTTCCCCCCTTAGGCAGAGAGCTCCCCCTCCTCATTTTTTTTTTTTTTTTCATCGTTAGAAACCTATAATTTTGTGCATCACTCAAACTAGCTGTATAGGAAATGCGTAAGCACAGGTTTAACAGCAAGGTCCCAAAAGGTTTTGCAAAATTCAGAGCCACGCCAGTGAAGGAAGTTGTATTCTTCATAGTGTGTTACAAGGACAAAAATCAACTAGCCTCTTAGAAGAGACTCTTTTTTGCCTTTGTCAGGTAATTATAGGTCTTTTTAGTTTCTACAGGAGCCCTGATGTAGCGTGTGGGAGTTGAGCAAGCCCTGTACAATGGCAGGGTAGAGGCGGCTGGGGGTGGGGGGAAGGCTGGTAATCGTCCCATTTACAAGGGGACTGGAAATAATAGTATTAAGATTTGGGCTTTCATCGGGGGTTGCAGAGGACATGCGACGTGGAGCAGAGTGGCGGGCCTGGGGAGCAAATGCCGGTTAATTAGGCTAAGTATCAAAGTGCAGCAGCGTAATCCCATATTATAAGAAGAATTCCTCTTACCTTCCAATGGGCTTTGTGTAAAGAAATATTGGTGTGGGAGGAAAAAAAATCAAACCAATCTTCGCCCCCCCAGTCATCTGCATCTCTTGGATTTTTTTTTCCCCCCTCCCTTAAAACTCTTCTTTAACATATTGGGTTAAGGCTTTAAAAAGCAAAGGCTCACGCTAAGAAACCCTCTTCCTTCAACGATTCCCTATTTCAAATAAAAGGATTTAAGTTGACGTATGACCACGTGAGCACATAATACAGCGCATTATTGTGGCATTTGGAGTGGAGACCCGGTCTGGCTCCGTCTGCGATTACGCTTTTCCAGTTTCTGTTCAGAGCAAGCACTGCTTTCTATTATTTTTTTTTTTTTCCCTCCTGCCCCCATCACCGTCCCCGCAAGAGCTGGCCATTTCGCTGACAGCTTTCGTTCCTTATGGAAAGGTTATTGTCGAGCCGAGAGGACGAAATGCTTCGTTAGAAAGGATGGATTTTATTTTAAGGTATTTCCGTTGATTGTTCATTTATGTGGTGAGTTATTGCTGTTCGAGGCAAAGGTCAGTCGCAGAGGCTGGAGTGAGTGCGTGTGTGTGCGTGCGGGTGTGGGTGCACCCGGAGCCAGGCTGCTTCCCCCTTTGTTTCAATTTGCTGCGGTAAATATTCAACTCTCCCCTCGCAGCGAGCAGAGCAGGGAGAGTTTGCTTCTTTATTTATTTTTCTCCATAGAGATCCCACACTGCTGTTGATGGCCAGCTGCCTCAGCTCCAGCCCCTCGATTGCCATCTTATCATTATTTATGATCGGCTAGAGATGGGAAGCTTCTTTTATTGTCGTGTTTGGACTTTTTTTCCACCCTTAATTTTATTATTTTATTTTATTTTATTTGCGTGTTGGTGTGTTTATTTATTTATGTATTTGGGGAAGCCGGACAAAACGATGCGGGGAGGCGGGGTGGGGGATGCTCCTCGGTCGGGGTCGTGCTCGAGTGTGCGGCGGCGGCGGCGGTTGTTGTTTTATGGGTGTTTGTTCGGCCGCTGCCGCTCCGTAAATCGATGAGTATGCGATCGTGCTGCCATTTTATTTATGATGCTTTAGTGGTACTTTGTTTACCGTGCGCGGAGGGGTTGCACGGGTGCTCAGCTCTGTGGCAAAGCTTCCCCTTCCCAAATGAGCCAAGGGGCTCCTCTTGATTTCTCCGCGGTGAGAAGGAACTGAACCAAGAGCCAGCCATGGCTTCTAACAATAAATCAGCCTTGGAAATGTGGGTTTTTTTTTTCCCCCTCTCCCTCTGAATGGGGATCTGAAAAGCGAGAATAAAAAGGGGAGGAGTGGAAATTATCCTCCAGGAGAACATATAGTAGTCCTAAATTAATATCCATACCGTCGTTTACATAAATATAGATATATCCGTACGTATAAATATGTAAGTATTCGCATATACTTATAAATACGTGTGCGTAGCTATATATAAACAATGCACTTTATATGGCGAAAATTAAAGATTACTTGGCTATCCAAGGAGGGAAAAATGCTAGATAAAATGACATTTCTCCGGTGTGTCCCGGCTTTGGGAAAGGTCGGAGCGCTGGGACTTGCTTTCCTCCAGTTCGCTCCGCGCCTCTCGCCCGTTCCTGCTGTACCATTTTGTGCCCAGTTACAGGGTGCTTGTAATTACTCATCTTGTAAGGGGTCAGAAAGAGAGGGGGAGAACAAGAAAAGCGAAGGAGGATTAAAAACTCCGCTGAAAACAAACAACAAAAAAAGATTATCTCCACTCGGAGCTATTCGCGGCCGTTCTGCAGAGACCTGCAGGGCGGAGGTGTTGGGGCTGGCTTCTCGCTTTTCTGCTCTTGAAGCCGCTCTCAAAGCAGAACTGACCCAAAGAAATGCTATTTCCCCTTCCCGTCATAGTGAAGCACGTTGTCCTTTCTTAGACCCCCTCTTCGGCGAGGGGAGGAGAGCTGTTTCGCTCCCAGCTGTGTGTCTAAAAGCCAAGGCTGGATTTGCCGTATTTTGAAATGGGCCAAAACGCGCCTCAAAAATAAAGCGCGAGCTTTAATTGCAGCTCAGTTACTTGGCAGCGTTTCCTCTAATTTATGACCCAGTTCGGATGCATATTGACCCAGTTAAAACGCTCATAAATAATACAGTCCTGGTCTACAGCAAAAAAAAAAAAAAAAAAGCAAGAAGAGTTTTGGAGGAGAGGGCGATTTCGGTGAGTTGTGTAAATAACCTCAGCCTGCTGAGCAAATAGCAAAGAGTCCGTGGCCATTCTTTAGTGTTAGAGAATATAAACAATAATTCAGATTAACCACGGTTTACTTCGATAGTCCAGTCCTTCTCTAGGGCAGCTATTATCCCCTCCTAACTCTCTAACGACTTGGACAGGCACCACTTCCAGAATTGGTCCCCTTCTCCAGCAACTCCCCGCCTTGCTATTTCATCCCTAAGAGATCCCCCCAAATCAGCCTTGAATTATGGTGCTGTCTGCTTCCATTTCGGAGCATCCAAGGACAAAGCGCTTTACAGGCATTATTTTATTCGGAAACTAAGAGTAATTCCATTATAGGGGCGGTGGGGGGGTGGAGTGGGGGGTGGGTCCCGCAGAGTGGGACCCTTCGGGAAGAAAAGGCAGCTCATTTCTGACCAGGGAATCAGCCCCAAACGCTGCCGGTCCCTCCCCGAGCTGAGCCCTATCGCTCTCCGCGGAATGGAGCAGAAAGAAAATATTCGGCCTCTGGGAGGGAAAGACAGATAAAAGCAGCGGGGATCTGTGCGTTGGGACACTTATCCCGACATCCTAGGAGACATTAAAAAAAATAATCATCTTCTCATGTTTAAAATGACCTCTTTGGGGAGAGAGGGGGCGTGGGGAAACGGGACTAATAGGCGAAATCTCGCAAAATACTCTTCGCAGGCAGTAAGGCGAATGGAGGAAACACTTCAGTATTCCTACGAACCACTTCGGTTCTCACGATTACAGTCCCTTGCAAATCCCTTCAGTTTTAAAAAGACCCCCTCCCCCTTCCCCGTCCCCGCTCTTAAATACAGACATGTAGTCAGAATATCCCGCCGGAGATGGCTCCGAAGTTTAAACGCGCTCCTAGGAAAAGATCGCCTGGGCTTTCGGCAGGGCTCCCCAAACCGGCAGGCTCCCCGGCGTCCGCAGGTTTCTGCAGTCCCCAGCTCGCTTTCCCTTGCCAAATCCTCCTCTCCAGTCCGGGGGGCTCCGTCGGGGCTCAGCGCTGCCTCTCGCTATTTGGTTGGGCAAGAGGGCGAATGGCAGATCAGCAGTTTCAGAAGGAAAGTGTGGGGTCGATTATTGACTAAAAAGACTTTTTTTCTTCCGATGCAACATTCAAGGGGTTGTTTGAAGCAAAACGCATACGCGGGATTTTTGCCTCTCCTCTCCTCCTACGCTGCCCGCTTCCCCTTTCATGTGGTGCCTTCTCACTTATGCCATAAGGAGCAAGTGTTTTCTGTTTTAGTGCTCTGTTTACAGCTTTGGTGCATGAAGTCATAAATCTTGCATAGCCATAAATGACAAAAACCATTGGTATGCGTAAGAGGCCACCCCAGCCTTATAGTGCTTTTTATTTCTCGCTTCCCCCTCGCTTTGTTTGTGCTTTAAGATGACGCCGGGCTCCCTCGTGCTTTAAACGGACTAGTTATATTTTTAATGCCTTAATCAACGAAGTAACGTCAAATTTACAACCAGGCATTATTCGCAGCCTCCGCTTAATGCTCGGAGACCATAGTCCTGCTACCGCCTGCCAGACGGGCAGGGGCTGCAACTTTATTTAAGTTCTCGTTTGCACGGTCGCTGCCGTGTTTCTGTTGCAGGGAAAGGGGGGGACACAACCACCCCCAAAAAACCCGGGGCGCTGGAGGAAGAGGCGAGCGCCTTCCCCAGCGCTGCCGAGGAGCGGGAGGCGAAGGCGAGCTGTGCGGCACCGGGCCCGCGCCCACGCGGGGCTGCCGCCCACGCGTCCCTACGGGGGGCTGCGGGCACCCCGACCCGCCTGTGCAGCACATGTCTGCGTGTGTGAGAGCCTCTGTGCCCGTCCCGGGCGCTGGGGATATTTGGGGGGCGGGGGGGGTGGGGTGTCTGTGTGTATATCTCTCTGTGTGTGTGCGCTCACGCATGCATGAGTTAATAATTAGTAACTCTAATGATTTCCAGCGTGGCTCTGAAAGCATTGCCCAGAGCGGGGATCCTGGTGGGCTTCGGTTGGCTCTCCGGACCCAGCCCCGGCTCTCCGGGCTTTGCTCCCCTCCTCGGGACTCAGCCGGGGCTTTGCGGGGCTCCCGGCGGCGGGGAGCGGCAGAGGAGCTGTTCCGCAGCCGCCCCCCAAGCCCACCGGTAAGAGGGACAGACCCAAGCCCCCCCCCAGCAGCACCCCCGGAGGCTGGTGAGAGCGAGCCTTTGTGAACGCCGTTTGTCTTCATTAGCATAATTTTCCTGGACTTTGGTGACGCCTGGGTGCGGGGGGGGGCCGCACTCCTTCACTGCCGCGCTCCTCCGCTCCCTCCCCAGCCCCCACCCTGCCCCAGGCTTCCCCAGGCGGCCGCCTTTCTTTCTTCCTTCCTTTTTTTCCCCCCTTTTCCTTTTTTTTTTCCTCCCCCCCTCCACTCCCCCCCACCCCCCTTTCTCCTTTCCTCTCTCTCTCCTTGTCTTCCCAGAGCAGCCCTGGGAAACATCCCCGTCCTCCGTGCCCCGCGCAGGGGGAGCCCGGCACGCCGGGGACCGGCTCGGGGCAGGGTGGGCAGCCTAAAGCGGGAGGGGAACGGGGGAGGCGGGTGTCCGGAGCAACCGTCCCCCCCATCCCGTGCGGGGCAGGGCTCGCCCCTCCCGGCCGAGGGGAGCCGGGTGCGGAGGAGCTGAGCCGGTGCCCACCTCACTGCCGCGCAGGGACCGGGCTGGGGCAGACAGCCCCCGCTCCCTGGGTTGTGTCGCCTCCAAAAAAAAAAAAAAAAGAGAGAGAGAGAGAGCATGCTGGCTTCCGCCTCAGTCGTCAGAAGTTAAGGTAAGCAGGCCACAAATACGCTGCTATCAGTCGTGAATGGCGGAGTTTATGTCCCAGTGATTTATGACCGTAGACTTAAATGTCGGTTCAAGAAGAGTTCACAAGCTGGGGCTTCCTTCCAGGCAGTGACTGATACCCTTACACTTCGTGTTCAGGCAGCTCTCTCTCTTCTCCCCCCCCCCACCCCCCACCCCCGCTTCCCTCAACTTTATCTTTCAGGAAATCTTTCAGGGGGGCTGCCTGTTTTTTCGTCCTAGAGTCAGAGTTTGGGGCTCGGCTGGGAGTTACAGGGCAAAGATCTGGTGTGCTTGGGAAGGGGGGAGGCGGAGGGAAGGAGAGGGTAGGGGAGAGCTGAAGTGGGGAGTGGGGGAAACGGGGGGGACTTGCCTCCCCCAAGCAGCTTTCATCTGCTGTCTCCGGGCTGTCTGGGTGGGGGGAGAGAAGTTGGTAAATGGCAGAGAGGTGTATTGCACAAGTGGAGACGGAGCCGATTAAACGGGCACTGGAAAAATTGAGGGCCCAGCTATGTTTGTGATACCCGGCCTTTTGTCTCCGAGGGGGAAAGGAGAGCTCTTCCCATCCCAGGCACCGGCTGGGGTGGCAAACTTTCTCTCCCCCCCCCCCTCCCCGCCTCCCGTTAGGGTGCTGTTATTATCGTGATGGTTGTCGCTCTTAATCCCGCTATTCCCGCTTTCAACAGGAATGGCCGGGAGCTCCTCAGGTTACCCCCGCTTCTCTATAACTTTGTAGGAAGTGATTAACTTGGCGAAGCCAAAGGCGGGAGCTGATTCCCCCCCCCCCCCCGCCCCCTTTTCCCTCGCTGGCCGGCGGCCGGAGCTTCAATAATATTTTGCCTTCCGAGTAAAGGTGCCGATTGTCTGGGGGCAGGCGGCTGCGGGGGCAGCGCGCTCCGCATCCCCGCTCAGCGCTGCCCGTCCTGCCTGTGCCAGCAAACTTCCGAGCGGCCAGGGGAAGGCGAAATATTTGATGTCGCTATCATGAAAGGCGGGTAACCTTGTAAAATCACCGCTGGCTCATTATTTCCTCTTTCTCCTCTGGTAGTGGTGTCTATGTTCCCTCTCTCTCTCTCTTTCAAAGGAATTGAGAAAAATCACACCAGGCCTCGATAGCATCAGGAAGGAGAGGCGAGGAGCTGGAAATTGTGTGCGCGCCTCAGATCTCCATCGGCTTATTAGCTTAATAACATCCAAAGAGCTTGATTAGTGCAATAACAGGGTAGCCGCCCTGCTGTAGGTGTGTTACCTTCATTTTGTTACGATCTAACAAAGGGAATACTGTTTTCTAAGAACTTGTATAACTTGAAAGGCGTAGAATGAGCTCATTTGGTGCATGTGTTGTGTAAGGCTTTTCGCCCCTAAGCATTTGTCCTCGTTAGATGTTTGGGGGGAAAATATCCAGCTGCTTAAGTACAGGGAAAGTGGCAAAAGAAACGAGAGCTTTTCTGATCCGAAGAGACGTAGTTGTTTGTCAGCAAGGGGATAGGGGGACGGTGAGGAACACACTTTAATTTCTGAGAACAATGTGAGTGCGTGTGGAAAGAGCTCCTAGATCGGAGATGACGCGCAGGTCTCCTCTTTCATTCATGCGGGCGATTCTTTAACTGGTTATTTTCAGGCAGGTATCCAGCAGACTTTAATCTGGGGGGGTGAGGGGGGGGATCAGAAAGAAAGAAGGACGGGACAAAAAAGGGGGAGGGGGGGAAGAAAGGGATTCGCCCGGGCAGGAGAAGCATTCTCCGGGTTTGTGTCCACCCTCTCCCCAGCCAAGTGACCCTCATACATCAAATTACATAGCAGTTTCCAAGACAGAACCTATTATCGCTAAGTTGGAAGGAAAGTTCAAGCCGTGGTCATGGAGATGAACGCTGGTTTTTCAGGTTCCTGGTGTGTTTTCTTTCCCCAATCCATCATGTTTTAACAGGTAGGATCTGGCTGATTCCACGAAAAGTTAGTGTCTTGAAAATAACTGCTGGAAAAAAACAAACCAACAACCAAAGCGCCCAACTTGCCCCTGCTGGCCTCGCTGAAGGGGCTTCGCGCAGCGCCGGGTGCAGCTGAGGCCCCGGCCCCACTCGCGGGTGGGAGGCGGGGGCGGCCCCAGCCGGGCTCCGGGGGCCGAGCAGGAGCCGCTGCGGGCGGCGGCCGGGGCTCACCGCGGCAGAAACCGCTGCTGCCGGGGTGCCTGACCCGGGCGGCTCGGGGCGGTGTGCGAGCACGGAGGGGAGAAGGCGCTAGCTTTGTTTATTTTCCTACCGAGCATTTCATAGACAAGCCAAAATCCATCACTTGGGATCGGGGTGTGTAAATATCCCTGGCTAGGAAACCTTTCCACCCCGCTCCTGCCCCCTGCCACACGTAGACAGGAACAATCTCATGTATTTCTTTGAAGTTGTATGGAGATCCGTAACCTGGAGAGAAAGGCTAAAAATAAAACGACGCCGGTTACAGGAGAGGGTTTGATCCCAGAGCTGGAATGAAGGAACAGCCCAACCCCTCCACGTTACCGATTCCTCGACCACCCTTATCTCAGAGACTGGTATTAAAACAGCCTCTTGGTGATAAACGGTCAACCCCCTTGCCGTGTGGTGCCCTGCTCTGTTTCTTGAGAAGAAAGAAAGAAAGGAAGAAAGAAAGAAATGAAGAAAACACCCTAGAAAACCCCTATCCCGGTGCAGCAAAGCGCATATTTGTAGCTGCCAGTAAATCCAGGCAGCTTTTATATCGAAATGCTCTGCGCCTGAGGCCAAGTCATGCTGCTAAATATTGCTGACCACTTTTTCTTTTATGGCTTTCATGTCACTTAGCTATTGAAAGTAAGATGGATTTGTACCATTTCTTCACCCTGCTCTGCTCTCCCCACACCCCAGGTCTGCCCGGAGAGGCCATTGGAGGAAGAGTGCCACGTGACAGAGGGGTGCCAATGTTATTCTCCAAGGGTGTCAAGACCCTGTCAGTTTGCGAAATAAATATTGGGAAACAACGAAATGCAAAAAGCGACCTACTACGACAGCTCTGCAATCTATGGTGCCTACCCCTACCAAGGAGCAAATGGTTTCACTTATAATGCGAGTCAGCAGCAATATCCTCCATCTTCATCTCTTGTGGAAACTGAGTACCACCGCCCCGCGTGCTCCCTCCAGTCCCCCGGCAGCTCCGTGTCCCACCACAAGGCCAATGACATCAGTGAGAGTTGCATGAGGACCCTCCCCAGCCAGCCTCTCCAGCCCCCCGGCCTCACCGACCCGCAGGCCCCACCGCAGCCGCCTCCGGCCCAACAGGCACAACCTCCACCTCCGTCCTCCGCCTCACCATCTCAAAATGCCAGCAGCAACCCTGCCCCAGCCAACCCCACCAAGAGCCCAGCTCTTAACTCGCCCACCATGTCCAAACAGATATTCCCATGGATGAAAGAGTCTCGGCAAAACACAAAGCAGAAAAACAGCAGTTCCAGTTCAGGTATGAAACACGCTCCCCCCCTCTCTCTGGGTACCCCTGGGCTGGTCTGGTGGGGAGGAGGGCAGCCCTGCCCACCTTCATTTTGGGGAGGGGAGGGAGGGAGCTTTTTTCCTCTCCCGATTGACCCTCTCGAGCTATTGGAAAGGGGTTGCCACCACTTGCAAGCAGAGCTCAATGAACAAACCAGCCCCTGCAAAACTTTCCCAGCCTTGGAGGATGGGTCCGAAAGTGATTTTGTTTCCTAGTGGCTAAACCACTTGTGCCCTCCTGCATCTATCACATTTCCTAGGTAATCCCCCCTCCAGTAAATCATGTCAGTGTGGAGCAGCTCGGGCCTTAAAACAGAGGCCTGTCCTGAGTACTTTGTTGGCACAGTGCTGTTAGATTAATAAGACAGTGACCTATCTCTGCTGAAGTGTAACAGGAATAAAATAGCTCATAATCACGTGCAGGCAGGATCAATGCCCTGCATGCAGTCAGAACCTCTTCCTATTTTAACAAGCTGATTGGCAAAGTTACAAGCCTGGTAAACAAAAATCATTCTGGAGTGCCATAAACTTCAGCCCATAAAATATTATTTGAGGGATGGAAGCGTATATTAATGCTTTTATTGCTCGAGGAAACCCAAATCAATAACACCAGTGCTAGCTCCAATGCCCAGGAGTTGGGCTTATATTAACCTTTTCCTCTTTTTCTCTTAAATGTGCCTTGGAAATAGAGTCCAAAACTTTAGCAAAGGTCTTCACCAGTCTGCTTTTTAAAGCCCTGGTAACATTGTTGTTTACAGCCTTCCATATCATGTATGTATTTTATTAAAAATCAGCAACATCTAAATTTGTCTGTATGCCTATATGCAAGCCTAGTCACCGTATGTTCTTCTTATGTATATTATACTTCCCAATCACTACCATATGTTTATGCTACATGCTAGATGTGATAGAAACACTATACTGTCAGTTCTATGCTTATATGTTATGATATTATATTGTAGATAACCTAACTTTCAGGCATCTCTAGCTCATGTGTATATATCAGGGTTTTCAGAAAAAGAGGGCTGCAGGTCTTTACAGCAATGGAGAACAGCTAAGTCTTGAAGACCCTGATCCTGCCATGTTAGCAGAGCCATAGGTTCACCTTCAGAGTTTCTAAACCCCACTGTGTTTCCCTGAACGTTTCTTACTCCTTTATGCAAAGCTTAAGATATGTTGTATGCTGTCATTCTTAAAGGAAGCAAGTATAGTCATATAGTGACACTAGTGAGGTGAAGGAAGTCCACTGAGGCTCGTAGCTTGGCACGACTGAGCTCACGCCATGGGGGAATACTTGTTACACATGTGGGCATCCGTCTCACGTCTGAGAGTTGGACTCATTAGGTGCTGCTGTTGTTGGCTGTTGTCTCTGGTTGCCAAGTCCGGGTTCGCCATGCTGATTGTGTTCTTTGTGTGATTTACATAGGTGAGAGTTGTGCTGGTGATAAAAGCCCCCCGGGGCAAGCCTCCTCTAAGCGAGCCCGTACAGCTTACACAAGTGCCCAGCTGGTAGAACTGGAAAAGGAGTTCCACTTCAATAGGTACCTTTGCAGGCCACGAAGGGTAGAGATGGCTAATTTGCTCAATCTCACAGAAAGACAGATCAAAATCTGGTTTCAGAACCGCAGAATGAAATACAAAAAGGATCAAAAGGGCAAGGGCATGATGACCTCTTCAGGAGGACAGTCCCCAAGCAGAAGCCCTGTCCCTCCAGCTGCTGGGGGATATCTAAACTCTATGCATTCTTTAGTAAACAGTGTCCCCTACGAGCCCCAGTCGCCTCCACCATTTAACAAGCCTCATCAAAACACCTATGGCATCCCTGCATCGTATACTGCTCCTCTTAATAATTGCCCACCTCCTCAAAAGAGATACACGGGGACGGCAGCTGTGACACCTGAATACGATACTCATCCTCTTCAAGGCAATGGTTATGGGAATCCACATATACAGGGAAGCCCCGTCTATGTAGGGGGCAACTACGTGGAGACCATGACCAATTCTGGGCCTTCCATCTTTGGTCTAACTCATCTCCCTCATCCTCCCTCTGCCAACATGGACTACAGCGGGGCTGGGCCAATGGCCAACAATCACCACCACGGACCTTGCGATCCGCACCCAACATACACAGACCTTACCGCTCACCATCCTTCTCAGGGAAGAATTCAGGAAGCGCCCAAACTCACCCATCTGTAAGAGACAGGAGTCACTAAGTGGAACACCAAGCCCCCAACTTTTGGAAAGTACTCACCCCTTCCCTTCTCTCTCTCTCCCCCGCCCCACATGCCCTCTCCTCCCCTTCTCGTTTCTTTTATTCGTTTTGGTTTGTTTTGTTTCCTTTGGTAAAAGCGTTTTCTAGTTTATGTGACGTAGCAATATTTGTTGCTTGAATTGCTCTATAGTTTCACTAGTGGATATTTATCTTCTTGAACTGTAGCCTTGTGTCTCACTTTGGGAGTATGCAGAGGCTTTATACTTTACCTTCTACACTTTTATCAAAACAGGGTATATGAACAAATTTTCTAGAAAAGGAATTCTTAAATGTGAATTTGTTCGTACATGATTGATCCCACGGGGAAGCAATTTTTTTTATTGCACTTCTTTTAAATAGCGAGAAAGACATCAAAAGCGCTTGGACAGGGACTCCCTGGACAATTATTAATACGTGTAAGTCTTTCAATGTGTGTATGCTGGTGAACATTCAGATTTATTTATTTTTTTTTTGCAAACATTGAATAATCTAAGTGTTTAAAATTTTATTTATCCCCATTTGTTCATATTTATATATATATAAAAAATCTGTACCCTGAATATTCAGGAAGTATTTACCTGGCCATATGTTAGATGGCATATCGGCACGCGTAGGAAATATCATTTGAAAGGAAACTATAACTCCTTTTCTTAAAAATGGTGATAACGATGATGATGACGATGCAATAAAATCTGGGAAAAAAGACCACGGTTTGAATACTTTATGCTTGTAACATCCAGCTAGGCGGAAAGCGTGTGAAGCTGAAAAGGCTAGATTTGTTTTGAAAGTTATACATTCCTTGCTGCTCACGTTCTGAAAAAAAAAAAAAATAAAGTTTTTATTCTGAATAATAAAGAGTTAAGAACATGTTCTTCGCAGCGCAGAGGAAGGGAGAACCCTTCATGACGTGGGGAGTTGGGAAACTCGTCTGTAAACTCACACGAGGACCCGCTCGCCCACCCCAAGGCCCCGCGACGCCTTTTCAGCATGTCATAGGCAGGGAGAGGGATGTTGGGTGGGTTTTTTTTTTTTTTGTTTGTTTGTTTCCAGCGGGGTTTCACGGCCTGCGGCGGCGGCCGCCTCCTCCTGCGCCCACCCGGCGCGGAGGGCAGGCGGGCGTGGGTCGCCCCCCCCCCCGCCCCCCGTGGGTCCGGCGTGGGCCCGGCCGCGGAGCAGCGTGGGGAGCGGCCCCTGCCTCCGGGCGGGCCAGCCGGCTGTGTGTCTGGGGGGGCTGTGGGGGGGTGTGGGGGGGTGTACGAGCGTGTGTGTGAAGCACATGGGAGCAGAGCTCAGGATAAAGCCCCGCGTGGGTGCAGGCGCGGAGGGGCCGCCTGGTCCCCGGGCTCGCCCGCTGTGGAAGGAGGGGAGCCGGGTGGAGGGGCCCCGCCAGCTCTGGGGTGCAAGGGTGGCAGAGCAGGCCCCCGGCCGAACCCCAAAGGCGGCTGGGGGGTGGAGGCCGAGCACTGCTGCCTCCGGACACGGCTCCTTCCACCCACCGCCCTTTTCTCCCTTTTCCTTAAAGAAGCGGATTTTATCTTTTTGTTCCTTTTTTTTTTTTTTTTTTTTTTTAAATTATTATTTTTTATGCTATTTTGGGGTTGTTTCCTTTTTGCTGAGCTGCCTCCCCGCCGCCGCAGCCTGAAGCCGTGGGGGAGGGGAGCCTTGTGTTCCCTCTCTTCCCGCGGGGGTGTGGATGTGTGTGTGCTGGGGGGGCACACCGTACTGCAGAAGGGCGGCTGTCCCGGCCCCAAACGGGCACCCGCAGGGGTCTCCGGTCCGAATCGGCTGGAGGTGGAAGGCAGAAACCCGCAAGCGTGTGCTCAAATCCGATTTTTCTTCCTTTCAGGCGAAATGTCCGTAATTTTTAGATTGAAACTTGAAAGATAAATCAAAATGGACCTTAATAGACTAGGTAAAATATACCCCTGCACGTTTATAAAGACATATTCCTATGCTGTGTAGATAATAACGCACGCTGTTCACCATCTGTACCTTTTAGAGCACAGAAAAAAATGTCGCCATTTTGGTCTTGTGCTGAAATATTATTAATCTTTGGGCTTTATCTTGTTCCCAGAACCATCCTTGCCTGATGCTGAAACATTGTCATGCATCCATGAATCTATATAGAGCTTTTCTGCATAAATAGATAAAGCATGCTCAGTCAAAGAAAGGGGTTGCAAATATATTTAAACCGTGCTGTTTATTCTATATATAGATGTGTAACCGTGGAAGGAAAGGTTATGTAGTCTGATATTTTTCATTGAAACCTGATTATTACCCAATACAGACCAACGACTGATTATTGTTTTGCAGGCAAAGGAAGCATTTTTGCAACATTGCAAGACATTGCTCGTTTCAAATGAGCGCCCATATAAAATCCGAGCCGGCCCCCCTCCCCTCGGACCAGTTAGGTTAGATACAACAAAAGGTAACGGTACAGTTGGTGGTTCTTACTGTGTGCCTCCTTTAGCACCACGAATTACATTTCGGAAAATGTTGGAAGAGAAGGAATTTGGCGTTTCATCCCCCCTCCCACTCCGAAGAAAGAAAAATACAGACGATTTTGCCCCCTTCTTTCCAGAAACCGCCGTCGGAGCCTGGAGGTTGCAAATAAGAATTTGTATTTTTGCATTTAAGATTCTCCCCATTAAAAGATCCCTCTGGAGGCAGAAGTAATTGATTTGCCCAAGAATTTCGCGTCCTCTCTCCAAAGGTTTTGTTCCAGGTGGTTTTTGTATTAGACTGACCACAAGAAACAAATGTGCAGAATAGAGACACCCACACAGGTTTTTACTCACAAAGCCTGGTTAAAGTCCAAACCTCTCTCTTTATTATTTGTCATCCTGCTGTTAATCCCAATATTTTCCAAAGGGGGGGAAAAAAAAATTAAAGAAAAGAAAAAGAAAAGCCCGGCCCCAAGGTAGGCACTGAGAAGCAAAATAAAAACGGGCTTTTCCCACAAGCAGCCCAATCCTCTGCCAGCATATTTTAAAAGCAGCTTTTTTCCTTGTTTACTTGCGTTTCTTGCTCTGCCTCTTTTCTCGGCCACATTTGATCTTGGAAAGAGCAAGAAGCTTTAAATGTGTTCTTAAGGGCCAGTAGCTGTCAAACCTTTTGGCGGCCAAGATTGATCGCGCGCAGACACCACCAGAGCTTTGTTTGGACTAAAAGCAAGAAAATTAAACCCTTTGCATTTTCCAACAGCATCGATATTTGTAAGGCATCCCTTTTGAGGGATTAAATGACAGGTCTCGTTCTATATTTTATTTAAACAAGCAACCACCAAAAAGCCCATTTAAAGCCTCCCGGCCCCTCCCCTCCCCCTCTCTCCAATGCCTTCGCAGATATGCTACATCTTGTGGGTGCATTAACTTAAAACCGATTTTTTTAAATGCACTTCGTGCAGTCTGGACGCAGACTGATCCTCTGAGTGCTCGGGGTCTTGTTTTCTCCCCCCCCCCTTCTTTTTCTTCTTCTTCTTTTTTTTTTTTTTTTTTTTTTTTAATTACGAAGACGCTTGCCGACCCCTTTTTGGCAACTCCGAAAATAAAGCGAGACGGCACCGCACTGCGCTGGCGATGGTCCCCGGCTCCTCGAAGACGCGGAGAGAGGCTCGGAAGCGCCTACCCGCCCCCCCCCCCCCGGCCCCCCGGCGCATCCCACCCCGCCGGGCACCCCGGGCTCCGCGGGAAGGCAAACCCCGTCCGGGCTGCCCGGGGAGGTTGTGACCATAGGATTCATCAGGCTGGTGACTGTGGCCGTCATTGTCATCGCTCTCCCTCTCGCCTCAGTCTGGTTGGAAAATTGTGCCCAAAACATCCAAATTCGGGACTTGCCTCGACCTAGCAAGGGGCGACTGGAGGCGGCGGCGGCGGGAGCCAAGCGTCGGAGGCGAGTCCCGTCTCAAGTCATAACCCCGCAGCATTTTCGCTCTGCCTGGCCCCGTGAAAACAAACCCGCTACCAGCCCATATATTTCCTGGTAATCGAAAATACTCACCAGACCCAGCCTACTACGGTTATTAAGCAAATTATGCCAGCAGACGGGAGTATCGTTTGCAAGCTAAGGCACAGGATTTGGGTTTTTTTTTAAAGAGGCAACAGCCAGACGCGTTTGCAGCCTCGCGATTTGGCTCTCCCAGAGAGGTACTCCTAGGGTTATGTTTTACGGTCCAATCCCGGGAAGCCAACTGGAGAGGGAAGTCATGAAGCACAAGGGCTGCTGCCTATGTGACTCTTCCCCTAGAAGCAAGGTTGCTGAGGAAGATCCTGTTAAACAATGGCTCGGCACCGGCGGCCAATTGTTCTCCGTACTGTACACGCGATAGCCACCAAAAAAAAAAGGGGAAAAAAAA
Source organism: Morus bassanus (assembly GCA_031468815.1). Taxonomy (NCBI): domain Eukaryota; kingdom Metazoa; phylum Chordata; class Aves; order Suliformes; family Sulidae; genus Morus; species Morus bassanus. The sequence goes on along the minus strand of CM062567.1, from coordinate 37,724,878 downwards.
GGAAAAGAAAAGAAAAAAAAAAGGAGAAAAAAGAAAAAAGAAAAGAAAGAAAAGAAAGGAAAAAGAAAAGAAAAAAGAAAAAAGAAAAAAGAAAAAAGAAAAAAGAAAAAAGAAAAAAACAAGGGAAAAAAAAGGCAAATAAGAAGGAGCCCATCGAGGCTGAGTCGGGAAGGAGAAACTAGTTTTGGAGGAAGCGCTATTCCTAGGAAAAAATCAAGACCCTCTGCTTCAGACTCCTGCCTGGGTGCAACTTCTTATGCGGGGGCCTGGCGGTGTCAAAAGTTTGAAGATTAATGGATTACTTTGTTAATGACTCAAGGCGTCAGATTGAGGTGCTTAAATGATTTGTGAGGTGCAAAGCGTTTTCCTGACAGTCCCAAACAATGAGAGAAGAGTGTGCGGGTGGAGGCGAGGGAGGCAGCAGGCTGCAGGACAAGCAGCCACACACACACTCTCTCGCACACACACACACACACACACAGACACACACACTCGCAGCCTCTCACACAAACATATCCACGCACACGCACCCTCCCCCCCACCCCCGATCATTTCAGATTAGGACGCCAAGGGGATAGATACTCGAGATATCATTTCCCTCTTTAAAAAAAGTGTAAATAAAGCCTTTCTGGCCCCCAATGAGGCGTTCCTTCCCGACTTTTTTGGATCAATCAAACAGACAGTGGCTTCTTTTGATTAAAGCCCAAATTGTCATTGGGCAGAGGCAATCATGTGACAGCCAATTCGGTCCAATTTCAACCTTGTCTCCATGAATTCAATAGTTTAATAGTAGCACGGTCCCCATACGGCTGTAATCAGTGAATTAGAAAAAAAACACCCCACCAGCGATCTTCTATGCTATATTTTTTTCTCCTCTCTCTCCTTTTTCCTGGGCCTTCCCCCCCCCGAGCCCCCTGAATCCGAGGGAACTTTTTCTCCGCGGGGGCTGCCAGTTGAAGGCCATGAATTTCGCATTTGAGCGAGAGATCGGTTTTATCAATAGCCAGCCATCGCTTGCTGAGTGCCTGACATCTTTTCCCCCTGTCGGTGATACATTTCAAAGTTCATCAATCAAGAACTCGACGCTTTCACACTCGACACTGATTCCTCCTCCTTTCGAGCAGACCATCCCCAGCCTGAACCCCGGCAGCCACCCTCGCCACAGCGGCGGCGGTCGCCCCAAGGCGAGCCCCCGCGGCCGCAGCGGCAGCCCGGGCCCCGCCGGCGCCCCGCCGCCCCCGGAGTACCCCTGGATGAAAGAGAAAAAGGCGTCCAAGCGATCCGCGCTGCCGCCCGCCTCGGCCTCCGCCTCAGCCGCTGGACCTGCCTGCCTCAGCCACAAAGGTCAGTCCAAAGACTTGCCGCCGGCCCCGCCGGGCCGCTTTTTTTGGCTCCCCGCATCCCCCCGGCTTCGCGGGGGGACGAGGCGGAGGGGCGGGCGGGCGGGGAGGACGGAGCTGGCGGGGCTCGCTGGAAAGCCAAACTTTCCCCAAACTTGCTTAATGCGGGATGATTTATTTGAGTTGGAGCTGACCTCTCTTGTCTCGCCGTCCTAGAGTTAGGATATTTGACAGTAATGAAGAGTGATAGATTGCTCCCGCTCAGCTAAGCAGCTGATGCATTAATTATAAATTGCGGTATGGCTAATATAAAGTTTGCTCTGGTGTGGGGAGGTTGGGGAGCTGGAGGCAGTGATTTTGCCGAGGTGGCCGAGGGGCACGCAGCACCGGGCGCTCAGCAGCGCAACACAATGGGTTTACTGCATCCAAAGGCGGCCATTTTGTTGCGGGTGCTATTTTATGCTATATGGACATATAGATATAGACACGTACGTGCAGAGAGAGGACTCCCCCCACCCCACCCCGCCCCGGGATGCGATGTGCTCGGGTGCTGAAATTCAATCCGTGCATTTATCTCTTTTGTGGGTGCGTGCGTGGGCTTTTGCTTTCGCTGTTCTGGCGGTGGTGTTTTGGGGTGCGTGTGCGTGCGGCGGTGGTGGTGTTTTTCTTTTTCTTTTCTTTTCTTTTCTTTTTTTTTTTTTTTTCTTTTTTTTTAACAGACCCCCTTGAAATCCCCGATAGCGGTAGCGGTGGATCTAGGCGGCTGAGGACGGCTTACACCAACACCCAGCTTTTGGAGCTAGAGAAAGAATTTCATTTCAACAAGTATCTCTGTAGACCAAGGAGGGTTGAGATTGCAGCCTTGCTGGATCTGACCGAGAGACAAGTCAAAGTCTGGTTCCAGAACAGGAGGATGAAGCACAAGAGACAGACCCAGTGCAAGGAGAACCAAAACAGCGAGGGGAAATTTAAGAGCCTAGAGGACCCCGAGAAAGCGGCGGAGGAGGAGGAGGAGGAGAAATCCCTCTTCGAGCAAGCCCTCAGCAACGTCTCCGGTGCTCTCTTGGAGCGGGAAGGCTACGCTTTCCAGCAGAATGCCCTCTCCCAGCAGCAGGCGCAGAATGCGCACAATGGCGAGTCCCAAACTTTCCCCGTTTCGCCTTTAACGAGCAATGAGAAAAATCTGAAACATTTTCAACATCAGTCACCCACTGTTCAAAACTGCCTCTCAACAATGGCCCAGAACTGTGCAGCTGGCCTGAACAATGACAGTCCTGAGGCCCTAGATGTCCCTTCTTTACAGGACTTTAGCGTTTTCTCCACAGATTCCTGCCTACAGCTTTCAGATGCAGTTTCCCCCAGTTTGCCAGGATCTCTGGACAGTCCCGTAGATATTTCTGCTGACAGTTTTGACTTTTTTACAGACACACTCACTACAATTGACTTGCAGCATCTGAATTACTGAGAAATTAAAGACGTCCTCTCCAAGGGTCCTGCTTTCTCCTCCTTATTCTTCTTTATTTTTCCCGCGAATTAATTTTATTTTTTCCCCTCCCTTTTCCTTGACAGTATTTTCTGTTTGTTACCCCCCTCTGCTGTGCCATTTTGCCGTTTCTTACGAAGTTTTAGTTGTGTTCAATTTTAACCTAGCCACATTCTAGGTCCTTCTATGAAAGCAATATATGAGGTCTGTAAGAAAGTGATCATATAGGAATTGTATCTTCACTTTCTTTTTATTTTTGTATTGCATTAGGATGCGTTGTCATAAGTATTTTTGGTAGAATAAATTCTTGTTTGCTACAAGGAGCTCTTTTTTTCTTTTCTCTTTCTCCCTCCCTCTCTCTCTCTCTCCCCCCCCTTTCAAGACTGATAACATGACGGATGTTTCTCCCCCTCCCTTCTACTCTTAATTTACTAATAATCAAAACCCAACATTCTGACTACGAGCTCGCCCCTTTTGGCAATTTAGGACATTTATTAGAGAGGAAAACCACGTTCAAATTCTTTATTACAAGGGCTCTCACAAGGAAAAAAAAAAAACACGAACCAAAGAAACTAAAACCATTCACAGCTTTGATGGAGACCTCTTCCTTTTAATGTATAAATGTAGCATCTTATCTCCGTGGGGATACAAAGCTTGGAAATGCTGAGCTGTAACAAAAGCATGAACGAGTACTTTCTGTCTTACAGGCAAAACATGAGAGACTCGGTAGGATAAGCGTCTCCTGCAGAAACTAGCCTGTTACGTACACGAAAGGCTTTTTTTTTTTTTTTTTTTTTTTTTTTTTGGGGGGGGGGGAATAATCCTGTTTTTCTAGAAAGTAGTGCTTAGCAGCCAGCAAGCTGTTTCAGGAAGCGTATCTTAAAAAAATATCAGAGCTCACAGAGAATGTGCCTGGTTACTTCTCACGTGCAGAGCGGTCCAAGAAATCAGCCCTAGAAGGAAAGGAAATGGAGAAGTTAATGCCTGTGAAATCAAAAGGGTGGCAGAAACGCAAGGAGGGGGAAAAAAACCTTTAGGGAGGAATCTGCCCCTCCACTCGGTCCTTTTGAGGGACGGTGCGGGGGCACACCCGAAGATATTTTTCTGTTTAAACCTTCTTGCGGGGCGAAGGACTGATAACGAAAAGGGGAAACTCTGACTTTAAAGTTACAATTTCCTCGGGGGTCCCCACTCTCTGCTGGCGGCAGCAAAGATGGGCTTTCAAAAATCTCCACCGAACTGCCTGCCACCCGGCTAGCGGCCGGACCCCAAAGCAGAGGGTGAGCCCCGTCCTTCGGGATAAAACCGAGCAACAGATGCCAGCGGGGCTCTGCCGCTCCGGGGCCAGGGGATCCCGGGCGGGTGCGATCGCGGCTCCCTGTGTGCGTGTGAGTGGGTGCGAGTGCGTGTGAGCCTGTGGTTACATTACACAGGCGAGTGGGTCTTGCGCGGGCTTTGTGGCCGGGGCTCTGCTGCCCGTCCATGCGAGGAATGTTGTCTCCCAGCTCTGCAACACGTTGTGGAGCTGGGACGCGTGGGTTATAGCTGGAAGGGCTGAACGCAATTCTTCCGAAAGTCATAAATCAAACTCTTTCTATGAATGAGAATGTCATCAAAGAGATCAATTGCAGGAACACATGCACAAATAAAAATCCTCTTACGTATTTGCCGGGGCTGGGGATCCCCGTCTAAAACCATTAAGTGAGAAGGCGTTTAGTCATAATTCATTTTTATTGCTCTTTTAAAACAACAGCTTGGCTGAGCTGCGGACGCGGCGAAACCTCGGCCCTGCTTCTTGTCCTTCTCTCTGCTCCAGCCCTGTCCCTGCGGAAAGCGAGCAGCCTCACCGGCATTTTAACTCCTCTGCCACTGGGTTAAATCAGACTGCAACGTGCACGTAGGGGTTGGGGTCTCTTTTGTGCCCAGATTTCTGGATGCTGACAACGCTTAAACAAACAAACAAACAAACAAAAAAAACCCCAAAAACCCACCCCCACCAAACAAACAAACAAACAAAACCCCCCAAAACCAACCACGCTACAGGATTTAAACTTCTCGCAAACTTCTTTTAAATAAAGGGGGGATTCAGCGAGAAGGAGACGCCTCCGAGTCTCCCGGTGAGCCCTGGGGCCACAGCGGGGGCACACTCCCACGGAAAAGCCTAAAGCGCCGGGATCGCCCCCTCAGCCCCATTCCCGGGGCAGGAAACGCGGAGCGGAGCCGCGGAGGGGCGCGGTGGGGCGCGGAAGGGCCGGACCGGCCTGCGGGCAGAGGAAAGGGGCGGCAGGGCCCCTCGCCGGAGGGTTGGTGTCCCCCTCTGCTCCGGCCCTTCTCATGACGTTGCCCCCACGGCACAGTACAGGCAGCAAAGCCCCAAAGCCTTGCCAGAGAGACAATGCAACAAAAGAGACAATGGCACAAAAAAGGGAGAGAAAAAATGTTTTCAGGATGCTGGAGACTGTAAGAGAGGTGCTGTGATTTGGCGGAATTTACGGGTAAACCAGATCTATTTATAGTAAAAAATACACTTTTTTTTCTTGGCTGGCTGAAAAAGCACTGAAAAGATGCCAGCCCTTTTATTAGTATACAGTCCCAGTGGCCTGCCTTTTTTCTCTGCCTTATGCAGTATTTATCACAACTGGTTTACAAGAATGAAATAAATGTGTTTACAGCTGTAACCATAGCCAAAATTGGTGCAGTATAATGCCATAAATGCCTCTGGAGTGTTGTTGCTCTGGTCCTCCACCCCGCCCCCCCGGAGTTTAAGAAACCGAACCTTTCCAGAAGGCCCTTAACCATCCATGCCGGCACAGTAAATCAGAACAAAAAGAAATACTGAGGGCATCAGATAGACGGATGGTGGAGAGAGCAGCCCTTCGGTTTTGGCTGGCAGTAGAGAGGCCATGGAGGTGGCATGGGATAAGGGCTGACCTAATAGCAGTAGGAGAGCTTTGCACCTAGGAGAGGATGTCGTCGTTCATGTGGGAGGGAGGAGCTTGAGGGTTTGTGTGTGTGTGTTCGCAAAGGAGGGAGAGGTGGCGGGGTAGAAGAGCCTTTTGGATTTCAAAACAAGAACCGAGCGTGAGAACAGAGGGATGTAGGAGCCGTCTGGAAATGCACCTGCAGAAATAGAGGGGGCAGCCCCTCCTGGGGTTGGTGGCAGGGGACGTGTCCTTCCAGCTATCTATCCCCGAGGTTAACGCTTCGCAGGACGCCTCTTTGAAGCGTGTTGGTATCGTCCTCTCTCCCTGCAGACGGCTGGGTGCCCCGGGACGGACGGATGCCTGGCCTTTACCTCCCCTTTCCTTTTCCGCATACGTAAACCGAATATGAGCTCGCAACCCACCTCCCTCCCTCCTTCTCTATCCATGGAGCCTTTTCTTTTTTTTCCGTGGGGGTGGGGAGGGGTAGGTTGGAGTCGATGCTCCGCGCGGTTCCCAAGGGTCCTGGGCCCGCCTCTGCCACTGGCCATCTGCCACCTCCCGCCACTGCCTGCCCGGCTGGCAGAGCGCAGGGACAAAGAGGCCGGGGCAGCGGGCTCTGCGCCTCCCTCCGCTCCTCTGCCTCTGCCCCGGGCCGACTCCTCGGGCCGCCGGGCTGCGACCCGCGGCACCCCGGGCAGCCTTCCCCAGCCCGGTCCCAGGGCGGGCGGGCGGGCGGCAGCGGCGCCGCGGGGACCCAGCAGATGGGCTGCGGAGACCCCGGGCCCCCGCCCCATCATCCGTCCCCTGCCCCCGGCTCCTCCTCCCCTACCCCAGCCCTGGGCTGGCGCGGGTGAGCCCGGCGGAGGTGCGGGGGGAGCAGGGATGCGGGCCAGGGGGAGGCCGGCGGGCCCGGGAGAGCACAATGGCCGTCAGTCCCAAAAGCGGCTCATTTCCATGCTAATGTCCGCGGCCGCCTGGTGATGCGGCTGGACAAGCCCCTTTAACTCTTGGCGTCGCGTCGCGCTGGGACTGCGGCGGGGACAGGAGCAGCGAGATGCCTCGGCCCCGTCCCCATCCCATCTCCATCCCCGTCCGCATCCTCGGCCCCATCGCCATTCTCCGCCTTATCCTCATCCTCGTCCCTGTCTCCATCCCCGTCCCCAGAGGAGTCCCCGACCACATCCGCCGTCCCACCCTCGTCCCCGTCCCCAGGGCCGATGCTCTCAGCGCTGCCCCCGCCGCCCTGCCCCCCTCCGCCCCCCGCCCCGTACCGCGGATCCCGCCGCACCCCCCCACGTCCCCGACCGGGGGATGGGGGGCGGTGGGGCGGTCGGGGGGTGGGGTGGGCTGGCGACGGAGATGCCCAGCGCCGTCCTGACAGCGCCGACATCAGGGGAGGCGCCGGGGCACCCTCGCTGCCGCGGCAGCACTCACCCTGGAGGGGACGGCCGGTGGCCTCCGCGGGTCGGGCGCAGCCGCCGGGTCTCTCCTTGCCTTCCCCCTTTCAGCCGGCGGGCGGGACCCCAGCGGCGGCGGCGGTGGGGCGACAGCCCCCCCCCCATCCCCCCGCCGCCCCCGGGGGGCCGCCGCCGCCCTGCCCCGCGGTGCCGCGCCGCGCCGCGCCGCGCCGTGCCGTGCCGTGCCGTCGGAGCGCTCGGCGTTTAAATGCCCCCGACGCGGCGATCTATCAGCGGCAGGAGCCGGGAAAGTCCCGCAGGCGCCGCAGCCATTGGCTGCCGCCCCCCACGTGCCTGCCCGCTGCCTGTACCTTCGTGTCATTTTCCTGCCGGCCCCATGGAGGAAGTGGGAAAGTTGGCGCGGCCCCGCAGGACGCTGAAGACCCGGTGGCGGCGTGACAGAGGGACGCGGCGAGGATGAGCTCCTTCCTCGAGTACCCCGTCCTCGGCGGCGAGGCGGGGGGCTGCGCCGCCCGCGCCTACCACCCCGACCACGGGATTACAACTTTCCAGCCCTGCGCCGTCAGCGCCGGCAGCTGCAGCGGGGAGGACCGCTTCCTGGCGGGCCGCGGGGTGCCCATCAGCCCCCACCGCCACCACCACCACCACCACCACCCCCCGGCCCAGCCCGCCGCCTACCAGCACCACGGAGGCCTGGGGGTGTCCTACGCGCACCCCGGCTGCGGCCCGACCTACGGGGCGCAGGGCTTCGGACCGGCGTACGGCCCCTACCCCCTCGGGCAGGACGCGGAGCTGGGCGGTGGCTTCCCCCCCTGCGCCCCCGCCGTCTACTCGGGGAGCATCTCCTCCTCCTCCTCTTCCTCCGCCGCCGCGCAGCACCCGCACCAGCACCAGGGCTACGCGGGGGGTCCCGCTCAGTACGTGCCTCCCCCCTACGGGCAGGAGCAGCAGAGCCTGCCCCTGGGCACCTACAACCATGCCCTCTCTCCCCTCCACGCCGGCCACCGGGAAAACGCCCGCTCCCCCTCAGCCGAGACCTCGCCGGCGGCGCAAACCTTCGACTGGATGAAAGTGAAAAGAAACCCACCCAAAACAGGTCAGTGGCCGGCGGGAGGGCCGGGACGGGGGCCGCTCCTCTCTCTGTCTCTCCCTCTCTTTCTGCCGTGGGTGCGGGGAAGCGGCGCGGTGCCCCGCGGGGCGCTGGGCAGGTGGGGAGGCCCGCACGTCTGGGAGCAGCCGCAGCCGTCTGCCCGCCGCGCTGGAAGCCAGCGCCGCTTATCCCTGACTCCCCCTCTCCGCCTCTCCCGCGGTCATATTTCTTGCAATTCATAAACCACTTATCAAGTTTCCTCTGACACTAGAGGCTGACTCCGGTTTAGCACCTCGCACTCCATCACTCACCCTGCCGGGGCTTCCCTCTTATCCTAAGAAGTTCTTGCTCCCTATCGCTTAGCCGGTGTGGACATATTGATTACGTCGCCTATAAATCATTTGCGCTTACTTACCGCTGCATGTCCCCTCGCAGGCAAGGCTGGCGAGTACGGCTTCGTGGGGCAGCCCAACACCGTCAGAACTAACTTCACCACCAAGCAGCTCACCGAGCTGGAGAAGGAGTTTCATTTCAACAAGTACCTGACCAGGGCCAGGCGGGTGGAAATCGCCGCCTCCCTCCAGCTCAACGAGACGCAGGTGAAGATCTGGTTCCAGAACCGGCGGATGAAGCAAAAGAAACGGGAGAAAGAGGGGCTGCTGCCCATCTCCCCCACCGCCCCCACGGGCTGCGAGGAGAAGGCGGAGGACTCCTCGGAGAAGTCCTGCTCGTCGCCCTGCAGCGCCTCGCCCGCCTCCTCCGCCTCCGACACCCTCGCTGCCTCCAACTGAGACCCGACGGCCGCCCGTCGCGACGCCCCCGCCAGCGCAGCTCGCCTCCGTTCACCGCCGTTATGTCGGCCCCTCGCTCCGTCGGTCGGTCTGTCGGTCGGTCTCCCCGAGAGGTCCCGGCGCCCCCTCGCCTCCCCGCCGCCGGGTCCCGGCGCCTTGGTGCCAAGAGATGTTCTTTCTCTCCCCCCCCCCCCCCCAACCCCGACCCCCCCCAACCATTTCTGCTGGAGGAGCTGTGTTGGCACACGGTAAGGGTCTCCCTCCTCCGCTGCAAGGACGCTCCTCTGAGTTTCCCTGAGTGAAAGACAGGTTACCTAGGGTACATAACCTCACGAAGAGATGCACTATTGCAAGTGTTTACACGACTTATAGGACTTTCATCCCCTTAATTTAATGTATTCTTTGTTCGTGTCTATGAGTTTGTTGCTTGTAAATACTTTGTCCGAGAGATTTATCTTTTTACAGATTTTTCTAGAAAATGACGTTTCGATTATCAGGTTAAGCAGGGTGAGCGCATTCGCCAAACTGGATCCACTTTTATATTGGTAAAGCCAACGACCGTATCAAGTAAACGTCTTAAGCTCAAGCAGATACCTCAAAAAAAAAAAAAAAAAAAAAAAAAAAAAGTAGCGCTATTTCTTTAAACGTGACAAACAAGGCTTCAATTGCACTAGGTTTTGTAAACCTTACCCGGTGTGCTTGCCCCCACTCTTCCCCTCCTACCCCCTCCAAAAGCTGTGCTGGATTATACTCAACCGAAGGGTATAACCGTCCAAAAGACCTCACCTCTTCCTATTTTCATATTAACCTTCCTTTAGACTCGATGTCTTTTCAACCTACTCGTGAATGTGACGAATGGCCAAATGAATGTATAATTTCTGTGGTTGGTGTCTGAACCATTGCATGACGCACCGTGCTTTGCTGTACTGCGGGTACACTGAGTTCTATCAGTTGTCGTGTGTGAGCAAAATGTCCTCCTGATTTTCTGTACAATCATGAAAGGCTCTGGGATTCCGCCGGTGATGGAAGCCAGGGCAGGATTTACGGGTCCTTATAATGTCTGTAATAAATATATTCCACTTTCAGGTAGCCCTCATCTGCCTACCTCTGCGTGACGTCAGCGCCGAGTCACAAGCTGGGCTCAGCGGTTTAGTTTCCCTTATTTTCTACAGCTGGGGCCTTTCCACGGGGGAAAGGGAGGAAGAATCTCCCAACGTCACTCCTCATGCGTTGTTTTGCCGGGGTCAGATCTCTGGCTGCCCAGCCTGACTCATAGCACAAAACTTCTTCGTTTCCTATGCTCAAATAATATTATTTTTAGAAAATATAAGGCCCTCCTCTCCCTCCTCCGTAGCTGGGAGGAATTTATGATCCCAATCTATTTCTGAAGCACAAACATGAGAACTTCCTGGGTCAAGTGCTAACCTTTTCACCTCGGGATGGATGCTGACACTTAGATAAACAGAGTACGCTTCAAAAGCAGAAACTGTCTTCGGCCAGTCTTTCCTCACATCGCAGGCCCCTCGCCAAGGGCTGCACATTTAATTAGCCCGAGTACTAAGATGGTACGGCTTCTCCCCCCTGCCCGCCCCCCCCCCGGCTGCCATCCCCGGCGGCTGATGGGTGCCAGGGTGGGAGATGGTTCCCAGGTGCTTCTGGTACTAACCCCAATCCATTCCCCACCATCACCAATTCCCCCCCTCCTCCCCCCCCTCGGGAAAAAAGCAAGTTCTCGCAGGTAATTATCAGAAGATTTCCAAGAGGTGTCAAATATAAGAGCGGGTCGGGGAGCGGGGGGGAGCGTGCGTGGGGAGAAACCGGGTGGCAGGACGGAACAGAGACATGCTCAGCTGGACGGGTGTCTCAAGTCACTGCTGCCTCTTGAATTTCATCGCAAACACGCGTAACACCTCCTTCACCCGGCCCAGCTGTGGAGGAGTGCTCCCGGGCTTCTCCTGGGGCCCGGCTGCCCACGCAGGCTCGGCTTTGCTGGATCCGCAGAGAGAGAGTTCAACGAAATTTTCTTCACTTGGGCGTCAAAAGAGACAAGCCCCGATTTGCAAGGCGAGGCGGCCACATCAAGAGCCGAGCTATCTGCAAGGGAGCAGGGCTGTCTCCAAAGGCTCCCGCCGATGCCTCTATTTCTTTCATTTCCCCGCCTGCCATATACTTTACCTTTTGTTTATTAGTGTAAAGCCACAAAGCAAAACAGATGGCCTTCTTCCAGAGACTTGGATGTGCTAAAGTGGCATTTGCATGCCAATGAGGGCATTTCAATATCGAAATCTGGATCTAAACATTGCTGGAATCCGGATCTGCAACCCGGCTCCCCCGGTGTTGACTTAATGTGTTAGAAAGAGCGGCCATAAATTATAGCGTAAATGCGGGAGACAAGACACTTGTCAGTGCGTCAATCTGCGGTGAGCGATTCATCGGCAAAGAATCCCGTCTCCTTCCAAGCCCAAACCCGGGTTATCTTTTTTTTTTTTCCCCTAAGTCCTGATCGATTCCAAGCAAAGCCACCCCAAACCTCCCGATCCTGGCTCATTTTGTTAGCATTATTATTATTATTATTTCGATGCGATCAGCCTTTTTGGGTGAGGGGGGTGTGGGGAAGAGGAATGAAAATCTCTAGCTTAGGGTTTCCACCACAAAAATATCGCTAAAAAAAATCACAGCATGCTTTGCCCTGATGGAGACACTAATTTGCCCTTCAGGTCGCAGGGATTCTTTTGTTTTTTACACCTTTAAAAATTTATTTTAATTTTTCTCTCTAGAGTCTCAGGGGAAAAAATCGAAGACCCCACCACCACCACCAAAAAACTCCAACCCAATCCGCGTCCAAATGTCAAAGGGAGTTTAGCATCTTCCTATCATACTTAAGGCCGTTTCTGCCGTTCACCTTTAAAGTTTACTTTTGGAGGCTATTGAGATGCTTCGGCGTTTTCCTCTGGGGCAATCAGATTGAAACCGATCAATATTTACTCAGTCTGAAAGGGCTGTTGAAAAGGCAGCTAACAACAAACTGCTTAGCTGCTCTCCCCTCTTTAATCTCAGGTTCACCGAAAGTTCAAGCAGAAATGAATTCGGTGATGGGTCACTTTAGAATAAGTCCCAGTGGTTAATCTCACAGCCTTGGTAAAGGCAACAATTACAGAATCATCCCTCTCCCTCTCGCTGTCTCCTCGGCAGCGGCAACTTTCCTCTCCTTTTTGCCCGGCAGTATTTACTAAATCTTATCCGCTTTCCGTTCTTTTGCGGAGATGGCAAAATTCCAGCAGGCCCCCCTCCCCGCCCCCGCGCTGCGGCCAAGACGGGTACCCCCGGCGAGACGTACTGGGGTGCGGGAAACAGACCCCCCCGCAAGGGATCCTGCGTTTCCAGGGGGGGGCCGGGGGCGAAAGGAGGGGTGCTTGGGGCGTTCTTTCTCCCCTGCAGAGGGTGGGGGTGGGAGGGGGGGGGCGGCTGGAGAGGCGCCCGGCAGCTGGAGGGAGGCGCGGGGCTGTGCTCCCCTCTCCATCCTTTATGGAAAAAGAGGAGAGAGAAATCTGGGCAAAACGCGATGGACGTGGCTGGTAATTGCAGGGACCCTTCAAAGGCCAAAGTTCACGTAATCACTGCATAAATGCATGCTTAATAGGGATTTATTAGTACCACTCTAATGGCAGCTCACGTTTGGGATATAGACTCGAGCGGGTTTTCACCGGCAAATTGTTTCTCGGGAGCTACCCCCGCTCCCGCCCAGGCATTGCCCGAAAGGCGACGAGCTCCCGGCCGGGCCCCGGGGGGGCTCCGAGCCGGGCTGGGTCCCGGAGGGGGCTCCGAGCTGGGCCGGGAGGGGAGCCCGGGAGAGGCCGCTCGCCGCCCGGCGGGGGCCCTGACCCGGCGGGGAGGAAGAATAGGGGGTGTCTGTAATTTTTATTTTTTTTGGGGAGAAGTATCGTTTCGGAATGTTTTTCTGCGTAAGTTTAGGAGCATGGTCTCTTGTTTGTTTTCCTCGAGCAATTAGCTCTGTGAGATCGCAGTAAATTGGTAACCACAAAAAGGGAATAGAGAAATAATTAAATGAATAATATATTAATAAATAGGAATAGAAAATTTAAAAAAGATTTCTTTTCTTTCCTTCGTCTTTCCTTCTTTCTGTCTTTTTCTGTCTTTCTTTCTCTCTCACTTTTTCTTTCTTTCTCTCCCTCTTTCTCCTTTTTCCCTTTCTTCCTTTCCAAGGCAAACATTCCTTTTCTCCCCCAGGCACACCGCTTGGCCGACTTTCACTGTTAACATTATTCTTTAATGGTTTATGTGTCATAAAATATTACAGGTCACAGTTACTCCTGTTTCAGGCTCAGAAAGACCATTGAAATCAATGGGAGCTCTAGAGAAAAGAAGTCTTCCCTTGTGCCTAAAAATCTGAGGGCAAACTGTTGATTTTGATCGTGCGAGGAGCCCTATTTTTTTCCTTCCATATCACTTCAAAAGGATTACGCATTTCAGTAATACGAGCAGAAATTGGCCCGGGAAAATGCTTCCGCGCTCTTTTCTATAGGGCAGTGACACATTTTAAGCATTTGTTCCACACGGAGAATGTTTCAGCCATTACTTCTACAATTATTTTGGCTTTTCGATCTACTTTCCTTGAACGTGTATGCCTCGTAAAGTTAAATCAGGACTATTGATTCCTATAAAAACGTGGCCGAATAATTATCAACCTCTATTACGATGAAACCATTAGCTAGTTCATGACTTTTTCGTGTGCTCAGTTTATAAATACAAACTCAACGCCCTGCAAAAAATTCCCCCTGTTCAAGAAAGTAAAAGTAGCAAAGAGAAAAAAACCAAATAAAACCAAATACAAGCCCAAACGAGGGACGGCGAGAGGACACGAAGCCAATCTCAGCCACAAACTCTTTTGCCTGTGTTCATATCGGTCTAAGATGCGGTGGAGCCAGCGGGGAGCGGGGGGATTAGGAAAATACAGGGACTCATGGAGCGTTTCGCTCGCAACAGTTGTAGGAAGTGTCCTGAGCGGTCGGGAGCCGGGGGACCCGCCCGCTGCCTGCCCTGCTGCCTGCCCGGCTTCCCGGCGCTGCCCAGCGCTTGCGCTTCGCATCCCAGGCTTTTGGCTTTGCGCATAAGTATTTACACGTTTTCTAATTCTAACCTAGAATTACAACCTAGGGGTTGTAACTCGGCGGGCCACTCGCCGCCAGGAAGGAAAAAAAAAAAAAAAAAGGCAATATGCTATCGATTATTATAAAATAAAAAAGAAATAAATCCAAGGAAATAGCTACTTTGATTGAACGCTTCGCTAACGCATTTTGTAGGGATCGATCGCATTCGCAGCTGTCTTCGGGTTTGATCTTCGGGAAACGACTAATACGAGGAAAATTCGTTGTGTGCGTTGTAACAACAACGAAGCAGGGCTGCGGCCGCCGGGCCGCTCCGCGCCTCTCCGCGCCGCTCCGCGCCTCTCCCGGGCGGGGGCGCGGTGCCCGGCTGCCGGGCTCCTCCGCACCCAGCTCAGCGGGTCACCCCTTAGGGCCCCCGCTGCAGGGAGGAGGAACACGGAGCTCGGCCCGGGGGTGCCCCTGGCGCCCCCCCCGCCCCCCCGGCTGGCTGCGAGCTGCGGGGCGGGAGGGAGGCTGCGGGCCGGCTGGCCGCGCCTGAGGTGGCATCCCAGCGCTGAGCCAGGAGTATCGCTTCTGATCTCCTTTGTCTATTAATACAGCCACCACCAAATCCCGGATAACCTCCCTTTCCCTCTGTCAACACCCCTCCGCTCCAGCCCGTGCTGGGGGAAGAGGGATGGGACCTGCCATCGGGGTCCTGTAGCAAGGGGGTGCCTCTTTTAGGGGTAACTTGGTGACAGACGTTGACGTTTCTAGGGAGCTTGGTAAACAGAAAGTTGGACTGGACTTTTTCATAGCCCATGTGGTTTTCATCATTCCCCGTCAGGCTCAGACCAAAGGCAGAAGCTTCCCTCTTCACACTCCTCATCCCCTCTCATCTTCAGCAGTCACTCAGCCCTGGTGACATGGAATAAAGAGCAGAGAAAACACAGGAGACCAGGTTCGTTAAGTAATGAAAAGGGATGGGGGTGAGGATGAGGCTGGCGGTGGAAATGGGGGGTGAGGGGGAGTGGGAATCTCTCCTCCACTGCGCACCGGTGAGCCTTCAGGTGCAAAGCACATCTGTGTAAATCACAGACTCCGTCTGGGGACAAATCAGGGGGAGCACATCCAAGGAGTCTCAGAGAATAACCACTTGTCCAGACTTCTCACTGCCCTCATAAGTTGTTGAAGGTTATGGAAGGGGCTAAGTCACAGGGGTGGGGATTTCTACACAGTTTTAATCAAAACTCCTCTGTACCGATAAAACAAAGTTTTTCCTTGACGTCTGCAACAGGTCTACTACCTCAACTAACTCCTGTGTAAAACATCAAGTTACAGTGGAAATGCTGTTCATGCCTCAATTTATATTCTTACAGTAGTTGTGAAATATTCCCGCTAGCGCCCAGCAAAGGTGGAGACTTTAACCAGAATAGTCTATTTTGCAAGAAATAAAATCCCTGCAGCACTGCTCTGTAATGTCAGTGGATTCCACATCCATGCATGGTTCTAAGGACAGACAGATCATAAACCAAAATGCATTGGCTAGGGTAGTGTCGTGTTCCTCATGCTGAACTGGGGGGAAAAAAAAAAAGTAAACCCACCCCCCCACTATCTAGAAACTGAAAGGTGATTCCAACTGCGCTGAGCCATTGAAGAGCCACGCATATTTCACTGTGCAAAAATGTTATCTTGGAGGAACACTCCTTCCAGCAAACAGCGTTAGCATGAACAATATGTTTAGACATGGAAGTGGGTATTGCAGAAAAGCAAGACCCTGTGGGGCTTTGCAATTTATTACACCCCCCACCTCCCCATATTTCATTTTTTGTATTTCTGACAGTGCTAGGAGGTGAGGCAGTGATCATGGAAATAGAGGGTGAGGCAAAAAGGGTATGAGAAGACCTATCCTCTGGTTGGAACAGGGTGAGGAATGACATACCTCGGCTCACACTGTGCTGGAGACGTGCAATATCTTTATGCATAGGAACATGAATGTTCCCCCAGAACCTAGATTTTACTTAAAGAGGCATTACCCAAGCTGCTTTCAAGTCAGCTCACAAACTGAAAGATTTAAATGTTATTGAAGGCTTGTACCGTCGGCTTTGAGTGGGACTTACTGTGGCTCATTGCCCAGGGAGATTTAGCTCACCTGAGACCCACAGGTCTGCAAATCAACAGGTTAGGTTCACTGAACCTGGTAATCCATCAGTAAAGATAACTTTTCTCTCTTCAGATCACACCTTTCTCACCCCAGGGTTTGAATGGCACGGTAAAGCATATAAGGAACATAGACAAAAAACACTGAAAATTCTGCTGAGGCTCTTCTGATGAAACGGTTTGATTGCAAATCACACGAGAGGCTCTAGAAATCCAGATAATCTCCATGTAATCCCCTTTCTGAACACAGTGATGCGTTTTGAGACTGGTCAACCATACAGGTTGACTCCCACTTTCACTGGAGCTGAAACAGAAGGCACGCCCATTACCCTGGGCTCTGAATCAGGTCCCAGCTGCAAACTCTGAATTCAACAACTGCCAAAAATTTCTTCTCTGCTTTTCACTGAGAAGAGAGCGGGGCAGCCTGCATGCTGAAAGCAGTGGAAACATAACAAGCAATCTTTTGGTCAGATATCAAGGTGTTTTTGTATCATATATGTGAGCTACCACAGGGGAATCCTGCCTGTGGAAGGTGATGCATTTAAAATACTTGCTGCTATCAGACAGAACAATTTTGCTCACCCTATTCAGCAGGTGTGAGTCAAAATAAATGCAAATAATTGAGGTTTAAATACCAATCTTAGCTGCAACCTTAATTATGATCCTGTTCAAAATACAGGAAAGGATGAAGCTCTTCAGCAACCCCTCTTAACCAGTATTAAATACAGAACACATAATGGGACCTTCTTCTGCAGACCTTTTTCATTAAAATCAGTGGAGTTTTGCCTTAGAAAATACTGCAGACAGGATTTCTTGAGCCACTAACCATTTTTCAATGTGACATTTTACAATTTAAAATAATAAGTGAAAATTAGATACCACAAAAGCAGTGTTTAAAGCAACAGTGAGCCCATGTTAACATTGATTTCTCTCTGTGTGTCTCCTTCTCTCTTTCTTTATAAAACTTATGTACTCTGTCGATAGAATACTACCCGCTTTGATAATAAATCTGTTGTCTCAAGCTAGGATGCTACCATTTCCTTTTCCATGTAATTTATAGTTATATTGATTCTAAAGCTCTGGTTCTCTATTTCCCCCCTGTTGTATTAAAAATGAGTTCTAATTGCAAGGCAAATGATCTTTGGTCGAAGCACCTCACAGAGTATTTTAACTGTGGCTAAGGAGATTTAATTTGATTAATAGAGAAATGAAAGCCCCAGACATTTTAAATGATAATTTTCAGTTCAGGAGAAAAAGAGATGCAGAGAAAGAAGGGATGTTAATGAAGCCAGGGAAAGCGTTCATAGATCAGCACGAGCAGATGTTCTTTTGCTTTTCTGTCAACATCTCTGGTTTGTTGTGCATATAGAAAAACAAGCTTTTCAACTCTCACCATGATTTCAGCCTGTTGCCAGCTTTGCTTGCCTGCAGGATATCTGCTTATCTAGCACGGGAGCAGGATCAGGCCTCCTCCCCTTTGGTCTAGAAGCAAAACAACCTTTCACATGGGCTGCAAGGTTTGTCACACTCCCCCCTCCTTTGCACACACATTTTAAACCCTTAGATCTTTATTTCATAAAATTCCTTTCCTCTGAGAGACCAAAAAAACCAGCCAGGAGTTGAATGGAAGAGCTGAGCAATATTAACTGCATTCAGGTGTGCGTTGGCTGAGAGGAGACGAAAGGAACCCGGCCCCTTCCTCGGGGGCAGCGTGTGTGTTCAGCTACGTGGGATGGCAGTCGCCATGCAGGTGTACAGGGTCCCCTGTACCCCTGGTGCCTGCACTCAGCGTGTAACCTCAGAAAGAGAAGGATGCTGTTACTTCATACAGGAAATTCAGATAGCCGTTCTCGGTGAAGCACCTTTAAGAGCTGCCTTGCGTGCTAACATGTCTGAAGTGTCCATGTTGAAAAGAGAGTGATCTATGGGTGCATGGGTGTGTCCTTTAAGATTCATGAGAATGAGGCATGTTTTTTCACGTTTTAATCCTTAAAGCGGGTCTTTTGTTTAGTGCAATTCCGTATCAGTTCCGAGCAGTAGCACTAAAGGTGATGGAGTCCAGCCTGAGCCTTAAAATTAGGTTTGTTTGTCTCTAAATATTCTCCAGGGCAAGGAATATATATAAGCCTTCAGAAAAAAAGCAATCTGCATTTAAGTGAAGATTAAATAATCTAAGATTTATTGTTCACATCTCAGAGGGTAGGATTTTTTATTGTAGTAAAACGTTTATAGTAAGAAAATGCCAGCAGGCATCAAATAGAAAATTCCCTTTCATCACAGAAGGTTAACTCCTGCTACATTTGTGCTGTATAAAATGCCCTAGCAGTTTCACAGGGGAGTTTCTCAGAAAAAGGACTATGGAAGCAGCCCCAAAAGTCACTACCTGTGGGGTAAACACTATCTAAGCTCAAAGAGGGAGAAAGGAATGAAGTCTGTCAGCAGCCCTGTCTTGAGACATACCTGCTTGATACGAGTTTGTCCGAAGGCAAACACCACACTCTGCTCCAGAGATCCTGTCAGCTAGATCTGAAGGACGTTCCTTGAGCTGTCAAGTGTGAACATCCCCAATTGTGAGTAGGAGTATGTGTGCTTAGCCAGAACGCCACTACTGAAAATACTGCTTTTTCTTGACCAGCAAAATGAATTGTGGATGCACTCAAAAGGTGAAGAGGTGCAAAAGCTTTTATTAGGAGAACAGGGGGAAGGAATTCCTGCTTGCATGCAGCTTACTCTCTTATTTAAAAGAATTAAAAAAAAAATAAGGCTTCATCTAGATGTTTCCCAGATGCTTACCCACACCTATGAGACAAGCTCTTCAGGATCTGTTCACGGGTGCTCCAAGCCTTTCCAGTTTTCCAGACCTCATGAGCTTACATTCTCCAGCCCTTGGCGCAGCCCTTCTGTTGGTTTTAATCCAGGTTAGGATGAAGGTGGTCAAAAGGGCAAGGCTGATGTGGGGCAAGAAGGGGGACAACCATGCAGGGTCACTGCTGGCCATTGCTGCCACTGTCCCCAAGGATATTGGCTGTGGGGCAGGCGGAAGGAGAGACTGCTGCCCAGGCTGAGCAGGAGCAGGGGGACAGCACAGAGAAGAGAGACTTCGGTGGTGATATCTCTTCCTTTCCCAGGCACAATGTGAAATCGCTACAATGCATGGAGAGGTAACCAAGTTGCATTTCACAGGACCATCCAACAGGGTTGCTATTCCTTAATGTATTTTATAATTCTTCTAGGTTCTTTCTTCCAGGTTTCTGCACTGTTTACTCTAGCTTGGATCCCACCACCCATGCTTTTGTGCTTTTGGGTGTAGCATAAAATCTTGCTTTTATTTAAAAGGTACGTGGGTCACGTGATAGCAAATGAATGACTTGAAGATTTTTTATCCATTTTTTAGAAAAATAAACATGTTTTTCTTTCCTTCCTCTCTTTCTTTCCTCCCCTTCCTTCCTTCCTTCCTTCCTTCCTTCCTTCCTTCCTTCCTTCCTTCCTTCCTTCCTTCCTTCCTTCCTTCCTTCCCTCCCTCTAATTCAGGCAATCTGAAAATATTATCCTTGTCAGCCACTGTAAGATAGATGTACCCCCACTTCCCTTCTGGAATGCCCCACAAGATTTATACTGGGGTGTGTGGGAAGGAAAGGAGGATGTATGGTTTCCCCAGTTTTCTATCCGCCTTTTCAGTGCAGGGTTTTAAAGTGAGGCTTTGATCTGAGCAGCAATAAGTCTGCTGAGGGTAAGGATGGTGTTTTACTCTCATTTGATATTAGTTTGCGGTTTGCTCTTGATTTCAAGTCTTCCCCCATTTTCTTCAGTCTGGAATTCATAGACTCAGACTCCTGCTGCAGGGAAAACATGGAAGTTGTTTTTCCCTTGCCACAAAATGTTTTCTAAGAGTTGCCTCCTTTTCTGCCGTCTTTTATTCTACTTTAATATCTTTAATAAGTGTTACCATCTGCTTAGGAGCCTGGTATTACATGTTGTGAACAAGGCCAAGAGTTTCTGAGGGGCTGGGACTGTGGTGTTTACTATTAGGAATAATGAAGATTGTTGCCTTTGCCTGGGGCAGGTGAGCTGGGGCTGGAGCACACGCATAGAAATGCAGAACATGTGCTGGAGTTGAGCTATCCACAGTTCTCTTAAAAGGAGGTTTGGCTGTTGAGCTAGCAGCACTTACTTAGTATGCAGGGACTCTTCTCCTGCCATTCTCTGGCCCCTAACATGCTTAACCTTAGAGAGAAAGACACAACGTATTGTGATGCTACTAACTGGTCAAAAGGCACTATCAATTTTAGACGTGATAGGTACATGTCAGAATCAGCATAATTAACTGAATGACAATCCTGTTAAATGTGTTCATGCCATTGCACCGGCAATAAAGCATGTGTAAATTTACAATTAAGGCCTGTCTTTCTTCTATACCTTGGAGACTAGTGACAAACATTAAGAAGTTGTACAGCATCAGGAGCTGAAGGGAGGTATTTATCACAATAAAAACATCAGGTGATCCATTTCCCAGATTATCTGTCCTTCTTATGCAAATACTCTTTTTGCTGGAAATTTCAGGCTAAGTAATAACTACATTTCTGATCTGAAAGGTGGTATTTCACCCTCTGAATTTTTGTTTTCATTTGCAAGATGGATGAGAACCACATTGTTTAGCTACCTTGCATAAAGGTATTTGAAATAGTTCTCATTTCACATTATACATCAAGCTGCACTTTCTTTATATTGGGTACATTGCACATTGCATATTCACGGAGAAATTTCAGGGATGCTACAAGACATTTCCCTACGTTGTACATAGACGCTACAGCTCCTGCTACAGTGATGGCTGGAAAGCATCAGCACAAGTAAGATAAAGGTGATTTAAAGTGCGTCTGTGAGTCAGGCAGTGAACTGACAGCCATCTTTAACCAGCCTGACCCTGGGATGACCCTGAGCTCAGCTGGTTGTGAGATAGTTGGGTCTATTATGGGACAAAGGATCATATGTCTGACAGGATGCAGAGAACACATTATAGGATCACAGCTGAGTAACAGTGCAAGACATAATGTACATTTATTTGATGAACAACACAAGCAAATCTTGCCAAGAAAATTTAATTTCAACTATTTTGTTTATTTCAAGTCAATCTCTTTCTGCTGCCTATTTCAAGAAATTAATATTTGCTAGGTTTTTCTCTTCTAGGAACGAAACAGATGATCATGCTAGTGAAATTTATAAAGCATGCAGAATGTACACTGATAAATTCATATAATGGAGTTGCACATTTCTACTATATTTCCTGCTTCCCTTGTGGGCTCAATCTGCATCTATTCGACATCAAATTTCGAACATCTTCACCTACAACCATGTATAATTTGGTCAAGTGAGGCTGGAAATGTCAGAACAAGCGCAGCAGTGAGTAGAGAGAAAGCCTTGGGCTTGAAACTGCATACGGCCTTGTATGTGAGTAACTGCACTCATGTGAACACTGCCAGGAGACCAAAATCTGGCGTGACAGGCTTCTCAGGAAGGGAGAGAAATACCTGAGTACCTTTCCAGGCTGAACTTCCTTCACATCTAGTCTTAGGGACTACACTGTGGCAAGGGATCTGATATCCTCAATTTCAGCTTCAGCACAGGGAAAAAGGTTGATGGAGATACGGGTAATCTGTATAACCTTGCACATCAAAAATTAGATCAGCTCTACCCTCTCCTCTGCAGAGTTCATCGTATGCCAGGGAAGGGAATGACTGCTGGGCTGAAGATGTGGAAACTGAGGCTGGGGAGGGAAGGGGCTTGCCCAAGCCACTTGGCTGGTCAGTCACCAGCCTCTGTGCCCTGACCCTGCTGCTGGCCACACCAGGTTTCTGATGTGGAGGAAAGAGAGGATAGGTGCCTTATTGCCTCAGAGGCATAGCTCAGCACCGAAGGGGAATGCACTGCTGCACAGTGCCCGCCAAGCCCCTCGGTCAGACCCAGGACCTCTGGCACTGGTGAGAAACCCTTTGCAAGCAAGGGAATGGTCCTGTTGGTTTCAATGGGCTTCACATCATGTCCTGTCTTCTGAAAAAAAAAACAACCCAAACCCTGAAACAGAGCGGTTAGTAACACTCCCTCCAGCCTCCAGCGATTAAGCTGTTGGTGTGGTGGGCAAGAGAGGTGGAGAGATGGGGAAGGGGGGCAGCATGTCTGTCAGAGGACAAGTCTTTTTTTCCCCTTGCAAAGGAGGCAGGACCACATCTGCCACAGCTCCTGGCAGTATGATGCCCTGATCCCTCTGCTACCCCAAAGCTGCCACAGAGTCTGGCATTGCCAAGTGGGAGGCAAAAGCTTCAATCAGCAGAAGGAAAATTGAGAGTTAACCCCCTGCCTTCCCTGCTGCCCCCACGGCTGATGTGGTGGGCGATGAGAGAGGCGGGATGAAATACCTCACCACAGGCAAAGCCGAGAGCAGCACTTTACCTTAGCCAGCTTTCAAGGGGACGGGGGGTTAATCTGCTTCCCAGGCCCTGTTGTCAGTAGCCGCATGTCCTATTGCTCCAGGCAAGCTTGGATCTGGCTTGGAGTCCTATACAAACAGCTCACTCTTTACCGAGCTACTGCGCTGGGTGACCTCCTCTAATGTATTACTGGTTTATATTTGGGCTGATTGCTTCCAAAGGGGAAATGACATGAAGTGAATCAGTGTGACCTCATTAGCACGGCTCACACTGGTAAATGGATGACCACCATTAGGAAGGCTCTGTTGTGGCAGTGCTTCCATCGTGTTACCTGTGGATAGTATCATCATCTTGCTATAACCCTCTGCAAAGATTTATGCACTATGCTAACTTGCGTACTACAGCTGATTTCTGTCTTATAAATATTGACTTCTGTGCCAAAAACAACAACTTGGTACAACAGGAATTAATCTTCTGCTTGACTGATGCATCTTTACAGACCAGTTTGTCTTTAGAAAATCGAGCTCAAGAGAGTTTTATCATTTAGAAAAATACTTTATAAGTTGATCTAAAATATAGGCTATGATAAGCAGAGGCATCATTAAAGTGACATGGGGGCTATATTTTGCCTTCTACATTTTCCTAACTGTGCCATCTGTTTGTCATCTTGACTTGTGTGAAATTTTAAAGAAATCACCAGACTCTGGGTCCTGAATCTTTTCTGTATGTTGCAGTTTCTCTGGTAATTTATCTATCACACTATCCAAATGGTTTTAATTAATTTGATTTTTTTTTTAAATTAAAAAAAACTCCTTAGGTGATCTGATTTATCAAAACACTTGCAGATGTTATACCTTTTGTCCTCAGCTATAGCATAACAAGTGCATCCCCCACCAGGTGCTAGACACTAAGATGAATTCACAATATTGCAGGATTCTGGAGTTGAGAGTAAACAGCAACATACAGAGTCACGGTGCTAAAAAGATTAAAAGACAGAACATCAGCTCATCTTAACCAATACCCTTCTAGGAAGATTTGTGCACTGTAATGACTAAGCAAAGATATTTTACTGTGCAAAGGAACCATTTAGAATACTAGATCTAAAGATGAACTTACGGTATTTTGACAATTGCCCTTTACTGAAGTTCAGATGTTCAATTTATTGACTTTTTTTGTAAGCCTGCCCATACTATGCATGAGAGTGAGAGAAAGTGAGTACTCTCTGCTGCAGTGGAATTTTTGACTTGACTATGCTTTTATGGATCATGTGAAAATTAGGAAAATGTGGTTTAGGACAATATTGACTCAGATATGTTACCACTTATTATGGTCTTATACACCATAGGCCAGACCTGCAACTGACTTGCAACTGAATTTTTGTTTGGATGGAGACTTCAGTGCTGGTTCTTTAATGATTTTAATGAAGCTCATTACCATGCATCCCTGAATAGGCAGGCTGGTGGCAGGACTTCCTCTCCTGGGGTGAAATTCAAGCCTCTGAAATGGAGCCAGTCACTGGGTTGTCTCACAGTCCCCACCCAGGCAGCTGTTTGGTTTGTGCAATGCCATGACGATGCCTTCAGAGCCACTAGCTCATGCTCTCCCCACTGAAATTCTCCTATAGCTTCACTAAAATCTGTCGTAAAATACCAATAACTGCTATGGGGTGAAATCATGGATGGAGACAGCTGATCTGGCTGAGGCTGTCACTGATATGAGGTTTGAGAAATCCCAGACCACAGCCCCTGTGAAGTCTGAAATAATCTGAATGGCTCATGTTAGTTATTCCACACCACTGGTTAATTTTGCCATAAGGATAAGGTTTATATATCTCAGAAATAAAGAACAATGGAATATTACAGGTGCATAATATGACCAAATTAATAGTCTTTTAGAAAGCTAACTTGTTATGTAGGGAAATTAAGCATTCGGGGTTTACATTTGATAAATCATTAGCTTTCTCTTTTTATAGTTGATTTCCATGCTTGCTTGGTGGTTAAGAACTAGGCAAGTAGATGTTTGAACTGACTGAGCTGTACGGCAGTCTCAGAAATGGAATTTTAAAATTTTCTGATGTCTTATCCATAGGAGATGGATATGACCATGCATTTAAAATTATGGTGTTGAATGTCTTCAAACAAGAGTTTTTTTTTACTCTCTTCAGGGAAGACAGCTAGGCAAAGTAAACCAACACTGAATTTTAAGCTTCATCCCTATATGGGTCCTAGTAATGCAAATATTCTCATATGGGAAAAGAGTATTTATTTTGTGGTCAATCCTCTAAGAAAACAACTGAACTGATTAAAATCACTTTCAATCAATAGGAATCGTAATCAGTAGGAATCTTCATCAATAGAACTTGGAAAATGTCAACGGAGAATTCAATTTCTGTTGTGATTATAAGCTCTACAGCTATTTAGTTACTTCGGGTGCAATGCCTTTACTAGAAAAAAGGTTCATTCATAGTGAAATGCATATAATTGATGCATTTTTATATATAGTTCCAAATAGTAGCAGTGATTAGTTTACAAAAAACCACAAACAAACAAAAAAGGAAATTACATGGCTGGAATTCTTAAGTGGGTCACAGCCAGATACATATCTTCTGTAACTGCCTGATAAACTGTGCGTCTAATTATAAATATCCCAAAGCACAGATGTGATCTTCAGTAAATACATGTTCATGCAGCACATTACTGGATTCATATTAAGCACATAAACATGTTTTGAACTCTAGGAATGATTAATGTATGGAAAGTAACATGAGCTGTAGTTTAGAGGTGTGCAGTTCCAGACTTCAGATTGCAAGGTAGGAAACCCTACGATAGCTTAGACTTAATTCTGAATTCAAACCTATAAAGCAAAGCTCTTTAGTTCTATTTTCAACACCTTCCATAAATGGGATGCTGATCAACACCGCAGTAGTAATTGCTATTGCTTTTCATTTACAGAAAGTAAAACCAGACACTGGCACTTATGTAGTTCTCCTGACCTGTGGTATAGGGGTCATCAGCAGGAGCTGTGACTGAAAGCCCAGAACTGGCCAGATTCAGGTGAATCCTCATTTTGTCTATAAAAGCTGCTCACTCTCTCAGTGTAGCTGTCTGTGCTCCTGTAGGGTGGGTTGCCCTGACACTTTATGTTATTTCAGGAAACTGTGTTTTCATTACATACTG
Organism: Morus bassanus; assembly: GCA_031468815.1. Lineage (NCBI taxonomy): Eukaryota > Metazoa > Chordata > Aves > Suliformes > Sulidae > Morus > Morus bassanus. The sequence continues at coordinate 37,698,969 of CM062567.1, read as the reverse complement.
GGCAGAATAATCACTTCACTTCTGAGAAAGTGAAGGTTTTGTGGAAAGGGTTTTCTCCCTTATCCAGCTTTAATCTTGAGATCTTAATCAAACAAGCAGATCACAGTCAGTGATATACAGACAATGGTTTGGGTTTTCATGGCTCTCTTGAGGGATAGTCCACTAATATTTCAATCCCTGACAGCACTGGGAAACAATTTTTGGTGACTTGCTTAAGCTCTGACATTGCATGCACTTGTGATTCTGTCCCAGATGTATAAAGCTAAGCACAGGCATTACTCTGGATTTCTAGGATCAGAGCAAAGCTATGAACAGTCATCCTGCTGCTTCAGTGCCAGCTGAGTCCTCAGATGGCAGCTGAGCCCAGCTCCAGGCCAGCACAACTGCAAGAAAAGAAGACTTCAGACAGAGACTGTGTGCTTGGGGTGCTGTGAACCTCTCAAATTTCTTGAAAAGTGCCCTTGGGCTATGAGTTGTCCATCAGAGTGGATGAGGTGAGCATTTCTGGGTTGGAGATTCAGCACAGTCATTCACTTATATTTAGGAGAGGAAGGAGAGATCTTTCCTTTTCCCATGTCTCACTCCTCCCTTTCCTTCTCTTGTATTAATCTGAACCTGAATGAGACAGCTAGCAGAAAGCCAGCAAAAAGTGAGTGGAAGATCTAGCCTTGAACCCTACTCATGTTGCTCTGAAAAAGTTGAAGTTTGATTTAACTGGAGGCCATGGCAGGAAAAGAGGTAGGAACCGCATTTCCCTGGGTGTTGGGGAAGTCACTCTTGGCACGTTTGTTTTTTTTTCCTGTTCAAATACTTGTAAATTCCTCCCAAGCTTCTCTAGGGTTGAAAGCTTTGATGCTTGATCTCAGCTCATAAAAGACTTTTTTTTCTGCTGAAGTTTTGAGGAAAATTCTTTGATCCAACTTTGAGTCACAGAAGAGTGAGACAATGAACCTTCTTACAGGCTATAACTTAAAAACAAGCAAGCAAAGAAGTAAGCAAGCAAGCAAGCAAACAAAAAACCCAGAGAAAATGATATGCAATTTTGATGTCTGAATGTTATTCTGTAAAGGCCCATGTCCTAGCCCAGCTGTAGTCCTACAAAATTCAAGGAATACCATGCACAGAAGAATCCTGGGTAAAATCTCAAGTTTGGAAAACAGAGTGTTGAGAAACAATTTCTAAGTGTGCATGGGAAAAATATTCCTTTGAGAAATACAGACAAAGGAAAACCCTCTAGCGTGACAACCTGGGAAGTGGAGAGGATCTGCCTATTCCATTTGGCTGGAATACCACTCTGGGGCTGTGCTGATGTGTAACCATCTCAGCGTAGTGAGGACTTGCCCATTCCATGCAACTACTGGTCTTTCTGAAAAATGATTCAAGCACTGAATTTTAATAACTGGCTTATGCAGTCAAAATGTTCTGATGAATACATTTGCTACTGGTGTTTGTAACATTTAAACAGTAACTTTGTAGCAAGTATCCTACTGTTGCATTTCATGTTTATTTTAAAATATGTTGGTAATGGCCTTTAAATCAGTTTAAATCTTCTAACAAGTTAAAGAGATGGTTGAATGAAGAGATGGTGGGAGTATATCTAAATTGTCAATATGGATCCATAGATGCAGATGGATTTGGGCTTTACGGTGGTAATCAGCCCTCTCCAGTCCAGTAGGAAGTGGATGCCTGCTTAACTGGACTATGGGATGTCCAAGCATATAGATGTGCTGTTAGGCACAACACTCCCTTGTGTGCTATTGGCTGTAGAAATTCGGTGAGCTTTAACCTTTTTCATCTGATGGGCCATCTAGACCTGGGCAGATATTGATATAGATACACAGATTCTATTTGAAATTCAAGTACTTATCCTTCATAAATCACCAAGTCGATTTTGTTTTTTAAGCTGTGAAGTGCTAAGCATGTTCTGTTGGCCTGATTTCATATGATGACAAATAAAAGCCTGTAAAATAGCTGATGACATGAAATAATACCAGCAGGAATATGTAATGAAAGCAAAGTAATAGTGTTTACAAAATAAAGGCTTATCACGCTGTGTAAAGCAAGAGTCTCATTTCAGCTGCATTCAAATCTGTGCTCTTTTCACTGTTTTTGTCTTAATAACGAGCACACATCCCATACTGGCAAATACAGCAATCCCTATGGAGAATAATATGCCCGTTGTTGTCATAATGGATCTCCATTGACACATTTAACAGCTTGAAGGTATACACTTCAGACACTATAACTTACACTAATTAATCTTTATTACATCATTAGTGCCTTGTAAAAAAAAAAAAAGCAGCAGAACCTCTGCAAGAATGTGTCATTGGCATTAATGAATATGCCTGACGTTAGTAAAGTCAAACATAAACTTTATTTTGAAACAGAGATGCTCTAAGAACCTTATGCAAACAGTGAGTGGATAAACTCAGCCAACTGAAACTCTGTTCTCCATTACTGTAGAGGATAACTGCAGCATATTCTTGTCTGATGATGAGTTACGGGTTTCTGTGTTTAGAATTCAGAGGATTACTAAAGAGATTATCTGATCTGTCAATCAAACTGATATTCTGATGTCTTGGAATACTGCTACAGATTTAGCAAAGTGTCTTTGCTCTAATGCTTATTCTGGGTGTCACGGTTAACCAACATCTTAATTACATATAATGAATCATCTCTCCAATGGCTTATTATTGTAATACAAGTCTCAGTAGCATCATATAAACAGAGTCCATAGCTGGGAGTCACTCAGTGCTTCAGGGTCCCACTGAAGGACTGCTATAATAAAGAATAAGTCTTATCCATATTGAGTTGAGTGAATTTGATTCTGGTCTGCTTTGGAAACTAAGCACTCTCAGAGCTGTCCAGGGGACTCGGATGACCATATAGAAAGTCCAGGTGCAGCAATCACAAGCTTCATCATGGCCAGACACCTGGCCAAAGAAACTAAATAACTGAAGTTGAAATAATCCACTCATATCCGCTGCTGCTACTATAATGATGCTTACGGTGAACAGAAGATGCCACAGTGCAGTCAGCAGAAAACAACTTTTCTCATTAAGTAGTGACCTGCATCCAGGTGTCTAGTAGGACCCGGAGGCTTTGCAATACCCTATTGGCCTTCAGGCTAATAGACCAATGCATTGGCAAGTTCACCTGTCTTCTTTACCTCACCCTCTCTGTTTTCCTAGATCAGCTTTTTGCTCTCATCCCTGCATCTGTCTGCTTATCTCACACAAGAGGAGGGACATTTTGGTGAGGAAGAGTGGGTTTCCTAGGTAGCGATGGACACATAGCTGCATGCTACCTGAGCACTCATGGTGTGGAATAAATGGCATTTTGCACTAACAGCTATATAAGATTGCTTGGAGATAAGGGCTGGCGGGGGCAGGGGCAGGCAGATAACAATGCCATGAACCAGAGAAGGGACGTACAGATACTCCTCAAAATCCAGTAAAAAACCCCCTGATAAGCGGTAACATTTTCAGCACAGCATTTCTTCATTTACCTGCCTTAGATTTCTCCCATGTTATCAGTGCTATTCAGGCAACCCCGGGTATAACTGCTGAAAGATCTAACATGATTGAAACATGAAAGCTTATCCTGGCAGCAGCTGTCAGGGCTGATTGTTCTCCATCACAGCTTAAAGTGGAATTGCAGCAGAACAGTGACAGTGGGCTATCACTGCCCCCTCGTAACTCTGCAGAGGAAGGGAGTGTCTCTAACATAGCTGGATCCCTTAAAAGAGGGCATTGCTGAAGGAAGTTGGTTTCACTGAATATTGTTATTATAGGATACAGCTACATATACAAGCTTTTGTCATTAGAGAAGGCCAGGGATGAGTTTCAAAGGGATGCTCTAAAATGGCTGAGTGCTCATTCTCACAATGATGCAAACTCATCTGTGTTGTGCAGTGCGCCCTCATCTAAAATGTAGATACCTAAAAATCAATGCCATTAATTCTCTGTCTAGGTACTGAAAACAAACACAACAGTTATGGTGGTTAATATATACGACACGTCCTTCTGATCTGCAGATGAACACAAAGCAATTAAGTATTGGACATGTCTTCTGTGACTTTTTGCAACAGCTGAATACAGACAGTACAAAAAGGACCAGATTCTCAGGTGGTGTGAGCTGATATAGATCCCCAAACTCATAGCTAGGCCAGCTGATGGGAGATAAAACATTTCTTTCAAGAAGATCTTGGAAAAGAGCTGAAAGGACTAACAAATATGAATTCCAGTAACTACATTTTCTTTACCATGATCAGGCTCTATTCATAGCCATTTTCCATGGAAGTTCTTGCATTCCTGTCCCTAGATACAACTATCCGTATGAAGCAGACTCAAGTATTTGCTTCAGGGTTGCTCACATGCTTATCCCAATAGGAAGTAGTTAGCTACAACAAAGCTGTGTGGACTAACATGAGAACAGTCATAGCTAGGCAATGGAAAAGTTGATAAGTGATTAGCTGAATAAGATTTAGAAGGAAATATGGCCAAAATGAGCCAAATTATTCAAAGTTAGCATTAAATTAATTTTTTTGGTACGTTGTTATAGGCTATCTTAACATGTGTCTAATTCAACTTCTGCCAGCTGTGCCTGGTATGTGTAACAGGCCCTCTGTAACTGAGACAGAAAGCAATGATCTGCAAATACTAACTGTGCCCTGTAGCAGTTATGACTTAAATGCAAGGGATAGAGGGGAGAGCTACAAAGATTGTTGTACCTCATTGATGCATCCCTGGCATAGCAAAATGACTGGTGAAATCTGCATGATTCCCACTGAGCCTCATGGTGGGGTGGGTCTCCTTGCTTTACCATTTGCATATTGGGACAGATCTCTTAATGCCATAGGGTCATTGAGTTCCACATATCAAAAGACACCACTCAACTGGAGAGGAAAAAATCCCCCATGTTTCTTACTTTGGGCTTGATAACATCAGATGAACAAAGTGACCTTGCATACACATTATCCAAAACTATGTGCATGCCGTGTTGTTCCCAGTTCAAAGAAACAGCACTCTGCTTTAAAAATAAAATGGTAGAAATCGGTAATTTAACGGCATGTAGCAAGCAGTTTTCAGCTTTCCCTGCTGTGAATCAAGTCCATGGCTTCCTGTCTTAATCAGGATTTTATTTAAATAAGTTTCATTGTACCACAAGAAACAAAATTGCCAACTCATTTTCTTGCGATGAGCCACGTTGTCTGCAGGGCCAGCTCAAGGCTTCTCAGCAGTGTTGGCAGGATTGAAATTTGCAGCCCCAAGGTTGGAGTACTGGGTTCGTCCTGCTGCTGGATGGGGAAGGACGAAGGAAGGGCTGGAATGGAGGTGAGTCCTGGAGAGCCAGGCTTGCTACTCCTGTGCCACTGGGGTGGGACATCTGCCACATCCCCTTACTTGACTTTCCAGGGCTCTGCTGGTAGGTAATGCAAAAGCTATTTTGCCGTTCTTACCAGTCATCTGCTTGAGGTAACTGCTGACTTCGCCAGCAGCAGTGCCAGCTGTGGTTATTAGTTTGTCACATTGAATGCAATGTGGAAGGCAGAGCGAATACTAGGGCCACTCTGAGCCGCAGTGGGAGAGAGGTTTCGATTGGCACTGCGCCTGTAAAACTGCCTTTCCCCAAGTGAAAGGCTGGCTGTTCTTGTTTACTACTTTATGCAGGTATTATTTCCACCTCCTGCAGCACCGCTGTGAAATGTGTGTCTTGCCTTTGAACTGAAAGATCAGGATAAATTCTCCCCTTCACCAGAGTTTGACTCAGGTTGAGCAGGGTGAGAGGTAGAGAGGCAGCCTTAGTTTGATCCTGGAAGTAATTTAGATTTACTGAGAAACGTTAAACCCTGAGTCTGTCCTGCCTTCTCCTTGACAATCAGCATTCCTACCGTGCAAACGCCAGCTTTGCCTTCTCCACTTCTTGCCTGTAGGACTCTCCCTTCCTGGATGGAACTCTCCATTGCCCACTGCTCACCGTAAATGTTGTGGCCTGAATGAAGCAAAGAGTTTGAACTCAAGGAGTTACCTAATTTACCCAAACTTGAGGAATAGGAGGGTGTGTAATCTTTTAGTTGCTCTAACTCTTGCAACTTGCTGTTTTCAGATGTCAGGAACAAAAACCTGTCCTGGTCCTAAATTGGTTGAAGGGGCTTTGTTAGGATAGGACTGCATCGGCTTAACAAACAAGATGGACTAATCTTAAATCTAATTACAAATCCTCAACTGGAACACAGAAACTGCAGCAACTTCGGGGCCAGGCGCACCTGTGTTACCAGAGAGGGGTAACATTATTTCCTTGGGGTCAACATTGCCTGCATACACAGGTACAATCTTCTGGTGGTTTCTGTGGCACTTCCTGTAGGAGACGTGCTTCAGATGAATCTCTGGCCTCCAACTATCCCATCAGCTCTGCCTGGAGTGATTTAGGGCAAGAAAGATGACTCAGGACTGGTCTTGCACATTGGTCCTTCCTAAAAGGTCTGATATCACTTGCAGTCAGCCCAGGCAAGATGTAGGCTGCCTACCCTTGGGCTAGCGAGTGCTGTGTTTTAGGAGCAAACTGGAGGTCAAAGCGTTTTTGGAAGCACCCTTTCTGGGGTTGCTGCTGCTTTGGGGAGAGTCAGCTTGGAACCACTGGTCCTTCCTCCACGAACACTTCTCCACCTCATAAGGTATCCTGTGATGAATATTTGAAACACTTGGTTATGGCCTTAAATACTTGGGTTAAAGCAGTAATTGTAGCTAATCACTGAAGGGAATAATGAGACACTTCTAGATATCAAATGACCATAACACAGTAATACCTGTCTTGTCACGTTTTATTGTCTAGTGACATGATGAAGGTTTTGAAAATAATTGAATGGCAGGCATTCATGAGTGCAGTGGGTGATTAAAGGAGCAAATAGCCTAACAAGCATGGTCAGGTACTGTGTGCATTTCAGCTGTTCATTTTGCTGAAGGCCAACAATTTATGCTACACCCAGTGGCTACTGACTCTCTTCAGACCAGGTACATGCAATAAAACTGGAATGTTAATTGGGGCCGACTGCAAGGCCTTAAAGGGACAGTGTCCTTGCGGGTACTGGCAATACCTTACTCTAAGTTGTTTCACTCTTGAATTTTAATTTAACCATGGTTGTTGAAATGCTTATGGGAAGAAATTAATAGAAGAGCCAACATGTTTTGACACATGTTGGACATCCTCACTTCAAAGTGAAATCCAGCACTCATTTTTTTCCTGCAGGTGAGATGACATAGCAAATGTTTTAAGTAATGCCTGTGGTATATGAGAGGCACTGTACTATTAAATGTGGGAAAATACCAGTGCCGAGGAAGTATTGACAGGTCTGATATAAAATTCAGTTTCTCCAATACCATTCCAGCTGAACAGAATGAATAGGGTATTAGACTCTCAGGGTCTGTGGCTGCAGGTGTATCACTCATTAAACAGCCTCCCAGCTATGCAGTTAAGAAGGAAAGGCCAATGTTCTGCTTAAAAGTACGAGCTTGCCAGTACTTTTTCTACAGCAGGTAGCTGTCTTGCTACTTGCAAGATAATTGACTCACTATGTAAATATTGTCATAATCTGTTTTCCTCCCCAGGCTTTATAACTGAAGTAGGGATCCTTGAAACTTGGGAACAGCTCAGGAAGTAACTCCCCAACAAATTGTTTAAATGTCAGCTGTCTAGGCTCAGTTTCCCAAAGGTATTTAAGGTCTAACTCTCCAGTGGCTAAATTCCCATGAAGGCCAGGGGGAAATCAAGTACCCCTACAGGATTTAGGTTTTCAGATATCATTGTGAATTTGACCTCGAGCATCCATAAAGCCTCCTGTTGAGTGGCATAAAATGTTTCCTACTCTCCAGAGATTAAGCGTATTGGCTGTCTACACTAATCCCCATCTGTCAAAAAGAAAAAAAAAGTGGAACTGAGATCAGTAGCTGGAAAGCAAGTGTCTCTCCAGTATAACACTAACTTGCTGGACCATCAAGCCAAGCTATGCTTGGAGGTTTGCCACATTTTCTGTTTTCTCATGGACTGGACGTTGACAGCAGTTGAGATCCTCATATTGCCCAGACTTCCCTGACATGAGAACTATACAGTGATTACAGATGAAGGGTGTTGGTTACATCTGTTTTGGGGCCGCTCCACTCTCTGTCTGTTAACAGGCTGAACTGCCTCAGGCCAGTTCCCTGTTGTTTGTGGCTCTCCTACCTTTTCTCACACTTGCTCATGAGGCAACGCACTGATAGTTGTTATGTGTGGAGCTCAGCTGCCGAGCACGTCTTTAGCAGCTCATGTCACCAGCTGGATCAGCTGAACAGCATGCTAGGAGGGACAGATACGGTTGTGGTGAGTTTTGAATGTGATTAAATGCACAAAGGCTTAGGAGGTTTTAGCTTTGCAGTTCTAAAGATCATATATCTTGTAAAGGTATCTTCCTTATGGAGATTTCCGTGTATTTCCTCTTTGCAGAACTGGACATATTCTATCCTGTGGAAAACCTATGCCATGTTTTGACAGTTTTTGCCTCGATTTTTAGACTCCCTTGAACATTATGAGTTTATATTTTCACTCAGATGCCACAGACTTCTTGTACATAACTCCCTTTTAAAATTCAAATCAGTAAAGGGGGATCAAAAATCTACACCCCCACCTCCATGGAATGAGGGCATGGAGCAAAAGATAGAACAGCAAGTGAATGAAGTTTAGAAAAAAATGAGAGCAGAAATAATGGGGGAAAGTATGGAGAAAAAGTAATTTATGGAAGCTAATGATAAACATCCTGGCTTATTCTTACATGAACCACTTCTTTTTAAATACCTTTTTTTTACCTTTCAGGAAAGACAAAGATCGAGCTCATGGCACAGTGCAAAGGAGGGGTGAGCCTGGGTGAGGAGGACGCAGAGGTGTTAGGATCTCTGCTTCTCAGAAATGGCTAATCTTGGTGCTCCAGTCAGGTTTTGTTGTTGTGTCAGCTCCTTTCTGCCTCCCCTTGCTGTTGTGTTTAGGTAGCACCTCCTGCAGTGAGGGGGAAGCGTGCTGGTCAAGGAGGTGCTCGTGTGCCTCCTGTGGCCTCAGCTTCTCAGAGTACATTGTCCTTGCAGGCCATTTGTCACCTAGCCTTACATTTGGGATGAAAGAAATGAGCCTTTTAAGTGAACTTTCCCATCTTTTCAACTCTTGCTTTATTTCCAGCCATCACAGTCAGGCAATATTGAGGTCTACACTCTGGAATATAGTCTGCAGAAATCTGTGGTCTGATGGCACGGCCAGGGTATCTCAGTTACGGTTTAATTTTGGGAACTCACTAGGTCCCAGTTTATTTTAGCCTTGTTCTCTTCTGCATGGGATTAGAGTGCCTCTGCTGTCAAAATTACTAATAGACCCCTGAGGCAGAAAATGTTTCTTCTGTAATGATATGTACTGTGCTACTTCACATCTGGAGCGCTGCAGGGCTGCTCTTTTGGCTACCTCTCACTTTGCTGGGGAGGGAGATGGAAAAATGACTGTCTTTCCTGGTACACCTTTAACATACTTTAGTTCAGTTTACATTAAATACCCAGGAGTGAGGACAGAATGACAGCTACTGTACTGTGTGAGCTGCCCAAAGGTAGACTCTGTTAATACAGAAGTTAGACAGTGTGACAGATAGATGGGAGATAAGCAAAAGGCTATTATCCCAAGGTAAAGTTATTTCAACATACTGCCAATAACCCCTACATGTAATTTGGATGAGAGGTGGGAGAGGCATGACTTCAGCTGAGATCCTTTGACTGCCATCTACACCTTTCAGTGAGGCTCTGACACTTTATCAAAGAGGGGCGAAAAAAAAGAAAGATCTGTCTTTATATTCTGGGCAGATGTCCAATAAGAAACTCCAGCAGAAGATTAAAGTCTTTAACATCAAAGAGGGATCTAGTGCAATGTGTAGTAACTAGCAGTTCTAAAAATAAGCATGTTTGTCAAGCCTGCAACAATCAGGCTGATTGCTGGCCTTGACAGCATGACATACAGCTCACAATCTGGCACAGGGGAAAAATGTTATTCAAATATCTTCACAGGCAAGCTGGCCTTTGCATTTATGGGAGAGGGACTGCTCAACAGCCCTGGCCCAGCATGCCTAGTCCCTCTCCCCAGCTGTGACACCCCAGTTCCTGAGAAAGACAGTTTCTCAGGTGTATTCAACAAATACCTCTGCCTGATCTTGAAAGTCTGACCAGAAGATTCTCATAGTCTTGCTATAAAGCGGGAGACCCTGGCATGTCTGCTGGAGTGTCACACGTTGTGACTGAGTTGTTCCGACTGCCATCAGGAGAAGGGAAAAGATAAGCCCAGAGAGATGATATTTCTTCAGCAAGCAGTGGCGGAGCTGGGGCTGGGACCTCTCTCCACCCCAAACCACCGAGAACAGATAACTGGACTGGAGAAAGGACTGTACGCAGAAGATGAGTGCTTATCTGCTGATTGATTTCACAGTGTACTTCCTTTTGAACACCAAGTCCTCCTCTGGGAGCAGGAAAGGAGCGCTACACCAGATCCAACGACAGGGGTGGGGTTTGCGGGAGGAAGAAAATGGGCGGAAAAGCCATGTAACTTGACTGCAGCCATAGAGGAAGCTGAGGTTCAAAGTAGGATTCACATATGGAATTGCTCTCTTTCCACTTCTAAGCATGCTGAAGGAGCACTAAATATAAGCTCAGGATACGGGACAACCTACCAGTCCATGCTCAGAAAGCTGCCCAGTATTTATGGTCAGAAATCTGAGTAGTGGCACACAGAGGAATTCAGTTTGCTTCCTGGGAGGGAGCTGCTGTCTTTGGGCTGCAAGCGGTACCTCTGTAGCAGTGCTCTCCTCCTGGGCCAACACAGTGCTTCTCTGAGGGAGGCATCAACCCACAGGCACCCCTTTGGCAGACACTGAGCTCCAGTCAGAGCTGGACTAGGACCAAGAGCAAACTATATGCCCTAACAAAGAAGCCCCCAGACACTAAGCATTTGTTATTTCTAAGAAGTATGGTCGACCTGATTTGCTCTTGAAAGGAAAAACGTTTTAAAAACTCACTTCAGCTTTCATGTCTTCCTAACTGGGGATGAAATAGGACAGTCAGTGCTTTCTGTGAGTCTGAGACCTGCAATGAAATCTCTGGATATGCAACCCTAACACCCTGTCCCTCATCTCTTCTGGCTAACCTTCCCGTGCACTCCACATTTGCAAACCACTCTTCATTTCCAAGTGTCCTTCTGATCCCCTTCAATGCATAGGAATTTTTTTTGCTTATTTTTTCTTTCCAGGAAGCCAAACACTAAAATCTGAACGTGAACATAATGTTAACCTTGCTAAACCCTGTTATAGGCCAAAAGAACAGCCACATGAATTACATAGCTAATGTTCTTCATCACCTCATTAAAATCTAGGACAGCTGAATGCAGATGCTCACATGACCAGAACTGCAGCCATTTGCAACCCTTCACATTAATAAAATTTCAGAGTACTTTATTAAAACATTGCAGCTCCACCCACTCGCCAAGACTCCTCTGGGTTTTGTGAGCCTGAGGAAAGAAAGCATCAGGCAACAGAACTATTTCTGGTTCTGGCAGGCGTCCTCTGTTCACAAATAAAAAGTCTTTGATTCCTGTAGCTTTTTTTTTTCTTTTAAATGCAGAACTTATGACTTCATACTTTCTTCCCGAGGCTAAGTAGTGCTGGTTCATACCCGTTCCTGCACGTCACCTTCTAGAGTAAATAACTCCTCATGCTCTGTTCCTGTGAAAATAAAATACAAGCTTCTGACACCTGTCATCTGGGGCAGGTCCTATTTTTACGGAAATTCACTGGGTTTGGAAAAATACAAAGGTTTTAGGGAAATACAGCCATGGAGAGCTGGCTTAGTGTCTCACAGTTTGTCCCCAGGGCTGGACTGGATGGGGAACACCCAGTTTCACTTACTAGAGGTTGGACCAGAGTTCATTCATGTGCTCCTTAACTGTTCCTATGCCAGTCTGCAAGGCTGTTGCCTGTGCTATTGGGAGCCTGCTGCATCTCTGAGGGAACCACAGGGAACTGTACTATACTTGCTGTAGAGAGAGGCGTTGGATATGCTGGGTCCATTAAACAGTTTGTAATAGTTCAGAAAGTTTAGGTAATGAGAAATGACCTTGTGGTAGTGTTTTGAGTGAGGGCTGGGAAAGTGTTCCCATATACAAACATGTCCAAAATGTCTTTGGTTTCTGGGAAAGCCTTGCCCAATTCATCTTTGTAAGGTAAGCAATTAGTTAAATAGCTATAATTTATGTGCTCACTCACCCGTAAGTGTGAATTACAATTCCTTGCCTCCTTGACACTAAGGAGATATGTCTGGGTTTAATGACTCTAATTCAGATGGTATTTTACCCACAGACACTGTTGGCGACGTCAGCATTTCTTGCATGACAGGGTAAGGGTTCATTACCATGGGAGAACAAATCCAAAGCCATACCTAGGAACAGATCCAACACTAGTCTAGCCATGCTCCAGCAACCCGCTTCCGAGTGTTCAACAACCTGAGCACTGCTGACTGAATCTACCATCAGCGGTGTGTTTTCCGAGATCCCAGCTGTTACCCCAGGCTCACTAGGAGGACTGGCATGTGAAGCTTTCAGGAGGGAAAGACAGATCCTGGTCTCTGCCAGTTTCAACACTGCTATGTAATGTGTAGGACGCAGCAAAGCATGTCCAGAAACCAGCTAAGCTGGAAGAACAGCCAAATCTTTTGTGAACAGGGTTCCCACTTTCAGCTAAGCAAAGGCAGTACTGTTTCCTGAATGCATTATTTCCGACATTTAAAAATGCCTGGCTTTATAAAAGTTCAGTAAAACTTGGCTTTATTACAGTTCGTATGAATTTTATCATTCATTTCAAGCAGAGCTAGAATTTTACTTTGGACGTACAGACCCACAAACCGTCTATAAAAATCCACCTATTTAAAGTTACTCCGAAATGTTTTGTAGTCAGGTTTACGATATAAGTGGGAACATCACACTGCCAGTTTGAGTTAAACGCTGAAAGCCCTTTTGCATTTAAGGCATGATACTTGGGAATAGAATGACAGCCCGTACCATTTCACTCTTCAGTAGCACATAATAGAGCAAGTGCCACCTGTTACAAAAGCTGTCAGCACTCTCTTTGGTGGAAGGGTGATCAAACAATGAAAAACATTTGTCTGATCCGGTCAGGATTTATGATGATATGCTTCTGAGTACATTTTGGTTTTTAACTGTAAGAAAACATACAAACATGAATGCATCTATCTACATTAGTGACCTTTGGCCCTGAGATAGCAAATTTCTTTACTCCTTCTTTTGCCTTTTACATATTTTGCTTGCAAATATTCTTTTCCATATCTACTTGCAAAGTTGTTTTTTCCATCACATTTCCCTGGATCACCTCTTTCATACACCCCATTACTGAGGTGCCCCAAATCTACATGAAACAAAATCTGCCCAAACTCACCAGGATGGAGTTAGGCTTGTAATTTTTTTCCCAGTTCTTCCTCTCCTCCCCTGTTGTTTAAGGTTAAGAGAACCAGTTTCCAGCCAAGCTGTGTGGGCAGGAGACCTGGTAGGGAGTGGAGGCCATTCCTTTCTGCAGAAGTGCCTACAAGGATCAACCTCTGTTTAAACAGTCCTGCTTGCCATCACAAGAAGGATGTATATGGCTGGCTTCCATTTTTCCACACTGCCTTAGCTTAAGGAGAATATTTTTTCTCTTTCACTTATAAATAAATTTTATAAGTTCCCTGAAGGCTTTGGGTGAATTGTGCCAGGTGAACCTTGTTTGTTAGGATACTTAGCACAATTACCATAAAACACCTGTTTTGTTATGACAACATTTCCCATATGTACAATCAATCCACTGTAGTCACCCAGAGCCTGAGGACTTACTTCACTTCTTAAGGTTTGTTTCTGTTTGTTTAAATAAGCATTTAAGGCAAAGCAAAGCGGAAATCCCGACATTTGATCAGGTTCTGGCAAGTAGCTCAGAGAGTTGCACGGCAAAACAAGAAGGAGACTACAGAGGTGCATTTCTACCCTGTCACTGGCATGCTTGGAGAAATGAGGATGCTTAAAATGAAGGTGACAGAAGAGACTACTGCTTAAGCCATGATCTTGCAAAGACTTTGAAGCAGGTAAGCTCTTAGGGCTACCCAGGACCATCCCGATGTCCTTAGCTGTCCCTATGACTGCAGGAATTGAGCAAAAAGATGCTTCTTGCAGGCTCAAGATTTAAAGCTCCAGAGCTTGTGAAAAGCCTGGGAGGAAAGGGCAGAGCTGCTCATGTACTAGAGTGATTCAGGTCCCCCTTTTTAGGCCTGTCCCCCTCAGCAGGCCAAGCTATGTCTGCACCACCATGCCACTGTGCTCCTGACCATAGCTGAGCCCCAGCTGCCTCCGTTTGTCCTCTCTAACCATGTCACAGCTTCCTCCAGCTTGGCTGTGACACGCGCAAGCCAGCTTCTTCAGGGGAAGGATGGAGGGTGGAGAAGGTGCTGGTGGGCAAGTCACCTCCTGCCTGCACACGTGGGCCTGATGCAACTGTTACACACCAAAAGGACCAGGAGACCTTGGACATGTGGGTGCAATTAGTGGTCCCACTTTCTCGGGGACATCTACTGAAGGTGTGGAAGACACAGAAAGGGAATTTCCCCTCACAGCTCAACCCATTGCTCTCCACGATGCTGCCATGTATGTGTGGGAGGCAGCCTGTGCTTAGTAGAGTGAGCTGATGGAACATCTCCTTTGTGTAAAAACCCACTGGTACTACAGATACATGCAGAATCACAGAATCATGGGAAAACTGAGGCTGAAAGGGACCACAGGCAGGCTCCAGTCCAACCTCCTGCTCACAGCAAGGTCAGCTATGACAGCAGATCGGTGGCTCAAGGCTTTATCCAGCTGGGTCTTGAAAACCTCCCAGGATTGTGACAGTACAACCTCTCTGGGCAGTGACTTCCAGTATTCAACTGTCACCATCATGAAAAAACTTTTTTCTGATATCCATTCTGAACCTCTTTTTTCAATTCATAACCATTGCCCCTTCTCCTGTTGCCATGCGCCTCTGTGATGATCCTGCCTCCATTTTCTCAACAGCTTCCCTGTAGGTACTGAGATGCTGAGGGGCTGCCCTTATGTCCTCCCAAAGCCACCTCTTCCCCAGGCTGAACAAGCCCAGTTCTCACTGGGCAAGTGTTCCAGCCCTGACCACCTCAGCGGTCCTCTGCTGAGCTCCTTCCAGCTTGTCAATGTCTTTCTTGTATTAGGTGGTCAGCATGGAACTTCACGTCTGAGATGAAGACAGAAAAACATCAGCCACAATAGCACTACCTGCACTGGGTTTTATTTTGTGCCTAATGGCACAGTGAAGTTTTGCTTCACTTTCAGCTTTGTGAAAATGTCACAAAGAAAACTTTATTGGATGTCCTTAGAGCAGATTTTATTAGTTTGCTACTATCTTTTGGATTTTGGTAATATTAGAATTTTTTTTTTTTGAGAGATATACAGAATTAGGAACTCCATATATGTAGTTTCAAAGCACATAAAACATACAGAGTCCTACTGTTATTTTGAAACATTTTCTTTTATATTAGTCAGATTTGCCATATATAGATCTACAAAATCTACCATTTGGTTAACTTTTTTTTTTTATTCAGAATTAGAAAGCTTCAAAGTTATTTTCAAGGTGAAGATTTATTTTTCCAAAAATTTGTTGAATCACTGTGGAAAACTCTATCAAAATGCCAGATTTCAGCAAACTGTTACTTTCCCATTATGAAAAAAATGTTTACATTGAAAGGTGAGTCAGTTAGAAAGTTTATGAAGCTGAAGCAGTTGTTATATTAATGTTGAATTTTCTAAGGGATGGATTCGTATTTGATAGGAACTGGCATGCGAATATGCCACTAACTGCAGCTGACAATCCGATCCTGAATGCAATCTCCCAACTCAAAAAGTATAAATGCATTAAAAAAACAATTAGAAAAAAATCATGATGAAAAGGTCACCAAGAACAATTCCATAAAAAATATGTAGGTGCATAGGGTGTCGTTATACTATGGATTGCTGGGTACTGAAAGTGTTTACTGAATAAAAATATTCTTGTCCTGTTCTGATAATGTTCTCCAACCATTAGGTGCCAGACATCTGGACTGAGCTACGTGGATCCTTGGTCTGGCACAGTTCTGTCACTCTGATTTTTTTTTACTTCCTCAAAACTAACAACATGCTAGCTATCATCAGTCACCCAGTTCTCCTTTATATAGTAGAAACTACTCCTCTGATTTTCAAATGAAGCCATGCTTAACTTTATTTACATATATCTTGTGAAATACAAACTGTGTGATGCAAACATTACTGTGGTTAATTTCTGCAAACATATCCATTTAAGACACCCCAACTGACATCAGTCTCTGAGAAAAATGCATTTAAAATTTCTGTGCTCTGACTTGTTTTTGCACGGGAAATCACATGCCACAGATGTACATTTTGTTTTGAACTACAAACTTCAGACTTTTTTTCTCCCTGCAAGGCATACTACTGCACCACTGCTGAGTGGTGTAGGGGATTTGCACAGTTAGCAAAGAACCCCCTGGAAATCCCATCAGTGTGTCAAGACTGATGTTATTGATGTATATGGGGAGATTTCTCATTCCAACCCCTGCTGCTTCTTTAGAAACCCAGAGGATTGTTAACATGGTTAGAGAGAGTTCATGAACTCTGCTCTGTATGAATGCAAAGTATCTGGAACATTGATATGGAAGTGGAGACTCTCTTGCCTTTGTTTCTATTCATGTTCCTTTACATAATATTTTAATGATTAAGAACCAGATTTAGCCCTCTGATATGCCTGCTGACTCCTCTGAAGTCACCCGATTGTAACGAAACGCAGAGTTTAATCCTGAATTTTGTAAAAATGAAGTGATAAAACGCCCAGCTCTTCCAACTTCACAGAACTTTTAAATAAAACCATCCCCTTCAGCTCCTGCCATCTATTGTTGATTCTGCTAAAAAGAAAAAGAGAAAAGGAAGCTTAAAAGACACAGCACAACTCTGTGGATCTGGCTTTTGTGCTGGAGACATAAGCATAGGGTAAGTTCCTTCCACATCTTTTTTACCAGTGCTACACACACTCTGCGAGGCAAGTGAAGGGCCTGATCCCTTGTAGCATCCTCAGGGATACAAATGGCTTCTAGGGTGGCAGATCTAAAGCTGCTTTCCTCCAGCAGCCAGAGGTTCAACTGCAGGAGCTGAGCTGTGCCATCAGAAAGTATGCTGCAGCATACTCATGGAGTGCCAAATTGCTCATTGAACCATTTTGCAGCATTCCCAGTTTAAGCCAGTTCCCACTGGTGTAGTGTCAACCACTAAGGTGACCATGAAGTATAACATGAAGCAGGGAATTACAACAGTAATTTCTTCACTTAACACACCTAAGCCTCACTTGAGAAGAACTTAAGATTTTTGCTGGACTAGGCCCAGATCCTTCCCTGCTGCCAGCCTGCCACCAACCTCCTTCATTGTCTACCCTCCCTCTCCAGAAAGGTTCAGCAGAGCTTGTTAGATTGGGTCCTGTTCTTCACCCATAGAGTGCTCTCACTTCACAAGTCGGGCACCACACACTGGCTGCGAACTGCTGGAAGGGAGGAAGGTCTATGCTATAACCTCACAGACACTTCTTGAACTACCTATTTACAAGGCACTGCTGAGATGGCCCCCCCCCCACCCCCTTTTTTTTTTAGTGTAGCTTTCTCTTTTTGACAGCTTGGACTCTTTTATATTCAGTGGGCCAGATTCTAAGGAGTATAAAATTGATTTAGCTTCCATACAAAAGGTCATCTTACACTGTGCTCTGAATTTCAATTTCTTGGTACTGTAAGGTTATAGGATGAGTTATGAAATGTACAATAGCTGCTAAATAATTTTAAACACCTTATAGTTAAAACTAATAAAATGTTTACAGCTAGCACGTAATTAAGTAAACTGCTTGATACAGCTCTAGGCTGGTAGATCACTTTGGGAGAGTAAATACATGCTGCAGCAGCAACCTAGTTTTTACCCGGAGTTTGTTCAGAATAACAGCTGGGGCAGTTGCTAAATTTTCACAGATATCACACTGAGTAACTTCTGGAAGATGATGAGATGGAGGTCAGTCACGGAGAAAAAAGGCATCCTTGACTGTCTTCTGTACCATACCTTCTCATTTTGCTGGCTTGCTTCATGTGTTTAGGTATGGGGAAGTTTAAATAAAAGGTTCAAGCCTGAGACTGTAAAAAAATGTAGTGATTTCAGATGTGATGGCTGATGAAGATGGTAGTTGATGTAACCTGATAACACATTTTCTCTGTAGTAAAAAAAAAAAAAAAAGAGATTTATTCACAGCTGCTTGTGGACACAGTAATTTGTTCAAACCAAATGCTAAAACAACAAGAAGCCTACTGCCACTGCCACCACTGAAGCCACAAGCAAACAGCTCATATCTTGGAACTGAAGTCTAACTAAACACACGTCCTCTCTGCATCTAGAGAGCATGTGGCCAGATGAACGCTGAGCAATATTGCCATTTCTGGTTAGCTCTGCCTAATGATAGGCCATAACACTTTTATGTTTTTATTCTGCTTTCAGTAGACATTTATCCAGTGACACACTCTTTTGCAGTGTAAACTTACCTGTCTTCAGCAGAAATAAAACACATTTGAACCAGCTACATTTTGCCACTAGACATAACATTGCTCTGCTTATACTGTCAATGATCCTGTCATTTTTTTCCAGAGTGTTGTATGATATTGTGCTTCTGGGTCTTGCTATAACAAGCGAAGTCAGAATTCCCTTCTCAGAGTGAAGCCTTCATTGCTGATGGCTGTATTGACATGGAGATGATGGCTGAGGGTAACGTGTATTGAAAGCTCAGCAGCCTGCTGAGATTGGTGACAGTCATTCCTGAAATGCTTAAGATTATCTTAAATTTTTCACTGTTTTGTCAAGCAAGGACACGCTTGGTTGGAAGGTATCATAATTTCAAGAGTTCAGGTCTCAACCTAGCGTTGTTTTCTATGTCTTTTAGACATGAGAGCACACGTGCAGACTCCTGAAGTTCTTCCTTGTACCCAGGTCCTCTTACTTGGCAAAATAAGCAGAAAAGGCATCACAGTCACCTTTACATTTGGCTGCAGGCTGTGTGGGATTTCTGTTCTTAGCAGTGCCAGTCCACCTGCATTTGAGTCCACAGCGAAATCCAAACAGAGCTCTCCCGTTATCTAAAAGGGTTCATCAGTCTTCAGGAAGGGAGAACCTACTGCCTCTTCTGGGCACCCAGCTGCCCCAGGTGATAAGAAGGATGCAGATACATTATATATCTGCCAGAAGTAACATGATCAGAAAACCTGATTGTGAAGAAGACCGTCAGTTCAGAGAGACACTGAAAAGCAAACTTTGTCCTTTGCTCTCTTTGTCCTAAGTTGAAAGGACCACTGAGATCAGTGACTTATGATTGATCATTGTTACTATCTGTTATGATTAAATTTAAGAATGTGAGACCTTCATCTTCATTTACATGACTGCAATATCCCTGGTTGTGGTGCAATTTTGGGGATAGGATGCAAAGGAATAGTCCTTTGAGATGACATGGTTGGTCCTTGTGTATTCTCTTCATGTCTCAGGGAGTAAATCTTGGATTTGCTCATCCAGCTGGAATATAAATGACCATTTCTGCTGCTGATGCATAAACCAGAACAGATCCCAGGCTGTCCATCAACTGCTCTAGAGCAATTCTTAAATGTAGCCACATATTCACCCACATGCTCTTGCTTGCTGCCTGGATAGGAATCATCCCTTCAATACACTTGAGGCTGAACCCCCCAGATAACTTTTTTACTAGCTTCCAGCTATTCTGTGATCAGAAAATAAAAAGTTAAAAAAACTCCAAACCTTTAGCTGTTTTATCACTGAATTTATGATTATTAGCTTACAAAATTAAATTGCATAGAGAAAGGTCCAATGGTTTGGAACTTTGAAACATAACTTTCATAAATGTCTTCATTTCAATTTCTCATCAATAACTCTCGGAAGATGGCTTCATTTTACTGCCAAGAGTTATGTTTTTATGAAAGGCATTTTCTTCAAAATAACAAATGTTACAGGTGATTTTATCTATTTTTAAACATAACACCTTAGTATGCACTCTACTTTATTATGGATGTCTGTCACTCATGCTTCAGTCCAGTGGAATTACTGGTGAAACTATGACTAATAAAATTGGTTGTGAACCAAAATTCAATAACAGCAAAGTTAATTACATGTTTGCAAGAGTATAAACTTACAGTTTGATCAATATGTAAATTCTGACCTTCAATGGTCTTTTCAGCCTTCTTTTAAGCTTTTAGTCTTGCAAAGATTAACTTAACCGCCTAGAACTTCCTTTTATGAAGTTACCAGAATACGAGAACAAAGAATTTCAAATGGTCACTTTATATTTTTCAGAAATTAAAAAAAAAAACAAACTGTAGATGCTCTAAGTACTCATTCATCTGACTGAGTAGCAGCATTAAACTGATATTTACTATAACAAGAATAGCTACTTAACAATTTCAATATTTATTTTCATATAAATTATGCTATTAACTATACTAACACAGCATGCTTGAAACACACTGTCTGAGATTCCAGTCTGAAGTGAAGATTTCTCTATAAGGGATCGCTGTCGAATTAAAGCATTTTTTAATTTGTTTGTGTCCCAGGGTCTGCCAGAGCAGCTTTTATGTATCAACTATTGTCTTTCCCTGACTGAATGACTACTTTTTTATCTACCTTTCCTGAAGTGGATCTAAAGACACAGGTGCACTTGGTTTTATACTGCTTCTTCTAGGTAATCTGTTTCTCTTGAAGATTAAACAGGACTGTCATTCCCGGTATTTAATATTGCTGTGGATTGTCATAAGCTTGACATACACAAGCTTTATTCAGGGCAGTCAAGAAAACATATTTTTTGGACACACAACTTTCTGGTTAAGCTCTAATCTGACCTTGGGATGGCATGTTGTTTGAGTGAACAATTTGCAGAATACTGCCACCTGCACCACAAAAATTCACTGAGAAGGACATTGTTTCTATCTAGACATTCATCATTTGTATGTTTGCTTGGCTGGTTTTGTGTGTTACATTTATGCCCTCAGAGCCAGCAGGGAATTGCAATAATTGGGATGGAAACTGAAGGAAGCTGTAGTTCAGACATGAATATATCCTATTGTGTAATATGAGGCTGTATTTTTCTGGAGGATTTGTGGTTACAAAGCAAAGCACAAGACCAAAGCAACTGGATGCCTTCTAGCATGGTTGGACTGAATGGCTTCTACAGCAGGACATATGTGCTTCGGTTCAGCTCTCAGGCAGCTCTTAGACACTGAAGTAGGTTGCTTGATGGACACAGAAAGGACAGACTTATTTTAAAAAAATCTGCAGAATTTCACTCAATGTTTTAAAATTATTATTCCCTCAGGAAGATTATATCTCTGATTGGGAATAACAGAGAGAACTTTATTTGGGAGGTGTGGAATCTTACGGCTTACCTAATTGTAGCTTTGCTTCTGGAGCCTCCCTTCATGTCCAATCATCCCGCTATTTCTAGATCAAAGGTCCCAGATGTTCCTCTTTTCCGTTGTGGTTGGCTTTGTCAGTGCTAGAGCAGAAGAAGTCCTAGCCCAGGAAGATTTACTCCTTCATTTTAAATGGCCAAGGGAAACTATTTTCTCTCCTGATTTAAACTGCTATCTTCTGATATTGTCAGTGTTACCTAGGAGCTTCTATATGCTTCAAGCAATTAATTCCTTGATTTCTGTCTTCTTAAGGTAACAGAATTAGTGAAGAGAATAAAACCCCCAAACATTTGCTTTAGTATCAGCAATCATTTCAGGCTTGCTGAAGGGGGAATAATGGGGCACGGGAATAGTGTTTTAAATGTACAAAATCAGAACATTATACACGTCACAGGACCATAGTTGGTCAGTCAGAGTAAGTGGAAAGCTTACTCGAGAGTCCAGCCCAAGAGGTACTCTTTAGAAGGAGGTGTAGTCCTTCCTGATCTTGAGTATCCCTCTTCCCAAGCACTGACATAACTGGCAACCAGAGGACCCAAGCAGCTTGCCTAAGGCCCTTTGTACCTTGCAGAACTGGCTGCAGCATTTCTGTTGATGAAAAAGCCAGAGCTGTGCTACTGCTTATTTTTGGAGTATAAAGTTTAATGTATTTTGCATGGTGTTTGCTAAAGGAGGCTAAAGAAGTCTTGGTAACATATAATGAATGTATATTGAATGTATATTTGCCCTTGTTGATGCAATTTAATTACAATGCTGAAATAGAAAAGTGAGTGTAAAGTATCAGGCAACATACAAGAAGTGAACCTAGTGAGAATTACTTGGTTATTGAAATCTAAAAGTCAGGAAGGTTTCGATCTTTGGGCTCACCTATAATTTGTGCACCATAAATGTAGACTGAAGTCGTTAGGGACTTTGTAATGACAGTGCTGTCTATAACAGTATCATCAAGCAAGACATTGGCATAAATCATTGGCACTTTGCAAAGTGTCACTTCTGTCAACCTCCCAGTGATGTGATCTTTAGTCTTTCAAATCTATAGACTGGCATTTGGATCAGCTAAGCACCTAACATCCTGTCTTGCATATTAAAGCTGCTTTAGCCAATATCTAAATGCTGAAGTAATGTGTGCTTAAAAATATTTTTTAATTATTTGCATAATATAATCCCACTACTTTAAAGCTTTCCTTTAGAGCATAACTGTACAGTCTGTCCTCTGTTGATGAATTCACAACTACCTTAATCAATAATAAAAAAAACCTATTAATTGAAGCAAGAAGCCCTGTAAAATGACTAAATGGATATTAAGAAAAATCAGATATTAAAATAATCACAGTTTATATAATAAGTTCAAACAAATGTTACGAAGACTAAAGCTTTTCAGTTCGAAGTTGTTTTAGATAATATACAGGCTTTTTATGGATAGGAATTGTGCTTGTATGGATTGCTATAAATAGACTAAATAACATAAGAAGATTTAATAATGGCTGAAAGTGGACAGCAAGCAAAGAAAGCTCTCTTCCATCTCTCCAATGAACCTCAGCACTGGAACTCAGTAACGTAGCACCTTCTGGAAAATACTGAAATCCTGTCGGAATTGTCTTGTTTTCCCATGGGTGAGTTTTTAGAGATGATGTATTTCTAGATGTGTAAACACCACTGGGTATGTTCCCAGCACGGAACGTCTCTTAGCGCTACTGATAAATTGTCAGAAGGTCCCTAGTATGATCTTGTTCAGTGACTGTTGTTTCAAGAACACTGATTGACTGGTACAGATGTTGTCATAATGGTTACCTGAAGCTACAAGAAGTGTGTGCAGAATTTGCAGGTGTCCTTATGACTACACTGAGATGACAAAATATAGTCACTTCATTATACTCTTCTCCTCCTTCCTCAAGCTATTACATCTCAGGGTTGTACCTTGTCTGAGATTTTAGAAGAGTTTTCTTTCGGATTATGAACATATTTGTTGAAGGCACTTTAAGAGCCCTTTTAGTTTGTGCCAAAGCCAAACTGATTGATATACCTGCCATGTAATTTAAAAGATGTTGCATTTGTATACACAGATGCAATGAAAGGCATGAAATCATCTTTGCCACAAATAAAAATACATGTAACTCTATGAAAGTCAACAATTTCATGATCATCCACATCCAAGACTAAACTAGCTTACTCATAGTCTAGAAGGCGTGCACATCTTAGACTGCAAATGTCTGGAAAAGGCTAGATTAGACAAGTGGACTTCATTCTCTTGCCCACTGGCCTCTGGAGGTTTCTGGGCTACTTCTGAAGTACCTATAAAAGGTTACTAAAACCCAGACCTGTTTTCAATACATTTAAGTATCCTCTCCTTTCTTGAAAAACTTGAAGAGGTTGAATGGAGGGAAATGAGACATAACAATAAGATTAACATTAAGCATCTCCAAATTCAGGCTGAGTTTTAAGAAATATATATATTATAGGCGTTCAGATTTTAAAAAGGCCTTACAGAATTCTGGCATAAGTAGCTGTACTGTCTCATTTGTCAGTAAATAAACCTAAAACTATTATTTAGAATGTTGTAGTGTATATAAGCTCTGTGATGGACTGAAGCCCTGTTGTTCTATATTCTTTGTCCAAGCATAACATAATTTTGGTTTATAATTGCCATCACAACAGAAGTAGATAGTAGAAGAATGGCACCATTCTTACAAAAACTTTACAACAGTGAGAATCACAGATGGATGACCTCACAAATTGATTTTATTGTGTTTTTGATTGCCAAAGGTAATAAATGAGTAACTTAGCCTGGTTGTATCGATAAATTTGATGCAAAATGGCTACAACTGCACATGATATAAACAAATGTGCTCAGAGTTGAAAGATTTATACCTCTTTTGGCATAAAAGCTGCCATGATATGTTGAAGTCTTCAGTGGCTAATTTGGAAAACCTCTTTTACAGGCAAGAGGAAAGAATAAAATTCTACATTATAAGCCTTTAATGATCGAAAGTGCAAGCAATAGATGTAGTTTCTTATTTAAAAGACTAGAAGATATTTTAGAATTAACTTGGAAATATAGTAAGAGCATCATCCATCATCCATCTGAAACTCAACCCCTCTTCCACCTTTGTTATTTAATGTCAACATATTCATAGTGTATCTCCTAGATTTTGGGGTTTTTTGTGTTTAAGCTGTGCAACAGTGAAGTCATAGCTTTCTGTAAAGATCAGGAAGTAAAACTGAACTAATATTTGCATTTCTGCTTACTGATTTTGTTTGCCCATAAGCTCAAAAAATATCTGTTAATGTTTACATGACATTTTCTACCACGAACTATGTTAAGTGATGAGGGATGAGGCAATATGTGTGTATTTAAAGGGATAAAATGAAAGAATTACAAGGAAGACTTCTATCAAGTGTTTGGCTAGTAATTGGAAACGAAAGAAAAAACCATCAGCACTGAAATTAATGACTGTCCTGCCTTGGGCTTTATGGGGTCAGGATTTTTTTCCCTAGTATGTGGACCAGAGTAAGAAAAACAACGGCACAAATCATAAAAGATTCAAGGATAAGTCTGGAAAATAAAAAGATGGTACTCCAAATCCATTTCCAGTCTTTCTGTAGCTACATGTTTTATCTAACCAATTAACAGCAAAACAGAAGCTCATTAGGTTTCACAGTTAACATTTCATTGCAATGAATAAATTCATTGCATCCAAGGCAGGGGCAGAGGATTAGTCTCAAAAGAAGAAAAAACCCTCCCCTGATACTCCATTTCTTCCTTATAATGAACTCAGCATGCAAGGAGCTGAATGATTTCACCAGATACTGAGGACAATAAACTAAATTCTCTGCTCTTATACAATGTCACTATAGCATAACTCTGTTGAAGCCTGTTAAGTCAGACCAGTGGAAAACTGGCCTAAATGAGAATGAATCTGTCCCAAGAAGGAGTGAAGATGCTCAGTAACTCAAGAAAATGCCATATCTCTTATAGCATAGCTTCTTGGCAGAATATCAGATGGGAGAATAAGATTAAGGGAATCCCACCTCCTTTCTGGATTAAATGTGCTCTCTCACTTAACACAGAATATTATTTTTCCCATACATATAAGCAGCAATGGTTCAAATCAAACATAACACTTTAAGAAACAATTGCTCCACACCTAGAAAAAAAACAGTTACATAAATCAGTGGGGGGCCACTGAATGGCAGGGTGGCCTTATATCACTATAGGCATAAATTTCTTCAGGACCAAGCCTGAATCTCTTCGTAGTGCTCAGATGGCGAAGCCCTCTCAGTGACATTTCATCTGTCTGCAAAGAACTTTACAGATGGTTGTGGACATACCTGAAAGCATGACTGCTTGCTCTCTGACTTCTGAACCCTGAACTTTTTATCACCCTCTCCAGTTTGCCTCTCTTCACTTTTGCGTTTTATCTACTTTAAGAATTCACTGAGATTTCCTGCACCGTCTTTTCTTCTTTCCAAGCATCGTTCATGATACTTCCACTTCCTCTGTTGTTCTGACAGACAGTTTCTCCCTCTGCTCTTCTCATTTGCTCCCAGGGCAAGAGTCTGGAGAAGCAGCATCAGCATCTGACTCTTCCCAACATCCAAGATTCAGCTGGCCTGGAAGAAGATAGTAGTAGTAACTAGTAACTTCACTGAGTAAGCTGTGGGCATAAATTCTCATAGTTTGGGTGTAGGGACCTGTAGGAGGTTTATTGCATAACTGTAGGTGATAAATGTTAAGAGGTTGGCTATCAAGGGGGCTGATTTAA
Source organism: Morus bassanus (assembly GCA_031468815.1). Classification (NCBI taxonomy): domain Eukaryota; kingdom Metazoa; phylum Chordata; class Aves; order Suliformes; family Sulidae; genus Morus; species Morus bassanus. Next base: position 37,672,577 of record CM062567.1, on the reverse strand, counting down.
CATGTTGCTCTGCTGCTTTCCCCTTCTGGGACTTTCACAGGGGATGAAGCATTGAGTTCTTACTGATTTTCAGGAAATTGGGCCTGACTTTCCCAGGACATTTGAAAATGTCTGCTATTATTTAAGCAAGTCTTTAAATTCTTGTACCAGTTCTAATAAAAGGTGTTATTGCTTCACTTATGATTTCCTGGGGAGGCTGCTGACTACCTGGGATACAGCAGACAGTAACACCTTTAAGTGCCTGGTTCTAAATGGGAGATAGCTGTAGCAAAGTCATATCTTCTTATTTATTTCCTCTCTTCCTGCCTCTATCACCATCAAAATAGTCTCTCTCACCACATGTCATAAGGAGCTTTCACCTGATATGAATTTTATATCTAATATTATTTGTGATGCTCTATTTACCAGTCCCTTCATAGATTTTGTCAATATAGCTGAAAACGCTTCAAGCCTGAATGTCACTACATGTTTGTACTACAACATAACAGAACCTGTGCTGGTCAGGGATGCAAGGTGCAACTGCTGTAGTTAATTAACTGGCTTGACTCTTTAGTAGTAAATTGGGTTTTGTACTAATACTGAGACATTCTCAGGATCAACACATCTGAAGAAGTGGAAAATGCCTTTAATCCTTTGATCTGGCCATTGTCATCAAAATAGTGCAAAAGATCTATTTAAAAATGTGTTATATAGTTTAAATTATAAAATCATAATCTTGAGCCCTGACTTTTAAAATGCAAAGATGTAAGGGGTACTCATGCTTCTTAAAGTCTTCAGGACACTTCAGGAAATGGTTCCTTAGCTTTGCTTTAAGTATTACTTATCCTTACACCTAGTACCTGGTAAAGGAGCTTAGAAAAGTGTTTGCATCCTCAATAACTTATCAGAAAACATGTGTAAAAATACTCAAAGACAATGCACACAATTGTTCCTTATAGACTTACGATGACAATGTGTATCAAACACTCAGCACATATCTAGGCAGCAGCTAAAGTTCAGCTACTCAACTTTAACCCCCAAGAGGAGGTCAACAGGAAAAAGGAATGCATGTTAAAGCTCACACCAATGTTAAGTGAGATTCCTTCAATGGGGCTTGAAATCCTACTCGAGATATCAGCAGTGGGGCTGAGTGCCTTGGAATGCAAATCGAGCTTGTTACTCGGCATCGCAGGAGTCATAAAAGTTCTACATCAAAGATGCAGATACAGGCTGAATTTTATCCAAGGGATATTTCACCACCTACCCAACGCCAGCTTCCAATCTGGGACAATGGCATGGAACACTTTGAACTACTTGTCATGGCAGGGCATGCAAAACGCTGCTGATTAGACTCCCTCTGGCTTCACAAATACTTTATCATTGTTTGTTCCACTAAATTAACACCAGAAATGCAAGATTTTGGAACAAAGGCTCCATGAAATGCTCTCAAAGATGAAAATCCTCACACCTTACAACCATTATTGAATGATCTTTCATGTTGGATCTTTCATGTATCAATAAAAACAAAGGAATCTCACTTCTGAGTGTTTCCAGACTAAATAATGAAATGTAGAATTTTACTGGCCATGAGATGCCTCCAAATTTTAGTGATTAATTCTGAATAATTTAGATACACTGCTTCACCTGTAAGCATGGCAAAAAAAAAAAAAAAAAAAAAAAAAAAAAAAAAAAATCCAGGGGCATGTAAGATAATGGCACAGAGGACAAAAATCCCCCAGTTTTTGTTGTTCATTGTTGAAAGTTCAAAGCACATGAAAGGGCCCAGCAAAGAACCATAGGGATCACATTTTATTCATCTCTTAAATTAGGGGGAAGAATGTACCAAGGAAGTGAAGAAATTCAGATAAATTGAGGGGAAATGAAGTGGAGCAATAAAATTCAAAATAATGATAATTTGCATAAACTCAGGTGTTTTACTGTTAGTCGATTGAGCAATTGAATGAAAGGGAATATAAAACCATGCAACAAAAGGCATGCAGAGGACAAAAAAAGAGATTGGAACAATGTTTTTTGTGGTACTGGCCACACAGGCTATAACTTATGAAACAAGACCGATGAAAACAAGACTCAGCAGTTTGGACCTCTTTGTTTCATTCCTGTGATGAAGATGAGAGAAGAGATATGTAACTCAAATCTGTTTTTTTTTTCTCTTAACTTCTGGAAGGTTTTAAGATACTGCACTGCAGAATGAGGTACAAAAATGCAGACAGACAGACAGATGAGCAGGGACATTCATGAGGAAAGGGGACCTGTACCTTTGGTCCTCTTTGTATTGCCTTTGCTGAGAGGACTTTACCTGCTGTTTCCTTTCATGCCACTCTCTGTACTTCTCCTTTTAAGATCTGAACTCAACCTTTCATGCTGACCACCCTTTGGTGAAGGCTGTCCTGCCATCACCCACCAGTGAATGTCGGTCAGCACCATCACCCAGCAGGCCATAGCAGAGCAAATCAAGCCATAGGGAGTCTGAACTTGTGTCAAATTGCCCTCACAGAAGGAAGATGTTTTATACCATGCAGTTGTTTCCCAGTGAATCTGTGTGCTCTGCTCCCTTTGCAATATTCATTAACACAAGTCACTTCTACAGTAAATATTTATTTAACTTTAAGATTTATATAGTGTCTTTCCCTACAGCATCTAGGTAGTATTTGCAGAAATTAAAAACATAAGTTATATGAAGCTTTCAATAATGTTTTGCATTAAACTGCTACTGTTGTCAGAAATAAATCAGCCATATTGTCATGAAATGAAATAAACCTAACAAAACCCAAACAAGCAGAAGTACAAAATCAATCAACCAAAAGCTAACCAAATAAATGTGGCTTGCATAAATACAAGCAAGAAAGATTGGCTATCAGCTGCATCTCTGAAATACCTAGACATGAATGAAAGCAGGCATTATTAATCTGCATTGATTGCACTTGTTTGCTGTGCCATGCTTCCTATCTGACCTGAACACTAGCTGGAAGCCATATTGCTAACACTATTTGTAGGCAGATATATGTTTGCAGCAGAGCCAGTGTTAAAAGCGAGCAATCACAGTAACTGCTAAGTTTAGGAATGTGAAAGGGGAGCATTTTTCTCTGGCAGCAAAGGCAGTTTGAGGGGTTCCAGCCTTGTTGCTCATTTTCTCCTTTGTCTCTCTGTTCATCACTCCAGCAGTTGCTTAAGGGCAGCTATTAGTGCAATTTTGCTATATGGTCAATCGGTGAGTTGTTTTAGATTAAATACCTCCAAAAGCACTATTAACAAAGAAAATCAGGAAGAACAGCAAGCTTCTCCAGTCATTGCACTGATCCAGTTTAGGACACAACCTCACAAACAGCTAAACCAGCACCACTGAGAGACCAGCAACCTCTGGGAGTGAGAAAAGTGTGAGAAACAGAAGAACAGCAGAAAGCTCTTCAGCCAGCTTTACTGCCAGGGAAAATGTTTGTGTAACTACACACTAAGTTAGGGAGCTGTGCCGATCTCCAGTAGTGGCTGTGGGAGAAAGAGGGACTTTTCACTTTCCCAAGGCCCTCAGATGTCTGAAGCTCACTCTGGTTGCTACAGGCTTACAGATACAGAGCTGTGTGCGAGCTGCTATTTTAAACACTGCACACACCATTCCTTTGCTTTTGCTTTTCGTGTTGGCCTACATGCCTAACCTATGGTAAGGCAAAGCACTTAATCGACTAACTTCACACATCTGAGTTAGGAAGGCTGCAATAAACAATTGCTTTGCCGTTTCCATGCATTGTTTCCATAGGTTTCCTTTAGCCATGGATTTCTCCAGACCAAGCCCAAATCTGCCACAGTGTTTCCAACTGAGCAGTTCCCATTGAAAGGCAGCCAATTCACTGGGTGCCTACATGGAAAGCCAAGCACTCTCAAAAATCTAATCCACTCTCAGAGTACCTTCTGCTCCATGATCTATATTCCTATTTTACCTTTTCACCAGCTGATTATTTAAGTTCTAAAGCATGCTGGATTAAGTTTGGTTTTCATTTGCACCCCGTCACAGAAATAACATTATCCAGCTGTAGAAGAGGGCAAAAATGAATCCAGAGTGGTTTTACTTGCACATCAGTCCTGCAGCCACGACTCTTCTTGCTTGCATTAAGTGGGATTTATTTTTCCCTTTGTGAAGAATCAGTGGTTTGACTTATGATATTACTTAGCATGATGATGCTAGTGCAGGGACCAGCTCTTATTACAATGATTTGGTAACAGATGCAGATATAAATGAATATACCTTAGAACAGCATTTTCCCATCTTTCTCCTTTTAGTACCATCTTGTGCTTTTTAAAACATCCTTTACAACTTCTTGCTAAGGAAACCCATCTGCATCATTTGTCCCTTTAAAGACCATCTTTGGTGAAATAGATTTCACAGGCAATGTAGTGAGGGTTTCATAGGAAATTGGATTTTTTTCCTCACTCCGTTGTACAAAAGGTTAAAATTTATTTCTGTTTGATCGTGCACACCTCAAAGATGTCCCCTGCAGGCTCTGTCTGTTGGCAGTTAACATGAGTTTAAAGAATGCTCTCTAGGCCATTTTGCAGTGAGAAAGTAGTAAGACTTACATGGAAATGCAAGCAAAACCTTTAAAGCTTTTGATCTTCTGGGGGACTTGATGAAATCTCTTGAGCAAATTGAAGGATTACATGCAACAGCAAATATGTACAAGTATAACAAATTAACTGTAAATGATATAACTAATCTAAAATGGAAGTATAAGATATTACTGTCTTATGGCAGCATTTGAACTTTGTTTCACTAAAACTTAAGGATATTTTAAAAGAAATGGTAAATGACTATTGACTACAAATATTCATTCAAATGCAAAAGAGAATTGCTCTGGGGTTTCTTTTCCTTTAATCTCCTTCTGATTTGATCTAAGCACATCCTTCTAACCTTAATGCAGAGGGGCGGGAGGGGGGGGACAAGCTGTGAAATTCATACTGCCAATCCCCTGAGGACTTTCTAATCAGACAAGAGCCACTAGGGAGATAGTTTCCTAAAGGTCTTTTGTTTCTCCTCATGTAAAGAACACAGAGAGCAGGTACACTGCTGTGCATGGTACACTGAGACTTTTGCATGGTAAAACAATAACACTTTGAAAGGCAGCAGGATTACCATATCTTCTTGTACTAATTGTCATTCAAAAAGGTGACCTATAAATTTCCCCCTGCTTTAAGCAGAGGTGGTGTGGTGACCTGGTCAACCCAGGTTCAAGTGTCATTGATTGGATGATGATGGACAAGGAAGAGTCCTTTGCCAGACATGAATCTACTTGACATTTCACTCATCAAGCACCTTGGGTTTATTTTCTAAATCAGCCTTTTCTCTTGCTTTGCTTACAGTTGAGCAACAGTGGCATGCACAGGCACATCATCATGTTTGCATCTGGTCACAGCTCTTGGGAGCAGGCGTAAAGGAGGAAAAGTCTATGGATAATTTTCACTTCATATAACTTTAAAATGAATGGGGTGAGCAGCAGCCAGGACTGAAACACTGAGAAACTCACACCATTAAGAACTTCAAAAGAGGAGGACTGCAAAACCTCTCTTGCAGCGCTATCAACTAATTTGTCATCCCTTTGGGAATGCTTCTGTTCAAAATGATAGAAAATAATTCACAATCATGACAACAGTTTGAGAAAAAAGTTCAAGTGACCACCTTTATCAGGCCCTTTTGAAGTTAAATGTATCTCATTTCAAGACATGTAAAGTATTTTTAATATAGGCAACTGTTAAAAAGATCATATGCAGAAGGCTGTGTCCTTTACTACTCTCATGTTTACAGACAGGATTACAAATCCATGTTCTCTATTGAAATCATGCGATCCAACCTTTCAAACTTGCGGTTTAATTACTACCGCTGCCTGAAACGTTTAACAGGTCCCAGACATTAGGGGTGTGTTTAAGACACAGTTTTCGCATCTGCCTTTCCAGTTAAACAGGTATAACCTTGAGTGTGAACTGAGTAAGAATAACATATTGACATTGCATGCTGTGTTTTAGCCACACAGAAAACATGTCACTTACTTATACTATATTGCTACTGAAAATGCAATACAGTCCTCTTCCCTTTCCCATGCCAACAGAGGTGTAGTTTTATTAGGATAAAAGTGCTTCGTTTCAGCTTGAATAACTGACAGTCAGGGAAGGGAATGCACTGCAACACTCCTCCTGCATCAGTAGCAAGGAACATGCAGAGAGTTTAGCCATTTCAACATAAAATATCTGTGGTGTGGGTACCATTGCGCAAACATGCCAGGCAGCAGCCCAGCAGCGGCAGCAATGCCTGCTGGTGTGTGGTGGCCCACTCAGGGGAGACGAGGTGCGAGAGGTCCGAGTGGGGCCCGGGGGGGAGTCAGAGGAAGCAGAACGCTTCTGCTTATCAGAAGATGACTCTGTCCTCTCAACCAGTCTGAGCCCCGCAGAGTGCAAAGACTTTTCAGCACTGATTCGCCCTGTCAGGATGATAGGCTTATCTGGGACCTCCCCATGGCTGGCTAGGACAGATATCCCGGGTCTGGTGCACTTAGGCACTGCTCCCTCCCTCGCAAGCTTACCACCAAGGCGCTATCATTCCCAATAATGACAGCAAGTGGTTTGGCTAGCTATACCATGCCATCAAAGCCTGACACTCACACAGAGTGAAGTACTGAATACAACTGGTCCAAATTTGCAAAGAAAATGTTTATTCACTACAAAAAGCAGTTCTGGTCAGCTGAAAAAACTGACAAATTCATGCCAGGCTTGGTGAATTTTAAAATCCGCTCCTGCCGAACAGTCAAGACATTTTACCTGTTGTTCAAGGATGCCTTAATTTAATAAAGCAAGAGAAGGTCTAATTCTCTCTCCCCTGAACCCTGGTGTCTAAATGAAACATCTTCATTACACAAAGCTGATTCTTGTCTGGCATTTTTTATTCTTCAGGAGCGAAGGATGTAACTTCACAGTGAAAACTGAGAGCACTTTTGGGTGATGCAGTATTTTCATTCAGCTTGCAGATAAAATCAGTTTTCTCAGGTCTGTTAATGTGAATACCTGCATGTGCTCTTTCTACTAATACAACATCATAAAGAAGATCTCCCTGAAAGAAATTAACAATTCTGATACATGCAAGAATGCAGAAAAACGGTGTTTGGCGAGTAGTGTTGAGCAAGCAAAGACTGACTAATAGGTATGGAATGATGGCAGAGCAATCCAGGAGGCATTGGCACTGCTGATTTAATTGCATAACTTAACAGGTGAAAGAGACATAATATTAGTTCCCTGGCTATTTTCCCAGCTGCCTTTGGTAAAATGCACAGCGACCATGCCAGCTAACAGGAATCTGCAAAATATGGCTGGGCTGCAAGTCAAATATAGCGGCAGAATGATGTGGTTATTTGGGACCATCAAGGCAGAATATAAGCACGGCCTTGTCAAGGATCTGTGAATGTTTTTTGTGAGAACAAGCTGTGAGTTCACATCATGTGGGTAACAGAAATTCCCTGCAGGACAGCTGAGGCCAGCTCTACAGCCTTGTGGCTGGTGCCTGGGTTCTCTAACAAGGGCTGAGCATGGCCCTTCCTCACGCAGATGCAGTTATATGATTTCCCTCCTTGATATAAGTGATCATTTTCAGGATTCTTTCAAGAACTTAGTATCTTTGAGATGTTCATCTCTCTCTCAGACTTGGATGAAATTAGTCTGGGAGCTCAGAGAAGGAAGGACAGACAGATGGGGGACTGACCAGTAAGTGAACAGACAGAAAACATGATCTGCTTCTTTTACCTTCCTTTCATGGACATCTTAGCAATCATCTGGGATCAGTGCACCACACGTGACAACCAGCCACATACAGCAATCCCACCACTTATCCTAAAAGCCACACACTTTTCTCCCCTTGCTAATAAGTCATGACCTATTTCTGTGTCACTGATGTCCACCTTCCTCAGCTTCTCTTTCTGTTCATGTGTTGCTATACTAAAGGATGATCCCCACCCCAAAACCAAACCTAGCTTAAGCTTTAGACTTAATTCACTACTATAAATTCCTACAACTCCAAAAAGAATGGTTTTTCCTGGAGTATCATGTAAACATTGGCCACAGCGAATAAAAATAAAAACTGCAAACCTGGCTGAAGGCAAAGCAGCCTTTGTATGGAATAATGCTGGTTTGCATTAAACCTGCACCATTTTTCGTGAGACATATTTTTATTGGTACATTTAAAAGAAATTCTGGAATGAAAAGCCATAATTAGAATGTGAATAAAACCCAAAGCACAGGCCTAGAAGGTAAATATCACCCCACAGACAGCTCTCTCTTTGTCCCCCTTCCCTCAAAGCTAGCTTGTGAAGTGGCATTGCAACCTGACTGTTTCTCTCCAAATTTCTGCAAGTACAGCTAATAAAAAGCCAGGAATTTCCCATCTTTGGTTACGAAAAGGAAGTTTCCAAGACTGGAGTCACTGATAAACTGAATAGCCCCTCTCTAAATTGCCTTATTACTTCCGTCTCCTTCCCAAAGCTTTGAGTACAATAAAATATTTATATGCATCCTGGCAACAGCCCAACTCAAAAATATTATACAGCTGGTCCTATTGATTTCAATGCCTGTGGAATAAATGACTACCCATGTGAGTAAAGGAGCCAGAAATAAGACCCCAAATTATAATACTTAAAATGTTTATTTTAAATATGCATAAGAATTCTCAAGTAATGAGCTTATCTCTTTTTAAATTTTTTTAAATCATAGCCTTAATTCATGGTCTTAAATCTGATTTAAAATCTTCACAGAATGATCCTGTCCATGCTGAGGGACATTTCTACATGGATTTCCCCGGTAACAATCATTACAATACTCTGGATTTGAGAGGGGCTCTACAGCTCTTTTCCTTTGATTTTCTCCTTTAGATTGTAGCACAAATGCTCTGTAAAACATTCCACTGTCTAATTTTAGAAGGGAAACTGATCTCTACTAGGGATTTTTTACTGGCTGAGAAAATTAAAAAATTTTAACATCAACTAAAGTACAAATGAAGCCCCGGGCACTTGCTAAGTACATTTTACTTTTTTAAAAAGGCATATAAACAATAACCTTTCTCAGCAAGTCTTTGCTTAAATTCATGTTGGGGAAATGTATATGAATTCTTATGCAAATGAAATGAAATGATTCTCAGGACTGGTTTGTCTGAGTAAGCAGCAGCTATATGAGCTTTGAAAAGGAAATTTATCTGAAGGAAAAATTATTTTTGCCAAAATGATTAAGCATGTGGGGAGATAACTGTCAAAACAGAACTGCAAACTTTCTTGGTTAAAATCTTTACTGATTAAATTCCTGCGAAAATATTCATAAGACAAAGCCATAAATACATTTTCTATTCCACAATGCAATAAAAAAAATAAATCAAATATATCAAAATAACATTATGGGTAACTGTAAATTTCAGTCAGATCTGATGATACAATAAATTTCACGTGCAGGAGAAAAAGGAGGATATTATATTTAGGAAGCACATACTTCCTAATGTTGCATTTAGGAAGCATACATTCTTTTAAAGTATTTATTTTCTGAAAGGATTCAAAAGTGTTTTGTAGAAATGCAAATTAGGCATAAAGTGGCGAAAGGCTTTTTTTAAGACCTTTTTCAGCAGCTGTAGATGTGTCACGAGACATAAGACACGTGCTGTTCTCCATTAAGACTCAAAGCAGAACAAAGCAGAGGACACGAGGTGTAAAGGGAAGGAGGCATAGGAAAGATTTGTCTTTGCTTTTGGTATAAAATAACAAAGCTGGTTCTTCCATCAGATTTTTGTCACTGAACAGAGGCACAAAAACCGTTCCCTCCTGCAGGCTAGCGTACCTATGTATAGTTCAACTGCATGACAATTTTGAATAATCCAGACAGCTCCCTTTATTTCACCTTTTAAGAATCATGGTGTAAATGAGTTACCAGGATTATCATAGGATGAAGTGCCATTATCTAACCTCAGGGTGTCTACTGACCTATGCAAGAGTTTGGATCTGACCCCACGTTAATTCCTGAGGTGTGCCACTGTATTTGTATTTCCACTGTGAATCATACAGCTTTTATTTGACTGGAATCAATAAATTGAAAAGATGTTATTCATCTGAGTTACTACTTAACATGCTATTTTTCAGCAGAATCAACAGTCTTATCAGTGTATGTAAACACTCTGTGACTGTATCTCTTGAGCACTAACACAGAATGTGATAGTGAAGTGCCTGCTATTTAGATATAATTTCCTTAATAGCAAAGTTACATGAAGAAGACCACTCACAGCTTGGCAAGTAAGCTTTTTTTTTTCATTAGCAAGGTTTTGTTTGATTTTCAGACTTTCTGAAAAAAACCTTCCTAAGGAAGTCTGCTGAACAGCCACCCAGTCCTCAGCTGCTCTGGTGTTCAGGTCAACACCCACCACAGCAGCTTGCGAGAGAGCTAATCCTTCTTTCATCTCAGGAAATTACCGAAGGCAGTGGGCTACTCATAATTTGAAGACATGAGAAATTAAAATACTTGAGAATTTCTGATCTTGGGGGAAATAAGGCTAGTGCCTCATTCACATTTCTATCTGATTTAGAAGACAAAAGAACAATCAGGAGACTGGGAAGAGGAATATTTATTTCAATTAAGTTTCAGCTCAGCTTGGTTTAATAGCAGTGAATCCAGCACAGAAGAAACACCATTTGTCTCTATATTAATAAAGAAAAGTCCACCTACTCAACCCGAACTACTGTAATCATCCCCTATTTGTAAAATTAGGCTGAGCAGTTCTTAAATGAAAATATTTTAAGGACTGAAAGTGGCATTTAGAAACAATGTTATTTCTCCAAAACCAAGCTCAGCCCCCTTGCTTGACTAGAAGACTGCTCCTTCTCTGGTGCTGACACCACTGCTGACTTAAAAGCTGTTATAGCTCTCTCTCAACAGAGCACATAAACATAACCATATGGTAGGAAGAAACAGAGTCATTGCGGAGAAAAGAGATCAACAGGCTGTTTTCAACCTCTCCCTGGCCAGCAACTGCTGAAAAGCAAGTGCAGCTTAATCCTCACCCAGAGCTGTACCTCTCCTGGGGATTTGGGGCACAGTTGGTCTCTGCCCACGGTACAACCATCTGAAGGGACACTGCGACAAATGAGAGGTGAAGTGAAGTCTACTGATATCCTAGCAGGCTGACAGCACACAGATTTGGTCAATCATTAGAAAAAAGAGGTTGCACTGCTGCACACCATTTCAGCTCAGATTAAGTAATATTAGAGAAACCTTTTCTGAAAAAGGCAATTTTGACTGCAGATTAAACCAGTTTGTAATTAGTGTGTTGGCCACTTATCAGGCAATTTAAAAAAAAAAAAGTTTTAGTACTGTCTGTGACACCCTAGAAACAAACATTTGTTGAGCCTAAATATTCTTCATGTAGAAAATATTTATGAAACAAAGTCATGCATACTTAGCATGTTTGTGTCCAGTTCATTTGAGACTGTTCAAAAACAGCTTGTTCTAAAAATATTACCAAATTAAACTGGCAAAGGTCACTGGAAAGTCAGTTTATTTGCCTTGAGAGCTTAGGTATGCAAACTGAAATCACTAGGAGCAGTATAAATCTTGAATGCTGAGTTATTCAGAGCACTTTCTACAGCTTCTTTCCAGGATTTTTCTGCCTATAAATTATGCCATTCTGCTCCTGCCATCCTGCAATACCTATCTGGATTGTGTAGTCTCTGTTCATGTGAGTACATCCAACAGCTATTTGTATATTTAGGGAGACTATGATGTACCCTGGCAGGATGTGAATGTAACAGGACAGAGGATGGCTGCCCCAACAACTCTGCTTCACCCTCTTTTACGAGCTTACTGCAATGCCTGTTTTTACTTCACTAGCCATCCTAACTTCAGCATTATGTTTTTCCTCTTCTGTGGTAAGCATTTTCTTTCCTGTTCTGCTGTCGAGTGAGGAAAAAGCTCTCAGATAAAACATGAAGCCTGTCCTTCAGTTCCTCTTCCCCAGCCATCTGCAGTGGAGTCACACAGGTGGAAAGCCCCAGCTCTTCAGTGCAGTTAATGTCATTTATGCTGCTTGTCCAACATCTACCAAAGTGGTCTCTAAGCTAACTATACCCACGTGATGCCTCCACAATATAAACTTTCTACAGCAAGCACTTCCCCACCCACTCCCTCAGACATCACTGCTTAGGCTTGATTAGGATGGATGCAAACATCAGCAGGTGTCTTAAGAAGAGATTTTATTTGAGGGAAGACAGAAGTGCAGTAGTGTCCTCAAAGGAGAGGACACTGGTTAGAGGACACACTTCCCTATGAAAGAGATAAGCGCAGGTTCTTGTTTGATAAAGTTTATCCTAGCTCCTATTACATGCTTCTGTTTATCTTCCCCCTCATGGCCTGGCAGGAAGTTTGGAAGAACAAAAAACTCCACAATAAAAGTGTTTCTTCCTGTTGTTTCTGCTTCAGAGGCTGCCAAGCTAGGAGCAATCCCCCCAGCTGGGAGAAAGGGCTTCCTCCCAGCTTTGGGAGAGGAAAGGTGGTGGAGCTATCCACAGGCTTCCTGCAAACCATCCAGGTACAGATGTTGTGCTCCCCCTGTTTTGTGTTTGCTTCTAATTGCCTGGGATTTCTCTGAGGCAACAGCATGATTATTACAAAATTCTTGAGTAAGTAAACCTTTAAATCTTTTGCTGAAATATACTCCTTTTAATGGGACAAATAGATTTTGTTTCAAAAAGAACGCGTCCGAGGAAAGTTTTCTCTTGGCTGATTGAAATTTCTGCTGGGAAGAGGATTCCTCTTTTTCTCCTTTTATGCCTATCTCCACCAAACACTTCTTATTTTCTATCTCATTGGTGGAAGATATATGTGATTTAAAGTCATCCCCAAATGATCAGGTATTCCATCATAAATTTTGCCTGAGCAAATTTTGCTCCTTACAAAAAATCCCTGCAAAGCTTTCATTCGAAACAAAACTAGGGCAAAACTGTCACTGCTCCCTCTTTTTAGTCTTAAAACTGAAATAACTGAGCAGGTGGTAGACTTAAACCTAATAATCCAGAATAATGAACTGCATTTTCATGTTATGTGAACACGGGAGAAGAACCCAGCAAATGAGAGACTGATTATTTTCCAAGAATCCTCACCCTGTTCCTCTCACAGACATTTCAGTCTATAGCGATATCTAGGCAATTTCTGTTCTCCTTTTCTCCTGTTCTGGTTTCATACTTGAACACTTCTGAAGCAAGTAGATATTCAAGTGCCCAACTGTGTTATTTTTTGAAAGACAAATGTAAAATAAAATGTTGAAAAAAATACTCCCTGGCACTGTGCTCTCTAACAGCCAAAATAAAAATTAAGTTGATATTAAGAAAGAAAGAAATACTCAGCTATGTTTATAGACAAATCTTGCTCTGATATTCTGTCAGTACACCAGTATCTTGGTAGATGCATCCTGACTAAGTGCTGTTTTAAGAAAATAAAAATAAAGAAATAATTAAAAATGTGTTGTATCTGTTCAAATCAAGGCCCTAGTAATCAACTTCAGACCCCCAAGGTCACTTGGCCAGCTTGTGATTACAACAGCAACTTCAGCACTCGGTATTGTCCTACGGCTGTGGCAGGTCAATGGAAAAATGTTCTTTAAACACCATAAGCATCTGATTGTGCAATACCTAAATCAGTGTCATTGATTATTCACAGTGCTGGACCGCTCAAAGCTGGGGAAGTAATTAGGGCTTTTTGTGTGGATTATCCACTGAGAAAAGGTCAAATAACTACAAACAGTGCCAGAAAACAGGAGTCACCAAGGACCTCAGCCTCCGTGATCAGTTAAGAAATGCTAAAGCAGGGTTTGATAATGATGTGCTTATGCCAGGTTCTACAGGATTTGATCATTCTGTCATAGAAATCCAATGAAGCATGAGTGATGGCTACGTTTTCCCTTGAAGCTTGCTTCAGGTCCCTGATGCCCATCAGGCAAGTTTGTCAGTGAAACTTGACTGAGAAGAATTTAAAAGGCAGTTTTTGTTCCACGGGGAAATGTACATATATATATGTATATATATGTGTGTAAGTAAATGACTGCCCAATCATTTTAGACACATACTTTCTAATTTAGATCCAAATACTTGTTTTGTTCCATCTTTTGTCCTCCCTGTTGAAAAACCTGCCTTTGCCAATGGGACGTGCTGCACCCGCTCACAGATCTTTCATCAGAATACACCTCCCAACTCTCCAAATGGGAAGTCTGTACAAAGAATAGCTTTCTGCTAATGACTTACTCCCTATTGAAATGTGAGAAGCAATAAAAGAAGTCCCTAGTTTTGTAACAGCATTTCCAACGTTTGCTGAGTTTACAGGGGTACTGCTACTTAGCAACACCTTGTAAATTTAATTGCTAAGCCAGGGTGTACAAAGCATTCCAGTTCCATATGGGAGCCATTCCTTACAGACCTCCTTCCCTGGGAGCTCCCAATGTTGTAAATCTCTTCCCCTCCTCCCGTCTCTGAATTGCACTAACACTTTGGATGATTAGGGCTGCAGCAGCGATCAACATTTTCCCCTAGTCATTCCTTTCCATTGATCATTTAAATGAGGGATTATTCTGTTTTCCCATTTTAGCCCATGGATCAATTGTTTAAAACAATAGACAGAGGTTAGTACAGAAAATTGGTGCAGCAAGAGAAACACATAAAGACACTCTTTGCACAGGGGAAAGCAACTTTATGTTACTTGGACAGAGGGAAAAAGCCAGTGAAAGAGGACACACAACAAAAGGAAACTTCAACAACAAAGAAATAGTGGTAGCTAACAGTATGTAGATTTGGCCGAGTAAAAGCAGGGTTTTGTAATGCCTGTACTGAAAACAGGAAGGAAGAGCAGGATGGTGCTAGGCAGATGCAAGTGATTGGGGCAATTCACAACCCTCTGGCTTCTGCTTCGCTGTGGAAGAATGTTTCAGTGTGCAATGAACACCTGAGGTTTTTATTTTTAATGGAAGTCTTACGGCACTGGCAAGAGACGTGGAAAACTGACAAACTTTTGACAGGCTGAGCAGTCGGGCCATCTTGTAGGACTTGGTGGATAAAGAGCATGGAGAGATGAATAGTTCCCCTAGGCTCACCAAGCATCTAAAGGTAGGCATTTAGATATTTAGTGTGGTTTTAATCCTTGGACTTACGGTTTTGGCAAAAGAAAAGAATTTGTCCTGGTGGAGATAGCATTCTTCAAGCTAACAGGGTGGTCCATCTTCTTTAAAATGTCTGCTTAAACATTATTATCTGGAAAATCTCTGTGTCAGTTTCATCATAGGACCCCCATTAAACTCAAACATTAATGATGTGAATAAACATTTCATGACTACAACTTAAGTTAGGCTCAGTGCTGTCAGGTAGGACTGCAACCCAATTTTTATATAGTAGTATTTATATAATAAATATCCAATATTTATATAATAAATTCCACAGGATAATTAATTTACCTTTAGTGTTCTTAAATTTGTTATGGTTCTATATTCGTCATAATATTAGATAGCAGGCCCATGTCTTTTGCAGATCTCTGGAACCATTTTATTTGGATTTTTTTTTTAAGTGTTGTTTTTTTTTTGGCTCCTTGCTTTCCACTGAGACTAATCAGGTAGCTCAGGTACAAAGCAGGAGGAGTGATGAACAGCCAGAAAGCCATAACACACAGTCAGCTACAGCTTCTCTTTGCCTCAGAGCAAGCAGCACTGTGATGTTCCCGACTTTCTGGTACTCTTCAGCAGAGTTTATAATTTGATCAACTGTTCCTTAGAAAGTATATGCTCGGGAAAAAAAAAAAGAAGATAGGGGATAAGAGGGGAGTCAAAGGTAACATTTCAGGTGAAATTCAACCCAGAGTAAAATGCTGTAGACATCATTTAGCTTTAAAAGAAAGATTTACTGTAGAAATCATCTAGTCACGAGATCTTATTTCCCATCCATAAAGCCCCAGGAAAAAGCAATGCAGCGCCTCTGGTGCTGAACTTATCACAAAACGTCACTACTATATGCAGAAGGGTGCCAGTGCCAATCTTTACAGGTATCCAGCTGCAGAAAGTTACATGAGGCTGAATGGATGCAAAGCAGAAAGGCCCCTCATCTGACATGCATTTCCATGGCTCTTGAGGCCCTAACACCCTGTGGGAGGGGGCGGGAAGGCTGCGGCGGCAGTGCTGGGCTGAGCTGCACAGCAGTCCTGCCTGCTGGGCACGGGCCGAAGGAAGAGAGAATTTCATATCCCCCCGCTACTCTGCACTTTGCCTGCATTGTGTCCAAATACTTGGGCAAGCAACGAATATGGCTTAGAGCAGACTTTACACTCCAGGGTGAATTTGGAAGCTGTTCTGTTCTGCAGTTAATCCTTACTGGCATTAGCAGCCTTATCACTACTTTCCATGTAACCATGACAGGGAGATTTCACTATGGCCCTTTTATCATCCACACACAACAAAGAGGATTTGAGTTCTGGCAGTTGCCATTATTTCAGTCAGTAAAAATAGAAGTATTGCTTAACTCTTTCATCAGATTTTTATTTTATTTCCCACTATGACTTATACAGTAAAACTTCATTGTAACATATTGTAACTTAAGGTATATAGCTCTCCTATCAACAGCTGTATTCTGATTTGTAGTCCAATAAGCTTTCTCGCTGCAGATTTCATGTGTACAGTTGTGTTGAGGTGTAATATATCACCACAGCATTTTTAAACTCAGAGCAATAATGTATTCAATTAGGTTGGAAATAAAACATCTAGTTTTCCTTACAATAAATCTTTTACTAAGCTCTCTACATCACATGTTCAACAAGGAAATAATACATGTCATTCAGACTAAGGGTTATTGTAGACTGCTGAGGGAAACATGAAATTCTGGAGGTTTCATCAGTCCTGTGAAATCCTGCAACATGGTAAGTGTACAAATTAGAAAAGGATGTAATATGTGACTAATGACACCTCTTGGGATATTCTTTGAGCCCCTATTTACTGTTATGATCAGTAGGTTCATTTAAGCTGCAGGAGTTGAAAAGTAATACTAAAGTCGAGTGAAAACACCTCTGAGTTCATTAGATGTGGTTGTAATTCAAACTCAGACGGCATTTCTTTTCTTCTCTGTCATTCTTCACATTACTGGAAATATAGTACTTGAGCTCCTAATAAAAGCATTATACATGATCACGTATCTACAGTCCCTGAAAAACACGTTTACACCTCGACATCTGTGGCAGTGCCACAGTCTGAGCAGCACCCTAATTCACCCCAGATGTCTCTTTAAAGGAAATACTGTAGTAGGGCTACTGTTCATAATATTTTCTGAGCATTGACTTTATTACTTTGAAAGACTTTGATTTTTCAAGTGTCACTGACATCTGCAGTCACTTTTTTTTTTCCTGTGGAGGGAAAAGCTATATCACGTGTTTAAATATGAATAGAGATTTTGGTAATATTCACCCCTGGAAATGCCAGTTGTTGACTATACATCAAGCCCTATACATCAGCTGCATTATATAACAAGGATTTCATTATATGCAGTCTCTGCGCAGCGGAGCACACACTCACACCAGTATTGTATTGGCTATTGCTTTGAGCACTCTCAGAGAGTGGAGTGCCAGAACTCTTTATCCACACTTCAGCCAGCATTTCGCCGGCTCAGAAGTGTGCCAGATGGTCTGCAGTGTTTGGTGATGCTCGCTTCACAGCCAGGACTGTGGTGAATAAGACTCCATGAGGACAGGTCCCCAAACAACTCTCTCCCTTTCAGATAGGATGGTGTGGACAAGGGGCTCTGCAGCCGTCCCAGCATTGCTGTAAGGAGGGAGACAAGCCAAAATGAACTGTAGGGATCCACAGTACTAGAGGCACTAAGAAGACCCAAACCAAAGCACACTCCTAGAAAAGGGATTTCCCAGGTCCAGAGTTCCACAGAAAAGCAGGTTTCCCTAACCAAATTTACACCTACACAAACTCCAACCCATGCTGTCCATACTTTGGAGTCTTATCCCAGAGTCTGTAAGGACCATGGTCAAACTCCAGCCATCACAGAATCACAGAATGGTTGAGGTTGGGAGGAACCCTGGAGATCATCTAATCCAACCCTCCTGCTCAGAGCTAGGTCAGCTAGTGCATCCAACCCTCCTGCTCAGAGCTAGGTCAGCTAGGGCAGGTTCCTCAAGACATTACCCAGTCAGGTTTTGATTATCTCCAAAGATGGAAACTCTGCAACCTCTCTGGGCAACTTGTTCTAGTGTTTGATCACCCTGAGCCTTCTTCAAGCTGAATAGTCCCAGCTTTCAGCCTCTCCTTTTATGTCAGATACTCCAGCCCTTTAATCATCTTCATGGCCCTTTGCTGGACTTGCTCCAGTATGCTCACGTTTCTTGTGTACAGGGGGGCCCAGAACTGGACACAGCACTCCAGATGTGGTCTCACCAGTTCTGGGTAGAGGGGACTAACCTGCTGGTTATCATTGTCCTAAGGTAACCCAGGATGCTGTTGGCCTTCTTTGTCACCAGGGCACATTGCTGGTTCATGTTCAGTTTGGTGTCCACAGGGACCCTGAGGTCCTTTTCTACAAAGCTGCTTTCTGGATGATTGGTCCCCCAACCTGTGCTAGTGCATGAGATTATTCCTCCCTAGGTGCAGGACTTTGCAATTCCCCTCCAGCTGGATCCCTTTGTGCCCAGCATTTCAACCAGTTTTCAGTCCACCTCACTGTCCACTTATCTAGTCTGTACTTCATCAGTTTGTCAGTGAGGATGTTGTGGGAGACAGTGTCAAAAGCCTTCCTAAAATCAAGATAGACAACATTCTTTGCTCTTTCCTCATCCACTAAGCCAGTCATCTCATCATAGAAGGCTATCAGATTGGTCAGACATAATTTCGCTTTTATAAATCCGTGTTAACTACTCCCAATCACCTTCTTGTGCTCACAGGTCAGGCTAGACAATGTCTGGTCCAAGTGGAAGAAAACCTTCCATAGGTCATCTTTTGCCTGGCACCATCTTACTTCTTTGTAGTTTGCTGACATTGCAGCTTTTGGAAAGAAGAGGACAGGGATGTGGGCAATGCAGATGCCCTGGTCCACTGGAGCAGCTCACCTCCTTCGGAATATAGACAGGGAGGCTAAGACAGCATTTATGGCTGCGAGATACCTTCCCTAGAGAAAAAGCTGATATGTGGTATCTATGGAGTAACAGACTATTTTTCTACAGTACGCTGTTGCTGGGCTGAAAGAATAGCATGCCCAGTAAATCCTCTGCATGTGGTGGAGCTTTTGATGAAGCAAGTGGGTACGAGAGTGTGGAGGCTGCAGAGTCTGGTTGGCATGGTGGTGTGGGCACTGTTTAGTGGGACATCCATTGGCAGAGGTGGACTGCTCTTGGCAGTGGCACCCCTGACTTTGGAGCTGTTGAAATGCTGGAGATGCAACTGAGAGGCACTGCAGCCATGATTCCAAACTCATCTGCCAACCCTTCCTCCCTCTGCCCCAAGCTTCAGCATGTGTGCTTGCTGATTCACTGCTACTTTGGGCTAAAGTGTTTGAAGATGTGTAACTACTAAATAAATATGCTCATACCTCTTGTGTGCATGCTATCACAACTGAGCAACTCAAAGACCAATATTAACATTTAAATTTCTTGAGTTTTTTTTTTTCCAAAATTCAATATTACATTAAGGAAGCATCCAGCCCTGAACATTTCTTGAAGAAAAAAAATCACACTGATGTCAATTTGCTGTCAGGTAAGGAAACCAGAAGATTTCTTCCTCTTGCTTCGTTTCTTGTATAGTCTATTTAGCGACTGAGCCCTCCAAAATGTACATGGGGATGTCCCACAGTAATGGGAGTGTTGATATGCAAAATATATGTAAAATTAGTCATTGTTTAAATATGAAAGCTGTGAGCTCTTTGGGACAAAGAAAAAGGAAAGGTACAATATGTATTTTTTAGCACATAGCATATTTTTTAATCCTTCCAGCCTCTTTTTCAACCCTCTTCTCCCACAGTGCCCAGTTAGGCAGCTATGCAGGGCACTTGCAAAAACAGTGCATTTGATGAATTAATGGACAGTTTAAATTTTGTGAAAAAAAATTCAAATCATTCTTCACAGTTCATTTTTTAATTTGAAAAACCACAGACGTGAAAACCAAAATTAATCTCCCATTAAAGAACACCAAACTGAAATCTTTCTGAGTGGATAAAACAGTGAATACGATTGCACCAAAATATCATGGAAGCAGCTCTTCTTTTTTTTCTTTTGCAGGGTTACACCTCTCATGTAGGTATTTTTAAAGTAAGGTAAGGCTTATGCTTTGAATTTCATGGAATACAATCCAGTGGGGGAAGACAGGGAGAGGAAACAATCAGGTAGAGAGGCTGAGCTGACAGTGCCGTTTCTTTGCAGTGACAACCACATGTATTCATAAATATTTTACAAGTGCAGCTTTCAGACTAGTAAATTTAACTGCCACATTAATGCAGCTTGCAAGTTTACAACCTGGACATTTGCGTGTTGTGAATGTCCGGTATTCTAAAGATGATGACAGTAAAAGGTTTGTATTTTGAAGGCTCTTCTCCCGTAGAGTGCTTTCTAGCTGTAAGACTCTTGTGTTATACAGCCGCTGTGCTTCTTATATAATACCACAATTCATAAATTACCAATTCCATTGAAATATGTCACAAATATACTCTTTATGACATATTCCATGCCATCCATGAATGGGGCAGAATTTTTTCATGTCCAAGAACACCACAGAGTCATCTCAGGAAAGCTGCAGAAAAAGTTGTAGGATTTTTACATTCAGTGCCTTTTATTATTAACACTAGAGAGGTTCTAAAATGAAAATGATGAAAATAAATGTTGCAATCAGAACCAATTATGAGCAAAATGATTGCAGCTGACATTCAGAAATGTTATCAAGATCACAAATACCACTACTCACCATTAAGACTGCTTCTCATAAGTCAACGTTAAAATTAGTGGTCATTTGGAGAGCTTAAATATGGCTCAGCAAATGGTGTGGATCTTTCCACTTATTTGGATAAAGCAGGGAGAGAATAACAAATGGTATCCTAAAAGGAAGATGACGTTGTTAAAGGGCAGACTAGAACTGAAAAAACCTAGAGGGTCTGGAAATGTGTGAAGAGAAAAAGCCAGCTATACTGGACTTGGTGAGGGCAAATGCCATGATCACCCTATACAGTAGAGGTGTTTTGTATTGAATCTCTTCATCTAGCTTCTGGACTCTGACATTATAATGACAGAAATAAAGAAAAAGACAAGCAGAAAGCAATAACATGTAAAAACTTTCTTCTGAAAATTTCTAACCCGTTGTGAAATCTGATTTGCCCTGATCCTGTATTGAAACTTCTTTTAATCTTTCACAAGAATTACATTCTTGGCTGCAAAAACCAGACCCATCCCACTAGCTTGTCATGTCAGGGGAGCATTAAGCCCATAGCAGATGATGTGGTTTGATTCAGCTTGTCTACCCTGCAGCTTCTTCTGATGGCAGTTGTGCAGAGCTTTTGATGAGAACTAAACCTTCCCATCTCTGGCATATTCCTCAAGCAAAGCCAATGATAAACACTCTGAGCACAGCAATCCTCCTCAGTGCAGGTATGCACTATATGCATTTCCCTTTACAAGCCAAGGTGAATTTATCCCTATGGACAAATGCTTCAAAAAAACTGTCTACCAATAGAGCTGATGGCTGGCTCCTTGACTGTTTTCTGCCAGAGTCCAATCCTGTTGATACACACCAATCTGATTAATCCTGCAGCAGGTAGCAAGGTGGTGCTTGTTAGGTGAAATTATAGTTAGCAGGGAAATTAACTGCATACTCCAAAATTCTTCTTTTTTGTCTTTTGCATGCATACGCCTCAATCCTTTGCAGCCAGTTACAACCAAACACACTCTGGATTTGCTCTTCTAGATGACTTTGCTCTGAAGAATAAGGCCCTGTGAAGTGCAGATACTTCTTCTTTCCATTGTTTTTAACCAAAGGGATAAAAGCAGTCAAGTGCTTGTTACAGTAACTCATGAAAACTGCTTTAAAACTGAATCAATTTCCCTTTATCTTGTTACCTCCGACCTGAGCAATTTTAAAGAGTTCAAGCCAAGTAACTGCAATCCATGACTCTGACATTATATCCATACATCTCTCTCTTTTTCTTTTTGTTCCAAAAGTTCTGCTGCACATCCCACAGGGCTGAGCCTTCCAAGCAAGAGATGAGCCACCTGAGAGGGTATCATGTGTTGGAACGTGAAACTCAACCTTTCTCTGTAAGCATTCCCAAACTACTTTCTCACTCTGCACTGCATGCATCTGTGCTTAATTGTTTGTCTTCTTGGTGTAAGAACAAAAGATTGTTCAATTTATTTAGCGCCTAGTGTCTTACAATTGCAATGGCATAAAGATGCAAGGAGGCTGTGAGCCTTCCACTAGGTTTTCCATTTACACATAGGTATGTCAAATATCCCCTAAGTGGGTTGATGAGTTTAAAAACCAAAATGGCCAAAACCCAAACATATTCTAATGCACCTCATCATATTATATATATAAACTTTCAAAATGTAGACTTCTCAGTGCCTATGATACTTGCAAAAATTCCTTCTGTTACTTAAAGGAATATGAAAATATTGCATCTGTACTTTACTGTCAGCCTCCAGCTTTCAGAGCAGGTCTTATGTCTTTCAAATGTTCCAGGAGGTGGGAAGAAAGATTGTTTGTACCTGTACTGGGACTCCCCCGCCCCTGCCGCTACAACTCTTAATTTTTTCTAAAACCTCTTTGAAAACCTTTCTGGATTTGATTTATTTTTCATCCCAGTCCCAGATAGATACAGGCAATAAGAAATATGCCCTCTGCTTGCTCCCTTCCAATCGTGTATGCACAGTTATTAATCTTCATAATGTTTCTCAGACAGGTCTTTGTTCCCTAATGACTCCAGGCACACCTTTGGGCATATTAGTAGGCAAAAACTCTGGTGTTTTTCAGGACAGATTTCCCATAGTTCAGTTTATGAACCAAGTTCTGAATGTTTACTTAGGCACTCATTCAAATTTGGACCCAGATTTTTAAAAGTAGTAAGCAATCGCTGCCTTCAGTGTTGTGTGGTTTGAGACTCTTTTTAAGATGTATTTTGAGCATTGAAGATCCTAAGTTTTGTTATAAGTCAATGTCACTGAAGTTGTTTAAGTCCATTTTTAAAGTGGACCTTCACTGTGTCAATAATTTAAGATTAAGATCTGGAGTGAATCAATGCCTAAATCCTTTTAAAAATGCTACAGAAATTGCACAGAATTCAGATTACTACATGCCATGTTGCCAGTCTCTAGAGTTCTAATATTTTTGTTTCAGAAAAATGAATAAAAGGAAAATATACTTCATGTATTACAATGTCAGCCTACTGATTGTGCATTATAGCCAAAGCCATACAATTTACAATAAGATGTGTTACTAAAATCCCATGTATCAGTGCATCAGATGACCATTGCACAAAGCAAGCTAGTTGATTGTATGAATTTGCAAAGTTTCTGTTCCTCCTCTGAAGTACAAAATATTGGCCACTGCCAAAGACAACGAAAACTGTATCTGGTTATTCAAGATGGTCCAGTGGACAGAGGTGGACAGTCCTCTGTTACACACAAAATTTATGGTGTTTATTTAAAGAATATCAAATGAATGAAGAACAATTGCCATGGAAAAAAAATCCTGTAAGCTTTGCTTCAACATAATGATTTTGCATCTACAGGTATAAGCTGTGCTAAATAAAAAACAAATTTGGACAAGATTTTGAAACATGGATTCTTTACTTAAACTGTAATATGGCATGCTGGGTTTTCAGCAGTGTGGAACATGCTGTACAGATCCAGGTAAAGCTCTTCAGTATAGTGGACTCTGGTCTTAGTCCATTTAAAAAGGGGTAACCATAAAATTAAAATTTTATATTTAAAAAAATATTTTGAATTTGCACTTTCTGATTGTTTTTTTTTTTTTTTCTGTTAATCACTGGCCACAGAACAAGCAGGGGAAAATAACACAGAAACATTTGCATGTGGACAATGAATCACATATAAAGAAAGCATTAGCTTGTATACACAGAATTTTGAATCTATAATTGATGACTATTGCCCTTAAAATTCTATAAAGATAGTATCTCAACACATAATGGTTTGTCATTTCTTTTGCCCGAGAAAGAAAAATAACCCTAAATAATTCTGTTTTTTTAACACTAATACAGCATTTGACTATTGCATTTCACAGGCATAATGAAGCAGATTTTAAACAAAAATAATAACACATTTTGATGGAACATTTCCATGTACCCTGTGTCTGAGTAAAATCTGTGCCATGAACTCAGTGATCAGCAAGGCCTTGCCCAGGAGATCACAGATTCACAGCTACTTCAGTGTTTGACACCACTGTTCCCTCTCAAAGGCTAAAATGCACCATTAACTGTCTAGGGTATTATTCAGAGCACTTTAAATCAGGAACTAATTTATGCCATGCAAAAAGTCATCAGCATTTTTTTTATCTGAAATGATTATAAGGCCAAAAGATAAAACTTCCACATAAATATACCTATATCTATATCTCTATCTCTATCTCTATCTCTCTCTCACGTTTGAGAAAGAGACTTTCAAGTGCGTTACAGGAATATGTGGCCAGTGCTTGCAGGAGGAAGAGAAGAAACATAAAAATTTAAAAAACTTGGTTAAAACCACAGAAATTCTTTAATTAACTTCTGTGATATGAAGGACTTCCTAGCTGCCTTTCAACACTTTGGTGGAAATAAGGTGCAGAATCCCCCATGTAAAGGGGGAATCTCTGCCATTGTTCTAAGTCCTTTTTGGCAGGGGGCACAGTCACAAGAAACAAAGGTGGCAATTAAAATCTCATTATATGATCTCAAGCTCTGTGAGAGGCCCTTCTTAACAACAATTTTGCATAGCTGCTAGGTCACTTTGTTCCTGTTTTTTTTTTTCCTGAGCATCCAGTTGGCTCCAGCATCAGAATAGGGTAAACGCTGCAGGTAAGATCACAGATACCTTAGATACTGCTATTTATACGCATACTGCGTTGTCTTATTACAAGTAGACATAATTTCTTGATTAGCCAGTGGAAGAAAAGCCAGTATTGTTCCTCGATCCTATTAATCAGAATTAAGGAATGAATTAGTTAAATATATTTAAGTCTTAGCCTCTACAGGAAGGCTTTCTTTCACTGTTTAGTGAAACATCTGAACATAATTCATTGGACAGTATATTAAGCAAATTAATATTTGGAAAGAATTTTATAATTTTCAGGCTAACTGTCTCAACTCTTATAATTGTCAACAGTGTGATGCCCTCAGTTGAAACAAGGAAACAGCTGCTCCATGGACTTTATTTTAGAATTAACAATTAACTTTTTTACCTCCCCATTCCCAGAGGTGGAATAACACTTCACCTGTTACTGTTATTAAAGTTTATCTTACTGCTTAGGGTACTTACACTGAAAAGGCTTTTCTCTTGTGAGCTGGAACACAGTCAGCTGGGCAGTTTAGGCTAAGTCAGACTATATCTCATTCAACAAAATATACTGGACTAACACCACTATTTAAGGTTTCCTATTAATATTTAGATACCACCCATACCTTTACTAGTTATTAGTTATGCTACCATGTCCTTTCCCTCCACCCTTTATTGCTCAATAGTCTTCTGCCTTCCAATTTCTAAGGGAGAGGAGGTACTCATGAAGAAAGCTTGTATATGGAAAACATTGCCAAGCAATTTCTTGGGATGCAGTCTTCATTGCACTTACTGAAATGCCAAGCCTCCTATTGCCTCAATACTTTTCAGTAGTTCACTTTATTAGGCCCCACCTGTGAAGTGAAAAGGAACACGATTATTGAAGAAAGCCTGCTTTTAACTTGACATGTTTCAAGTACCAGATCAAATTATCATGCCATAAACTGACAATTTCAAAGGATAATCTTCTGATAAATAGTGTGTTAAAGCCAACACATTAAACTCATTTTCTCATTATGCCAATTGGAACGGAAACAATATTTTCCTTGCCATGGGCACATTAGAATGTGGTCAGGCAAAAGCTGTTACAAAAACAGGTAGCGATTTTATTATAATTAAAGATAATATGTTCAGTTTCAAACATGAAACTGGACAGCAATTCCTGCAGGCAGCTACTATCCACAACATGTCATTTTAACAGAACCACCCGAGAATATGGCGATCTTTGTGCTATGCATTTGTTTGCATATGTTTATGCATGTACCCAATACTGTCTTTGAACCTTTTTGGTTTTGACCTCATTAGAAATAAGCAAATGTTTCACAGATACTTAAATTATTTAAAATTTCATGAAAATATGAAGATGAATAGGAGAGGAGATCCAATTAATTCTGGACAAAGAAAAGGCTGAAGTGTGAGTTCAAAAGTTGTAGGACCTAAGAGAATCCACAGTGGAGACAGCAGGATTTTTCATATGTGCCAGCCTGCGAACGAACCTCTCAGAGCTCATAGTCAACCACAAGACAAAAACTGTTGGTTTCAGTAGTTCTGATGCTCATAAAAATACTCATTTAGAAAGAAAGTGATATATTCTGTAAAAAAGTAGACCAAAGACAACTACCTGCTTGCTCCCTCATACACTTGCAAGACCCACATGATCTGGAGTCCCTTGCCTGGTAGCCTCTCCTGTTCAGAGAGGCTACTGGGCTGGCAGGATTTTCCATGTCCCTCAGAGAAGGTGTACTCTTTTGCAAGCAATACCCAGTAACAGGGATATTCCCTGCAGTGAAAGCAAATCACCATCTTATCTCCTCAACCTTCCTCTTTGATTTAGGAACATCTAGAAGAAAATGCCCACCTTGACACCATTATTTATTCTCTTTTATAGAAAGCTGATAGATAAAGCTAGACAGCTGTGTGATAAAAGTACTATGCCTACCAGTATGCCATCCCCTCTCCTTTCAGACAAATGTATGACATGAAATGTGACAAAAATGTGCAGATCAGATTCTCCTCCTAGTCTTGCTTTCAGATAAGCCATCTACTGAAGGTTTTACTTTGCTAGTGTCACGCAACTGAAAGAAAAATACATATGGAGGCGACAGAAATTGAGAGGAAAAGGATAATCTTCTGAGTAATACAATCCTCAGATCTGTTGGTCATGAAGCCACAACACAGGAAATGAACAAACCTGGCCACAGCTTTCCTGAGGTACAAGTGATGTAGTATGAATCTTCTCTGATGTTGATTCTAGAACCAGCTATTATTGTTATGTTACTGAACCTTTTAAACAAAAAGTTAGTGATGTTTTGAAGGACTACAGGCGAACATGGTCTCTCTCACCTCATTTCTGCTCTTCAAGTGACCTGATTTTGCTGAAGAAGGAGTGAAGGACCTGCCCGCAGGGGTTTTCAACCAAGGTGTAGGCTGTGCTGAGAAGCATTGATGTATTGCATTTATTTAAGACTTTGATACTACTCGAGTACTGGTGTATCTCTGACTCTCAACCAATTCACGTAACTATTGGATGCGTCTTTTGACGCATCTCTGTGAAACAATATATACATCTGTGAATTGGGGTTGTTAATATGATACTCACAAAGGTCTCTTAATTTAATCATATCGTTGGCCAGCAAAGATCTATTGGGTAATTTTGGGAAAGCATCAATACCTCTTTAACCATGCAGCACTCACATATGTCAATTTTTATATTCAGAGCCATGTCCCATCAGGACAAGAATGTGAAAATTAATTCAGATGACATGCTGTTGGTATGGTGCAAATAAACAGTGTCCTGACATATCTCAAAGGCATTTGCATAACTGCAAGGTGCAGGTGTTTCCAAGAATCCCTGGCATGGCTTACAAATGCTGGAGTATTTAGCTTCAGGCTTCCTGGCCAAAATACACTCCTAACACTATGTCAGGAGAAGAAACATATCAGCTCATAGAATAATTCCTAAACCTTACTATATCAGGCACTGATGATTTTCTGAAGAAGCTACTGATAAGTGGGGGGAGAAAGAAAAATCCCAAGAGAAGGTGATTGTATAAATGGATATGAACTGGTAATCTTATACACATAAGATGTTCAAACCTTTTGGATCAAGCCTCTACAGTAAGTTGGCAATGCTTTTAGATAGACAACTCTTTTCCTGTTGCTTGCAGTTGCCATGAATTTACTGGAAACACTGACTCATGCTTACTTAGTGGTGCCTTGGGTTATTTTTATATTGTTTTTATGCATTTATAGTATCTGTTATTTTTAAGATATGTATTATTCTTCAGAACATTTCATTGTAATCTGGCACAATGATTTTTCTGAAAGATATTGAAACCTGAAAAAAACTATCTTTTCAATATCTTGTTTTGACTTAATTCCAAGCAGACAAATCTATGGATGATAAGCTCTCCTCATGTAAGTCAGTTAATCAAGTAATGGATTGGTTATTAACTAATACATGAAGTTGGCTCCACACCTAAATTCCTCAGAGATAATGAAATGATACCTATTAGAATGATTGCACAGCTCTGTATCTAAACAGAAAGAAACACTTTTTCTATCTGTAAGGTGACCAGGAAAGTGTTAATGTTTTAAATCCCTGACAAATCTCAGTGGAAAACATCTTTGCTTGTAGTGTTTGTTCACCACATGGTGCATGCTTCAGAAGGTGCTAAATCAGCAAAACTGCTGAATTTGAAATATCGGGAACATTCATCTGCCTCTGAATTCAGTTATGCTATGCGTAAAGATCCTGAATAGAATCTGATAGTGTAACAGCAATGTGGAATTGCATATTAAACATACCTAACCTGTCATTAAAAACCTCTAATTACAGCCATCAGATGAGTCCCTGTGCTGCTACTTGTCATGCCATATCTATATATCATTTCAATGGGAGAAGATAGTATTTCTGATTATGTCGCTTAATGTACAATATAGGAAAGTTATGGGCCTGAACCTGTTCCCATGGAGGTCAATGACAGTTTTGCCATTGTCTTCAATTAGAGCAGGATGTGGTTTTATGACACTCGAGTTTCATTTGCATTAATTAATTTACTTAGTAGGTAATGAAAAACTTGAAAAAACAGCCCTCTGGCTCATGAGTTTGGCACTGTATTTAATACTTTCATTAGGAATAATTGCATTGATAAACTTTTAAGCAGAAATGGGTGAGATAGATCAGTGTATTAAGCAAAATCAAGCTTACCAGCAGTTGATTGGGAAGCCCTGAGACTGCCTTCCGAGCCTTAGCTTCGTTTTGTTTTTGTCAGTGACTAGGTCTAGGATGATGAATCTTTAATGCTTAGCAGTGTAAGATGAAAGCACAACAGTTTCGTATTTTATGAATTTATATGCTTTACACATCATGGAGGCATTTGCTCAGCAGACACTACAGAACTGGCAGGTGGTTTTCAGGTCAGCAGCCTCACTGGGAGCGGCAAGGAGAGAAGAGTGATGAGGTTGAGGTGGGTCTTCACATCATGGTGGAAGCCAGGAGCTACCTGTGTGGGAAGATCCATATAGATGTTGCTGAATGCAAACACAGTCCTGTGGAAAGAGTCTTACTTAGCGTGCTTTGATTTCTTAAATGAACTATAACATATCAGTCTCCTAACCTTTTTAGCCTTTTAGCTGTTGACAACATCAATTATGTTAGCATCAGGCTCATGCCTGGGAAAGATAAGAAGCTACGAAAACAGTGATGGAGGCAGTTCTGCCAAGCTAGCAGGATTGCACTGTGCCAGCTGGTGGGGATGTAGGTTAGTCCCAAAATGCGCAGTCTGGGACTGAAGAATTATAAGGAGTCTATACATAACACCCTTCACAAAAAGGACAGGAATCAAACAAACTTCTAGTGAGCCAGTGACAGCCGAAGGATTTTACGGTGGCTTGCTGGAGGGGTGGTATGACTCAGTAGTGGATGTATTTGTTTGGGATTTCTGTAATCTGGCTGATTTCCACATGCTGCCACATACTTTCCCTGTCATCCTGGCAAAGCCACTACCTCTAGGCACTCCTTCTACAGCCTGGGGGTAATAACTTCTCTTTACCTCGTAAGGTTTCTGTTTTGGTTGGGTTTGTACGGTACTTAGTTACCCAAGTGTCGGGAGCTGTAAAGTACTAAGATCAATTGAAAACCCGTCAGTCAGAACTTGAAAATCCATCAGTCTCTGTATTCAGAGCTTTTTATTAAATTAAGAAGAAAAAAAAAGTGAGACAACATTGGCTTGGGGTCTGTTTGCCCCCTTTAGCATATTGCTGTGATTGTCTTGGAATACTTTTAGCCAGGCACACTGTAGTTTATGGACATTATTGTAGAAATACTTGCTGAGAAAAGCTATTTTATTAATTGAGTAGTCTCACTGTAAACCATGTGATATCCCAGAAGACACTTTATAAATAAAGTATATTTGCATCAGGAGTTTTCAAGGTTCTCTATTTTACAAAATAATAATTCACAGCTTAAACTCAATCCATCGAGGTGAAGTTTATCAGTTGAGCACTTTAATAAAATGGGATCAAATGCAATTTCTAGTGGAGACAACAAATGCTGCTTATTTGGCATGATATTTTACATATCTGTGTATCACTTTAAATAAGGTAATTGATGATGTTCCTCTTGTAGGGAAAATGAGTTTGCATGGCAAGAAATGAGCCTATACATCTGCCTCACTTGGACCAGTCCTTTCTATGTGAGCCTGAAGAAGATTTTCATCTATGTTTCCCAGAAACAATGTCGAATTCAGACAACAAGAATAGCTCTCTCATTTGAAGTTTTATGATACTTTCCGGATTTGTTGCTGTTTGTGGCAATCACATAAGAGTAGCAAAAAAATAATAATAAAAAAGCTAGGAATGCTGCAAGGAAAAACACTGAGTTAAGCACATTAAGACAAAAATTCTTTGGAGCTGTTTTAAAAAGAAAGATGGAGAGCTAATGCCTATGCATATGATGTAACATTTAGCTCTTCTTGTTGGGACTATCATTTGTCATATATTCATTTTTTTAGGCTGATGGAAGCACTCTTCTAAAGTGCACTTTGACTTTTTAAAAATAAAAATAACACAGCAGCTCCTTCTAACTTTTTTAACTCTTAGCTTACCACTTCACTCATCTTTAATGGAAGGCTCTTGGTGTGTCACTTTGAGAAATGCCACTTGTTTAGGAAGTTCTTTGTCTTTATTTCAGTTAAAAGATTGGCAATTCAGAGGCTGTGAGCCAGTACTCTAGCTTATTGCAGAAATTTTATTTAGATTTTACGCTGATTTTGATTCAGTTCCACTTTAAACCAAAGCGACTGTTTTATTTCCCCTGCGAAGGGAAATGTAGCATTACACAGAAAAGTTTTGCAACTCTGGAAACCCCATTTTTCCTGCAAATCTATTGTTATTGCACCTTCTACAATGTACAGATGAGGGGACTTTTAAAAGGGGATTGCCCTGCTTCTCACAAAACACATACTAGCAGACAGGCACACTTAAGCTGGCTGTGCCTCAAAGCTTCTCCTAATTATTGCCAAATTTACCTCTGAGTCTCCAAACTAACATTTTTTTGCTTGATTATCCAAGGAAACCTGTCCAGCTATTGATTTCTCCCTAAAATCTGATTGCTGTATCTGGTAGGTATGGTCTTCAGATATTACCTTCTTAAAAACTTCTTGAAAAGCAGCTGCTGGATGAAGGACAGAAAGGCAGGCTAATGACACCACTGTGGAAAAGACTGCCACCCAGGCTCAGCGGGCAACTATTCTGTTTGGCTGGCAGGCTGGTCAACCAGCAGAAGTGCGCTGACAGGCCAAACAGCACAGCAGTCCCTCCAAGTTGACAACAGAAAATGCTGCCCCTTTCTCACTGATGGAGTAAGAGGCATGGAGGGAAAAAAAAGAGGGCAGTGGCTCAGATGATGGTGAGTGTCTTATAGCACAGGGGATTGAAGTGATGTTACTGCAGTAGGAAAAGGATATAGGATCTTCATATAGAAATGCATGGAAAAGTATTCTTCACTAATTTAATTACCTATGGCAAAATTTCTTTAAAATATGACTCAATGCATTATATCATAGTTAACAAAAGGCTGAAAGAACTAGAAGGAACACTAAATTTAGGTTAGAAGTTACCTAGTTTTTCTTTTATTTCATCTACCTTTCAAAGAATGATGAAGAAGTATTGCTTTTACTTCTGGACAATGCAACATGATGTTTATGCATGTTTAGTCACCCCAGAGTTATTAAGACTCTTCATTGCTCCAAAATATTAATTAGATATTGAGGTTATATAGTGGGTAAAGAAAAGTTTATGTAAGATCTGATTATTAACTCCAGTCAAACAGAGCTTCCCTCCCCACTTCCTTCCTAAAACTATACTCAGCTGCACAAGACCCATCAAGGCACCTCTATACATCTTGAAGAGGAGAAATGAGGAGAGGAAGAGTCTTCATTCCTTTAGTATTTAAGATGTCTAAGAACAAAGGGCCAGATACAAACAGGAACAAATGAATTTAGTATGAGCTGAAATCTTGCAACTCTTACTCAGCCGGGCGTCTCCACACTTCATTGGAACTATTTGCATGATGAGCAGCAAAGGTCGTCTTCTGTGATACTTGGGGAGTTTTCTTTGGCTTGCTTTCACAGACTTTAGTGAGACAAAATGTCCACTGAAATCTCACACCTGTGCCAAAACTAACTTTCAGGATGTTCCATTTGAATCAATCCAGCTGGAAAATCACCTCAAAACAGGATCTTAGTGAAACTCTGAAGCCTTTATCCGATGTGAGTTTTCTTAACAAAAGTTTTCTTAAACAAGACACTGAACTTGAACTTGATGAGATACAGAATATTTTTTTGTCTAATAAAATATCAGATAATGCACAATCCTATACAAACTAATGGATGCTCAGGTAAAAAGAAATGCTTATGCAAAATGTTTCTCACAACATCAAAGTTACATTTATTATCCTATAGTTTTGATAATGCAAAAACCAATCTTTCTTTCCAGAGATAATTCTTAGTTAGGTAAAATTAGACATTGCTTGAATATATTAAAGTACAAAAATGAAGAATAATGCCCTTGTTGCTCCTTGGAAAGGCGAAGAATCAGAAATAATAGTTCAGCATCAGAAATAATAGTTCTGAAGGCTGAGCAGGCATGATACGGCACACAGCAAATGATCTAGGGGACCATTCTCGATCTTGTTCAGTTCAGCACCTCTTTGTGGTCTTATAGCTGGGAAAACATGGAGATGGAAGGGAATGACTTGTATTTCTTCACATGTCTTTTTAAACCTGTTGGGAATTGCTATACTCAGGCTGAGGTCTCAAAATCATAGGCTTAGAGAAAGCAACATTCAGAGCAAGACAGTACCAACCTGGGAAGTACTCCATAAAATGACAGGTCACCTTCACAAAGAAAAGTACATCAGTTTTGTAACTCAGACCATGAAACAGTGACACCAAAGTCTCCAAACTGTGTAGAAAAAAGGTTGCTTTACAATTTTTCACCATATAAACTAATAAAGAAACAAGCATTTGGTGTTCAAAACTTTTACAGTCTCACTGAGTACATTTCAGTTACATTTGTGATCATCAAAGCATCCCATAAATTGAAGAGCATGTTCAGCTCATGTTCGACGGGCTGAATTCAATGGGCTGAATTCTAAGTGCAAGACCATGTTTCCACATCCTAACAAAGTACAGCCAATGCAATCCAACTGTGCAAACAATACTTGAATGCTTCAAAGATTTTCTTTCTGTATAAAACGCCTGTAAGAGGACAGCAAAATAGGAAGCTTTCATGGAGATGGATTCTGAATAGAAGAGGATACACGAAATTTTAATGAGTTGCTACATGAAGTACTAGCTCTTCTTTATGTTTCAAAGTTAATTTGTAAATTTATTTTCAAAACAACTTTTATGATGTCCTGAATGTATCTCTGCCTGTGAGGAAATAATTTTAACTCGAGCAGTAGAAGCAAATCCTAAGAAAACATTAATGACGTTTTGCCAGAGGACAAAGGGTTCAGAATATGTTTTTCCACTCTAAGAGGCACCGCAGCTTTTCTTCAATACAGCAACCACAGTCAAAATGCATAAAGAGTTGCCATGTTTAGAGCATTCAATAACATAACTTTCTGATTTTTTTAAACCCAGAAGTTTTTGCATTTCTTTGCAAAGAAAGCGCTTCTGTAAGGGAAGTCTGTGCTCCTTCCGTTTAACAGCTCTATGTGCATGCCAGAAATCTTTGCCAACTATGGTTTAATGTAATTAATTAAAAATTATAAATATTCTGATTATTGACTAGCTATTTTGTTTTGAATCTGTCAAAAGACAGACAGCCAATGGGATGAACAGATGAGAACACAGAGTAGCCTCAACAAGGTCACTCCTGCCTGTATGAAATAGTGCAGAGAGCAGTGTGGGGAGCATGCACTGTAACCCAATTAATTTTCTATTAAAGGACACGTAGAGAACAAGCAGCAGCTGCGCACAGGTCCTGTTTCCTTCTTCTCCTAGAATCTAAGTTTTAAAAACATGGCTGCAGAAAAGTGGCACATTTCATGCTAAAATGCTGGATTTCCCAGTTCGCTGGACATGTCGGATTTCTTCAGGGGGGCAAGGTGGTGGTGATGCTGCTCCTGAATGGGAAACTTTATTCTTCCTACAGCTGCATTACTGTAGGCTCTCTGCAGATTCAGGTAGGCTATTCCTCCTGAACTCCCTGTTTTCGTAGCTCTCCCCACACAGAAGGACAATAAACTTCTGCATGTTCCATGTGGCGTTGCTACCCACACATCAAGAACCGCTGATCTATGGGCCTGATTAGGTGAAGCGGTGTGTCTGGTTTCGATGAGGTACAAGCTGTGGAATCTTTAGAAACCAGGCTGCAACGGTGCTGAAGCCAGACTTATTTCAGTGAAGGAGTCTGTTTTGAATTATGTTTCCTATTAGCGGTAGATTTAAAAATTAGGGAACTATGAGTAAATCTGGAACTTAACAAGGCTTAAAATAGGCCTGGGTCGCAAATCTTGCTAACTGTGTGATGGGCTGGTCTTCAGTGCAACAACAAGGAGGTCTTTAATAAAAAAAGTAAGTAGAAAAAACCAGAGTGACTAGAGTATGGGGGGTGGGAAATAATAAGGGTAAGTTATTTCTTCTCGTTTCATGTTCTGAAACTCAGGGAAAGCTCACACAAATGGTAAACATATGGAATAAATTATCAGGAAAAGTGATCTCAAAACAAAGACTACAACAGAGTTCAAGTGACACCCTTGACTCACTTCTGGAACAGAAATGGATGAAGCCATAAAGTCAACACAAGAAAGTAGGATTATGATTAACCTGAAAAAGGGCAAGCAAATTAGACTACAAGCCATTTTCCCGCTCCTTATGGCAGCTTCCCAAGACCGCACATCTGAAATGTGTAATTTAACATAAGCCCAGAGAGCCCTCCTTCCCAACCACAGAAAAATTAATCAAACATATTCTTGCACCAGAAGAGTAGTAGGTATTTATACAATAAAAAGGCAAGATCTGTTTATACAGCTATGCACCCAGATGCGTGTGCATGTTTATTTTGAAATCAGATAACTAACATAAAAATCATTATGTGACGTTATACAGGTCAGTTAGTTAACTGCTTGTGTTTCAGTCAAGATGGCCATAAAATCAGGTAATAAAGGTGCAATGCTTTGAAAACCCAGATGTATTCGAAATGAGTTGTTCCATGTAATTACAAGAGATGTGAGAGGTCAGGAGAACAATATAATCTAACACCACATCTACACTGCAGACTTCAGCTGGCACAGCTACATCAAGCTGAAGTACGAAACTGTTTTAATACCTGACTGATACAGCTGTACTGCCAGCTGTGCCACAAGTGTTAATATAATTACACTGGTATAAAGGTGAAATTTCATAAATATAACTTCTTTTCCTTGCTGTTTTTTCTACACTGGTATGATACACAGATGTGCTGACAGAACTACAGCTCTAACACAAACATGTTTTCTGTAGTAATAACATAGATATAGACAAAACTACCAAGGTCACAGATGCACATGCTAAGAGTTTACTTTGACTGTTTCTACACTAAACATATTACATCACTAATGTGCTCCAAATACATATGACTAGGGACTTGCGGGAAAAATATATCAAAGCTGCCCCATAAGCAAAACTTCTACAAAGTCAGCCCTTCAAACAGCCCAGCTGTGTTGCTTAGGGACAGCATCTCTTCCTACTTCTGCCCACACATCTGTGCTAACAGACGCCAGTACCAACAGGCCTGTTCCCACTGCTTTGTTTTACATTTCATATTTCACTGCATGCCTCCTGTGCGCATGTGATCTCCTTCTCTCCAGTTCTCTGGCTTGATTTTGCCAGCTACGACCGTTGGGACATTGGCACCACCGTGGCATGAAGTCAGGCTGTGCTCTGCAAACCCGAACCCAAACCCAAATCCCAAACCCAGCCACTGGTAATAATGGCAAGCTGAGAGGGAAGAGGGGGGCTCTAAGTGGGGGAACCAGCAGGGCCTTGCTGAACGCCAGGGCCGACGTTCTCCCCCTTATCCCCTCAGCAGCGCCATCCTGCCTACCAACAGGCGAGCTAAGGTCAGCACCGTGCCCCCAGTGAAGGATGGATAGATATTTGGAAGAAATTGGGTCCAAAACTTCTCACCCTTCGTACCCCGCGACCACCCCCCGCCCACCCCGTAAGAGGAGGCCGGAGTGCCAGCCCTCGGCCTGGGAAACGCCTGCCGCTTGGGCGGGACAATCAATGGACCAATCAGAGAGCAGCTTCCGGGCATCCTCATCCAATAGTCAACCTCTCGTAGGCTTCGGGGCGGAGGCGAGCAGATGACTAACTCTGGGCACCATGTTGGATTCTGGCAAGAGCGTGCCCTCACGCAAAATGGCTGGCCGGCAGCGGTCACGTGGGAGGCAGTCCGTCGCGGCGGGGGCGTTGCTAAGGGGGACACCCCGCAGCGGGGAGAAACACCGCGGGGGTGGTGGGGGTGGTGTTGTGTGAAGCGCATGCGCGGCTCCGGAGGGCGGGGAGGACGGCGCAAAGCGTGTGAAGCCCCGCCCCCGCGGCGTGAAGCCGCGCCCCCGCGGCTCGCGGCAATGCCGTCGCGGCCGGTGGGCGGGGCCTCCGCTTCCTCGCTGCCGGTGCTGGTGGCGGGGGAAGCCGCCGAGCCCCGCCCGCCGGGTGTCCCCGGCCGCCCTCAGCATGCACGGCGCCCTCGCCATCCCCGAGGAGGTCTGCAGCCTCCTGGCAGGTAAGGCCGGCCGCCAGCAGAGAGGCAGGGAGGGAGGGCTTGCCGGGGGGCGGAGGGGCGGCCGAGGGGGACGGGCCGGCGGGGGGTGTGCCGGGCCGGGGCAGCCGGCGCGGCGGGGGGGACCGGCCCCCTGTGCCGCAGCCCCGGCGGAGCGCTCCTCAGCGGCCGCCGGCCGCTCGCTTCCACTGCGTGGGTCGGGGCGGGGGGGTCCCTCCTGCCGTCAGTTCCTCTCCCCCGGTTACTTCCTCCCCGCCGTGCCCCTGCGGCGGTGGCGGCGGCGGCGGCGGCGGCAGCCCTCCGGCGCGGCGCTGCCGTCCCCTTCCCCGCGGCTGCTCGGCGCACCCGAAATGAGGAAGGAGGGAGGTCCGGCTCCCGCTGCCGGCCTGGCCGTCCTGCTGCGGCCGGGCGCCCGCAGCCCCCCCGCCCGCCTCTGGGGAGGGTCTGGGGCCTCTGCAGAGCTGCGCGGCGGGTGCGGGGGTCCCCGGCGGGTGCGGGGGTCCCCGGCTGACAGGCGTGTGGGGAGGGCGCCGGGCAGGCAGGCCCCGCCGGCCGAGTGAACCACCGAGCCGTCAGGTGGAAGTTTCTCCCCTCCGAGGTGTGTCAGTGGCCCGGCAGGGACTGTCGGGAGTTGGACCCTGCTCTTCTGCTGCCGGCAGGGCCGTTTCCCCGAATTAACTGAAAAAATTGAAAAACTTCCCCGGTAAACAGCCTAGGCGAACGTCATCGAAGTGAATTAAGATGTTACCGAGTTGCAGGCCTGTTGTCAGATCAGTCAAATATTCCTGACTGTACCTCTGCACGCTTTTACGGATACGTTGGAGCATAGGAGTGGGATGACTTCTCGCCATGAAAAGTTGTCAGCAGTAGTGCTAGTAGAGACTTAAAAATCCTGGTGATTCTTTTTAGGTTCAAGATTTAGATTTAATTTTTTTAAAACTTATTTTTTGCTGTCCATTAAAACAAATTGTGTATTTCCAGTTTGGGATTTCTTTTACCATTATGAAAAATTCATAAAAGGCTTTGCTGTCCTGAAACAATTTCAGTTTCAGTGGGAGTATCTTTCTTTTGAGAACTTCTCTTTCTGCCACAGGAACTTGCGTAGCTCTGACTAAGCCATACAAATTACCCCTGCTTTTCAAAATCTTCCCTCTGAAATGAAGTACTGGATTAAATGGCTGGGCACCTGCTAGAACCTAGTGTAGCTCATCGCCTTTGAAGGCTGTTCTTTTCTTAAACATTTTGATTGTAAGAATTAATGCTTGAAACATATTACTTTTACCACTCAGTCTTCTCATCTTTAAAGCACTTCTGCCAACTCTCCTAAGTGGTTTCCTAACTACTGTTTGTATTATTTGCAGATCATACTATCTGTAGTAAAATCTGCATGAGGGGCCAACGGAAAGAAGGAAAGCTTCTGATAATTTCTTTTCATGGCATAGATTCTTAATAATTTTAAAAAAATATATTAAAAAGTTAGCCTTACAGGGCCTTTCCAAACCTTGGTAGTTTCTGTGGTATTACTGTATTCTGGAACTTGTGATCACATGAAGTGTGTGTGCGTGTGTTTTGGAGCTATTTTCACTGTGTGAAGCTGATCTTAGAAACTCTTCAATGTTTTAAGTGCTTTTAGGATTTTTTTCAGGGGAGGTTGTGATGCAGATGTGATCATTCCAGACTGTGATTTGTTTTTTGTCATGGTGCCTCATCCAACTTGTCCTTCTCCCCATCTTTATCCAGTCTCCCATGGAAAGAGAGATAGAAAGGTATTTCAAAGTGAAGCTGGGAACACCTGTTTTCCCTCAAGGGGGATGTTTATATGTTCTTTCAGTGTTGCTGTGATCAACGGCCTAAGTTATATACAGGTATCTAGTGTGTGTACAGCTTCAGCTTTTCTGGAGGAAAATGAGGTGGTTTCTTTAGTGCCTATAGTGTCTATAGAACTGAAGTTAAGAAGAGAATGGAATTTTTTACCAATGATCTTTAAGTCTTTGTTTTATTATTATGGTAGCATTTATGCTACGTAATACATCTCTACAACTGTAATGGGAATATTTTCAACTTAGTTTGCTTTCACACGCAATTTTGTTTTGGGACTCAATGTGAAACGAACTTAACACTTGTTAGTTTTATAACAACGTAATTAGGGAGTAAGCTGAAATCTAGCAGGGTGGAGATGGAGTAGTGAGGAACAATTAATAGTTTGTAACTTTTAATCCTTATTTAGGATTAACAGAGGGGAAAGCGGAGCAGAATTATCAAAGGGAAAGAAGTGTAAGGATAAGTATGGTTACACAATGTAAAAATTCAGTATCCTGATTCCTTTTGTAAAAAATATGGGATGACTTTTTTTTTAGGTTACCAGTCAAGTGCACAAAAGTTAAACTAGAGTACTTCAAGCTGTATGAGCAGTTCATTCACTGACACGTTTAGATTCTGGTAATGTTTAATTATGTAGTCTCCTGCTTCTTTTTGCTGAAACTATTCATGTAGTGAAAATGTATGGTAATGGAGAAAGGAAGGGAGCTCTGTAATATCTTTACTATTCATTAAGCAACTCGTATACAATACAAAGACTGCATTGAGTTGATAGTTATTAATTTCTGCATGCTCTTCTTCGAGGGTGCTTCTTAATGTATTATTTTAATGGCTCACAAGTATTGATTCAGCACCTCTCTGAGATGAGGGAATATTGTTTTCCTGTCAGTAAAATTAGTGTAATAAACAAGATGTGATCTGGGGTTGCAAAAAATAATCAATGGTGGAACAGAATTAGAATTCAAATTCACCTGCCTCCATGCTGTGCTGGTTTCTCCAGAAAATAATGGGAGTTGGATGTCTATATTCAGTGGCTGTTATGAGTGCTGGGCACTTCTTCAGATCAGGTTCTGTTGAGAACATGCAGCTAATGTCTAGCAACAAGCACCTTTTTTCAGCCTGATAGTCACATAGCAGTGAGGCAGTGACAGATACAAAACCTCATAAATATTGTGCTCTTCCTCTTCTCTTTGGTCTTTTTGCCTACTATCTCCAACTTCTGCAACAAGTGGAGGAGCGATCAGATGGATTTCCTTATCCCTGCTTAGCCTTGATTGATCGTTGGAGTACCGTCCACCCACTATGCTGAACAAGTAGGGATCCTACTGGAAAACATACTAAGTGCTCCTGTAGTTAAACATGGTGATAATGGGAATAAACACACCAGGGGATGAATTAAAGTTGCACAGGAAACTTTCTGACTTGTGAGTGTTTTACTTTGAACCTAAACAATATTATATCTTTAACGCAAAAACAAATTCTGTCACACATGCTGGCAGGGTCATTATAGCTGCACGTCAGTGGCGCTGAAATATTCCAGGCAGAAGCACAGCTTGAGCTCAGGGCTAACTGCATTAGTTGGAAACAGGAGGAAGCTGTTTCTGTAAAGTTGAAGGGGAAAGGTCAGTGTGGCAATGGGCTTATTGAGAGGATTATTGGGATTTCACAGTCCCATCCTCTCTTCTCTGACTTGTTGAAGTGGTGGGAGGAAAGCACTGGGGACAGAAACAGGGTCCTCTAGTCGAGTTGAACTTCTGATGGGAGGAGAAAGTAATTTTTTTGCTCTCTCATCCCTCTCTCTACACCTGAGAGGTCTGTAGTAGTGTATGTAACTTCTTCATTCCCTATCTGTGTCTCTGCACCTTCTAGATGATGCTTGAGATTTTGGAATTTAGTGAAGGAAGCGCAGCCCCATTGTGTCTTTTCTTTTGAAAAGGTATCCTCTGTTGTGTTTATATGTTCAGGATCTTTTTGTGGGTGTTTGACAAAGTGGGATGTTACTGTGGTTTTTTTTTTTTCCCCTTGCTGTCAAATTATTATTATGTAGATTATTGGAGGACTGCTCATTTTTATTTTTCCTTACTCTTTGATGCACATTTTAAGTTTTGGCTTGCCCATAGCTGAGAAGGATTTTAGAGGCTGCTTCTTCCTCAAAAGCATGTTATTTCTCCTGTAACATAAATCAGACTGGTTGCTTGGACCTGTTGATTTTTTTCAGTAATGGAGATTCAGTTGGAGGAGTTAAGAATTCTTTATTTTTTTAAAAGTTTTTGATGGTGTCATGATCATTAGATATATGTATCATTTATATCTTTTTCCCTCATATCTTCATGACACCTGTGACTGTAATAAGGGTCGTATTGCCTTTTTTATTCAGTTTTCCTTTCACACTTTGCAGTATTTCCAGTTTGAATCTTCTGTATTCATATTTTGAAAGTTACAAAGATTTTTGCAATGAAAATGGAATAAAACTTTCTCTAGTTCATATGGAACCTTATAGCCAGTCCCAGTATCTATTTTCCTTGTTCTACTAAACAAAACCCCAAAACAACATAGAAACCAAAGTTCTTGCCCTAGAGACTGTTTCCACCCAGATATTATTCAGTTTGCTTAAATGCTTAGTCATATTGTCCAAATTTTTCAATGTGATTCCTCTAATTTTTTCTTCAAATTAATATTGTTTGCCCCCTTGTTTAGTTGCATCCTGGAAATAGCATGCAGAGGGCGAGGCGAGAAAACTACGGGATGGTGGATCCAGTGCATGAGTTTAATTTTGCTTACATTTTATTTTTGGTCAGTACATTAGTTATATTTACCCCTGATGCTCAGAAAACTAACTGTACTTTTTTGACCTTCTTTATCAGCTGTTGCTGGACTTGCTCCTTACATCCCTGTCATAGGAAAAGCCACCTAGGTACAGTGTAGCTCTTCTACACTGGCTGGTTCAATTTTAAAATGATGTTGTTTAAAACTTTACTCTTTGTTTTAAAGTATCATTCTCACGTTTCCAAGCCTTCAACGAAAGCTGGTTCTTGCTGAAGAATCCATCTTTACTAGACAAACCAGGGTGATTATTGTAGACATGTATTTACAGCTTTGGTAATATATATGTATTTCAGTAGTAATGGAATAAGAATAGAAACAGTGAGGTAAAAAAATGCACCGAGGCATTCCTGGTAAGAAATTACCTCCAGTGATTTGAAACGTAGTTCAATTGTCTCTGCCATAAACTTGAGAATAAGTGTCATATATGGGTGATAAAAATGGCATAGGCTATTTTTTATATACTCATTATTCACTTAGTTTGTCTTTTTCAATTAACGTGGAGTCTATCTTTCTCATCTGACTGAGTTTACATTTCTTTCATAATCATATGTCAACAAACCACAATAGATGCAGCATAATGTGGCATACAGTGTAAATCTTTAGGTTAATCCTTAACAGTTTTTATTATAGTTCATTTGGAATCACTTTGTAACTTGATCATGATTTGTACTGGTGTGGTTTTTTCATGATATGCTTAATATGTTACAGCTTGATCTTTTCTCACCTCTTTAATGTAGAGAGAGGATGCTCAACTACTCAGCCAGTGAGATTAGATATATCTTGAGATTAGATATCCTTGATTACAATATTTTTTTCTTTAACTTCTTAAAAGAGTTGTCTTATCTGTTTACTTCATTTGAGGAGTCTTAGCAGTTTGGGTGTACTTCTGCTTTCTAAATCACTAACGAAACTGTTCAGCGTCAACATTTGTCACGATACTCACTTTGTATGTGGCAACATGGCAAGATAGCCTTGCTTTTGGGGATTTAAGGTACAGCAGTTTCTAAAGGCTGGCCTTTCCAGGAGTTTGTGCTAAAAGGAATGCTCACCTACTCGTTAGGCTGGATCAATGTGGTATTTTTAGACATCTTAGAGTGTCAGTCACTTTTATTTTACATCATGTGTTCTGTTTCTGTATAAGTGTGTGTATATATATATTTAAAAGACAGTTTAGCAAACTCTGGAGAGAGACTTTTAAATATAGTTGGGAAGGAAGCAAAATCTTCATATTTCTTGATTCAAGAGGACAGTCACAGATATTGCTTGATAATTTGTATTCAGACCTGTTTCCTGTTAATGAATTGCATGAAAACTTTGAAATCAAATTAATTAATTGCTTTCTAATGCCAGCCCATGTAAAGCTGAAAGATATGTGGTGGTTTGTTTAATATTGGTCACCTTTGGACAGTATGTGTGCAGAAATGTGCCTAGCTTGCAGCTACCTTCCAAAATTTGCTGGCCTGCCTTCCCAAATTCTCTGGCTTGCAGCCGGCTTCTGGC
This sequence comes from Morus bassanus, assembly GCA_031468815.1. Classification (NCBI taxonomy): domain Eukaryota; kingdom Metazoa; phylum Chordata; class Aves; order Suliformes; family Sulidae; genus Morus; species Morus bassanus. The sequence continues at coordinate 37,629,119 of CM062567.1, read as the reverse complement.
TCTCTCAGTCTTTGAGGCAGAGGAGAGAGATGGGAAAAGGCTGATGGCTGGAGGAATTGTTCTGCGTGTGACTGGCAGTGCATCTGCCAGGTGACGCCATGCAAGTGTCCCTTGTCATATGATGGATGCGTGTCCAGCTCCAAAACAGGAGCCTGGATTCTCTTTGGGTCACGGGCAGGGAGCTGCGTGCGTGTGAGTGGAAACACACCTATCTCATCGCCAGTTTATAATTGTCCTCTGTCATTTGAATGGCATGAACTCATCAGATGGTGAAGAAGTGACTAACTTTTTGATAATGTGATAGACAACATTATCTACTGGAGGAGGGGAGAAAGGAAGACCCAGGGCATAGTCTGAGTGCTTCTCTGAGAGTCCTTTTGGCCCACCCTTACACAAAAATGAGGTAGTTCTGTCTTAAGGATGTTTGTTTATTAAGTGCAACTTATGATTGCAATATTAAGCCCTGTAAACAACAAAAGAGCTATGATTTGGTATGATTAGCACTCTTCAATGCAGCATTTGCTTTGGGCTAAAAATTTACAACGTGCTTGAAAAAGCCCATCTGCATAGTTTCAGCTTTCATTGAAGAAAATAGCCCCAAAGACTTAAAACGATGAAAAACTTGCAGTGTTGTCTGTTTATAGTCGTGGAAGCAAGGAAAACCACAAAATGTTTTAACAATGAAAAGCAAAATAAATCACATTTTTTTTTTTCCTTGTAAAAGGAATGTAGATGAAAATGAAATTACAATGGCTTTTTCAGCTTCCGACTGTTGTATGAAATGGCAATTAAGCTTTGAACTGTATGAGCCAGTTGAAGTGGACAGAGCTAGACTGTAGCATGACTTCCCTTTTCTGTCAGTTTGTAACCTGTATTGACAGAGCAATTTGTGAGTGGATCATATCAGTCGGATCTTTCAGTTCAGTTCATTTCTGGAGGCAAATAAATTTCTCTGGGGCATGGTTCAGACAAAGTTAAAATTATGAGCTTTAAGAAACAGATCAACAAATATAGGTCTTCAAGCTATCGGGCAGTCTAACATACAAGCTTAAAAAAAGTTAAGAGGTGTTGAATAGGTTTCCAAAGTTTATTTCTCTGTGAAATTTTAGTGTTTTCAATGGAAACAGCTGAGTTTCTGTAACATGTGATACTAAATAGTTGCTCAGTTTGTTAGTAACAAACAATTTATGGAAAGAGCTAACCTATTTTGTTTGTTGTGCGGTAACTGATTACTAAAAGTGCTTTTAAATCAGAAGTCTGTTCAAAGATGTTTTCTTTTTGGAGTTTATCTTTTATTACTTTTTAAATTCCTCAATGGACCAACTGTTACTGAAGCGTGAAAGAAGCACATCTACACTGAAGTGATAGTGACTAGTGGCTTACACTTTCCTTCTCTGTATAGCATTAAACTAGCAGAGGAGCGATCAAGTTTTGAATCATCCTGGAGAAGGAAGAGCAAGGAAGTGACTAGAATAGTGGTGAGAAATGGGTAAATTTTGGTGTGTCTGTCTGTTGTTCATTGTATGAGACTTGCGCCTGTCATGCTGAAGTCCTGAGTTCTGTTCTCATTCTAAGGTAAATCACTGAAGAATGTCAGAGAAATTGCATAAACATTCCCTTATGTAAGCCAGTGATGAAGCGCTCTCTAACAGCAGGGATTGCTTGTTCTGTACTCTTCCACAGTGTGGAAGTACAGGTAGTGAAGAGATGATCATAACTTAGATAACTTTCTTGCTTCTTGTCCAGAGGGGCTTAGTGTAAGTTACCAATCTCATGTGTATCTGGCACATCCTGAATGGATTTACAGCGCTGGATCAGAAGGTGGCTGGAGCAAGATATATAACATTCTGTCTAACTCTGAGTAGATAGGAAAATCTATGATACAGTAATGTGTAGTTTTCCAAGTATATTGCTGCTTTAGCACCCTGTTGAAGATCATGTGTACATCAGGTCTGTCTTCATATTTTGGTGTTGTGATGAATCAAGGTATATGCTTTCTCTGGGCATATGGAAGTAATAGTATTCCTTGATGAGAACAGTGCATTCTATTTGTGACTACCTAAGCTCACAGAACTTGTTTCACAATCTCACAGGAGAGGGAAGCCACCCCAGGGATGTCTTCTCTGTAACTGCTGCTGCTGTTTAGAAACAATAAATTTACCAGGAGCTTGTGCATGCTCGCTCTCTTTCTGGCTCTCTCCTTCCCCCCTCTCCTCCATCTCATTATCTACTTTTACCGAGAAGGGATGGAGCATCTACTTCAGCCCTGTACCGCCATGGTTCAAAATTCTGCATTATTTCTGCTTTTGAAGTCAAAGCTTTTCCAGAAAAGAACAGATGGTGTCAACAATGTAGTTAGTCCTCAAATTTTCATATCTACAGTGTATTCTAAGCCAGAAGTGGTAATTCTTTCTTCTGATAACACCATTAAGGAGTATGTGGGGAAAAGAAGCCAAGTTATATCAACATTTGTGTTTGAAAAAAGCTTTGAGAGTCAGTCAAAACCAGAGACGACTGAATTTACAGCTGGGTTTTGAGCTTTTCCAAGAAGTAAAGAAGCTCACTGAGTTTAAATGAAGACTGCTGAGGCAAAGTTCTGTGATTAATTAGTGTCCAAAGATTACTGTGCAAGCACTGCTCCTTATTTATAGATGTGACTAATTCCTCTGAGCTTTCACATATTGTTACCGAGGTAGAACTTTGAAGCTGCTATCTAATTTTGAAATAAATATATAAAAGTATGAAGGAACAAATATTTAATCAGCGTGTCCCTCCCAGCGTGAAAGGTTGGTCTGTACTGGAAAATCCTGTCAGGTTTCATTGAGGGAAAAACTGTTGGCGGTTTTGTTTTTTGCCCTCAGTAGTAAAAGTATCAGATCTTTTGACCTAAGGGAGGTTTTGTGGATGGTCAGTGTCTTGGGATCATGTGGATCTTCATTTGGCTGCTTGACTGGAAATTACAATCATTGGAATTTATGAAGATGTGTAAATTTTCTGTGGGTTAGGACAAAATGTTTCCAGGGATGCTCGGTGTACGGCATAGAGGCTGTTGGGGGTGTGCCTGGAGGATTCATTAATACACATGTTAAGTGCCTTTCCTTCTGTCCATTTAAAGAAGGAATGCTATAGAACTGAGTGTGGGTCCCCATCCTTCAGGACTGCTTTGGAAAATGTAGTGGGGAAGATTCTCTGTCTTATGGGGAGGGGGATCAATATCTTTCTTCAGAACTCTAAAACACGAAATGAAGATTTTTTGCCACATTTTGTGACAGCAGCAAGCCAATCTAAACTTCTAAATCATACTCTGGTAAATTATAAAGAATGAAATCTTTGTAATAGCTATGCTAGTGTTCTCAAAGAGTAACTTTTGACTTAATTTGTTTTGTTGCAGCCTGTAATATAAAGTGGGATATGCTGCTTTTGAACTTGTGTTTTCTAAAGAAAAGAAGCAGGCAGTTAAGACTTTGTTAGGAAATCTGCAGTAAATATTCGTTTAAAGTTGTTTGAAAATGTAAACTTTTGCATGCAAACATTTGAGTGTTACTTACATACGCTTTCCCTTATTTACTGAACAGTTATTATCCATACAGCTGAGAAATTTAAGTTAACAAGCAGGATTTTTGGGTAATACTTCTACTTTTCAGTTTTCAGGATAACTGTATGTTGATTGGTAACTTTAGGAAACTTTTACAGTTGTTTTTGGCAATTATTTTTGTTAACCAAGAAAACATACCACTGGAGGGGTTACACTCCCCCAAATCCTCAGTCAATGCATTGTTTTTATGCTATGGAATGGATATTTACTGTATTACAAAGAACCACGGTAAGTTTTATGAAATGCTTTGGTTCTGCATGACTATATAAATGTATCTTCTGTATAAGAATCAAAAATTACAGTGCAGATTAGAGCTTTAGTTTGTGATTCTACAAGTGGAGGTATGCTTAACTTCAAGTGCATGCTTGGGCTCAACTCCTTCGATTTGGTTATTGTGCCTACCTAATTGTTTGAAGGATTAAGGCTTTGGATATGAACTTTTAGTCAGGTAGGGTGTTCAGAGACAATGTGAGAACATTTGAAAATACTGTAACCAGTAAGTGACCTATATTGGTAGCTGGGTAGGTGTTACTGCTGAAATAATGAATTACTCAACCATTTTTGTAACTTGAACTTCTGAAATAACATGGCAGTAATACATGCATAAAGGCTATTTCCATGCTTTGGCTTTATCCCTTACTTTAGGTGATGGAAAGTAATTGTTATAGTACTGCAATTTATTAGGACTTATGTGGCGTAATTAAGTGAGCAAGAATCAAATGTCACAGTAGGATTTGCTGTGCTAAGCATAAGTAGATCAGAGAACAAATGTATCCCATTTAGAATCTGAAATGTTTGTTAACGATGCTGTGTGTAGGCCTGAAAATAATTTTCTTAGTTTCTTCACAGTAGTATCAGGACAAACTCATTACAGCAATATTTATGGTTTTTTTTGAGGTGTACTTTTTTTTTCTTTATTTAGATGTTGACACTTTTATTTCCCAAACGCTAAAAGGAGAAAATCTATCCAAGAAAGCAAAAGAAAAAAGGGAAGTTCTTCTTAAGAAGATAAAAGAAGTTAAAGCAAGGTAAGTGAGCTTCATGACTTTAATATGTTATAAAGTCACTTACTGGTAACTTAAGTCTTTACAGTCTTTTAATAACCATTAAAATATTAACAATTAAAAATCTGTCTAGGTCCTGATTTTGTCAAATAATCTGCATGTGTTCAAGTATTTATGTCTTTCTCGAAGCTGCTAGAATTTAGTAAGAAATGGGAACATAAGGATTTGTCCCATTTGAATCGCTGTAATATTTTGAATCCTGATTGCAAGCTGGTTGAGTAGAGCTTGCCTTCACCTCTGCTTTGGTAAGATTCATTAAAATATGAGAAATATAATGCATTGAGAATGTGAATGAGCTTTCTGTTGCCATACTCCGCTGGTGTAAAACAACATACTTAAATGCTGACTTTGCTTTACTGTATATTCTGTTATTTAGCTCTGTCTGTAATACAAAATTGAAACATAACTGGAAACTATTTATTAAGTTTGTTTCAGCAGTGTTAAAATAGTGAAGTACTATGACAAGCAGAGGGCTGTGGTTTTTTTATCTTATTAATATCAGGTATGATTTGAGACTCTTATTGTGTTTTAATTTCAGTCAAACAATTCAGCTAAAGAGATTTGGCTGTAGTTTTATTTGTGCTACAAAATTGTCTTTGCAAAATCTCTTTTCTTACAACTTTAATCAACTAGGATATAATCTGGTACTTGCTGTTCTTTTCCCATTGTTGTTTCCAAAGTGTTTTTCTAACGATCACTCCCTTTGGCTATCTCCTAACCTCTACTTTGATGACATGCTCCTGCCTCTGTGGCAACTTGTTTACAATTTCAAAGACAGCACAATCATCTGGCGAAGGCATCATTCTTTGTATCACACTAACTGCGGGAAGACATGAATTGTGTCCCAAAAACCTTGTAATTGAAGATTTGTGTGCCTTTGATTCAAGCGGTAAATGCTTAGGGAACTACTTTTTTTTTTAAAGGAACTAGGATTTTCTTTCCCTTTTTTCATGCTTTCCCTTCTGAGGTTATTCAACTAACTGGGACTGTACAAGATGACTTGCAGATACAGCACTACTGACTTTTTTTCTTCAGTCATATGACTCAACTATGGTTTTTTTGGATGATGGAATATCAAAGGAGGGAACCTGCAGTTATGAGCACAGTTGACACTGAATCCTTTGCTATTCACTTACATGATCCCAGGATTTCACATCTTATTTTAATTTCTAATTCCTGCCTTGTCTCCTGCAATATTATTCACTGTTAACAGCATTTTGCTTTTCATGCAGGCTACAAAATACATGCACTTTCGTGTAGTCGTCTGATTTTCACATCCCACATATTGGGCTGTACCTAACTGTTACTGCTACTTGCTATGCAGGATTTCTTACATCTGACCTTTTATCTGTTTGCATTTCTCAGTTTCTTATCCCTAGACCCTTCCTTTCTCTCCTGCTCATTACTTGTAAGCAACTCGTTGCTGACTAGCCTGGTATATGCACTACTGTTTGCTGTCCATAAAGATGGTCTTGGCAACGGCATTTTATTTGCCAGTTTATTTCTGCTGAAATCCTCTTTTCACATAAAGTCTAGTCCATGCATGCTTCTCGAGATGCCATTTTACATAACTCTGTCCTGATTAATTTTCTTTATACATCAGACTGTATCCTATGATTATTTTTGTTTCTGAAATATCAAGATTTAGCTCTGAAGAAATAGTATTTTTTTCCCTTTGGGATGATAGAATTTTTTTTTCTAGGCATTGAATAAATTGAGATCTTCATATTTGAAAATGATTTTTTTATTTAGGCATGCATTACCTTTTTACGTTCTGGTTAATAATTAATGCTTTTTCATTTGGATTTGATAAATTACTACAAATAAAAGCATTATTTGCGGATTTTTTTCCTGCTGACCTACTGTGTTATTTCTAAAGTATGCTTAGTGGCTTTTACTTGTGTACAAAACTTTTTGAAAGATACTGACATTTGGAAAGTTTACTAAAGTGAGGATGCTTTTGTGTGTTTATATCTTAAAATAGCTGAGTAGATGTATATTGCTAGAAGAGCCTGCTCTATCTGAGTTTGGTTTTGTTCAAGTCTTCTTTGGAGTGACTGGGGATTCTCTCAACTGGAAAGGCAAAAGAAAAACTGAGTAAATATTTTAGGCAAAAATAAAGACTTAAAAATTATTACGGAAAACTTGCAGTGTGCTAAGTTTCAACTACAAAATGTGTTGAAAACTAGTAATTGTTTTATGCTACGTTCTAGTACTATGGATTTGCAAGCATGCATTGCTTTATGTTGTTTCTTTTTCTTTCTGCAGTTACCCTCAAGAATTCCAGGATAAAGGTAAATGTCATGCATTTTTCTTCCCCGCTCTGGTGTGTTTTTGTCCACTGACAGGCTCTCAGTTGAACAAACAGAAGATGCTCGTTGTTGCAACGCTCGGTGGTGCCCGGGTTGCCTCTCGAGGCCGAGGGGGCTGGCTCCCCCTGCCGAGGAAAGCAGGAAAAAGCTTCCCAGTTGCAAAGTTCTGGCTAAGCCATTGCTCGAAGCTAGGTCCCATTTTCTTCATGAAGCACATCTGAGGACGCTTACTGATGAAAACATTAGTTTAGAAATATAGTTCAGAACTTAATATTAATGGAGCTTGTTATGTCTGGCTTAATTGGCAATAGCATAGCATTGCAAAAGACCACGTGATGCAACTTTATTTTTTGGTTGGTTTGTTTTTTTTTTTTCAGATGAAGTGTATGCAAAGCAGCCTGCGTGGGGGATAAAATTTTAACAGGGATAACTTATTTCAGCCTTTTTTCTTAACATTGCAAAAGTCTTCAATTCCATAGTGATGTTTCTTTAACCTTTTAATAGGATCATCTAGTGGCAATATGATATTGGCTTTTGATCAGCACTGAATGAATGTTTTCATAGTGCTGCGGCAGCTCAGACCTTTAGTTGGAGAGGAGACGATTTAGTGTGCAAGTAATGAAAGCTGAAGTGTGGGTTATCTATTGTCTTCTAGTGGAGTTAAAACAAAGCTGCAGAGTTCAGTTTAGAAAAGACTGAGGAGTTTGTTGCTACAGTGTTCTGTTCTGTAACTAAACCTGGAAGGGCTCTTATTTCCATGATGCTAATTCTTGAGGTCGTGACCTATAGCCTGTGGATGCTGGTATGAGGGTCACAGTGTGAGGTCAAAAAAGCCTATGCAAAGTTTCACTTCTTGCAGTGGTTGAAGAACTGTCTGTTTCTGGACAAGGAGGTTCAAATGTGTAGGCTACAGCGTGCTTCCTGATCAAGTGAAAATATGTACGTCGTGTTAGGCAAGTAATGTTATAACAAGGCAGAAAAAGTTCATACATTTCTTATCCCTGTTTAAGTCAAGTTATAGAGACATAACAGTTAAACTGAAAGAGAAAATACAATTTGAAACTTCCCAAAGATTGCCAAGATTTTGTAAACTTGAATTATGTGATTCTTTAAAAATTGTATTAAAATAATTTGCTATTTTTTTATCTTGCACCTCAGTACCCTTATTGAAGTTAAAATGTAGTTTCCCTCCTCTCCTTGCTGTCCAACAGAATTAAGGGTGGAAAAGTCAAATGTTATTTTATTAAGAAAATGACTAACATGAAATTAGGTGGGATGGTTGTTTCATTGCAAATGCTCTGACTTTCTAGCAAGCATGTTTTTGAAGATTTAATAACTTTGAGTCTGTGACTCTCTAATAAACATAAGACCTGTCTACAAAGAGCACAGTTTGCGTTTACTGGTTTGCTTTTTTTGAAGGTCAAGAATATTCTAGTCTATTTACTTTCTTCATTGGCAATTTGATTCAGAATTTCTTTTCTGGTTCAACAAATTATTAATAAAGATGAGATTTCATTATCTCCAGTAACATGGATGATTTAATTGATATAGTCTGTAATTGTTACCATATAACTTGCTCTGATTTCTGTGAAAATTCTGTTCAGTCTTATTCTTTTTATTAGAGTGCATTTGCTTCTTAAGAAGGATATATTGCTTTTTTTTTTAAATTTTCAGGACATGTTTCTTTGGTTCAGATTGTGGAACTATGTACAAATGGTGAAGCTTGTGGATGCCGATATTTTAGTTTTCTTTTAGTACTTGTCAATAAAATGAGAGGACTCTAAAGTTATACCATTGTTTTCTGCAAGCGAGGATAAATTTCTCCAAATTCATGTGCATTTACATGCATGAATATGAAAAATTAATGAGAAATGGGAGCCTGCATTTCCGTGCAGAATATTTGGGGCAACGTGATTCAGTGGTATGGGTTGTTGGTATAAATTCCAGAGTTTAAGGAGTGTGTGCTAAACTTTATTTGGTTGTGTCATTCTTACTTTAGGCCTGTACAAATTAAGCGTGACTTGTGTAGGTGTAGAACAAAGGATTCACATGGAGGTAAGCAGTCAGATTCTTGGCCAGCTACTATGTAACAAAGCAGTGGCAGCAGCTGAGTGAGGTCAACTTTTGTGCCCATTCATACCTCTGTGCACACCTAGACATTTGAAAAAATGGAAAATTTGAGAAAAATTGAGGTGGCAGTGATGGTCAGACATTTTCCTGTTCCTCCCCTCGCCAGAGCAAGAAGAAATATCCCAAACTATAAGGTGAAAAAGGAGACTTGTCTTTTAGGAAGAAATGAGGGGTGGAAGCAGAAATGTGGAAACTGCACTGAAACAAACTAGGAAGAATAAAAACTACTGTGCACATTTAAACTTCATATTTGTTCTTCCTTGTTTTGCGGTAGCAGTTACTCCATTTTTTTAATGCAAATAAAATAATCTTTGTTGTAGCTGAAAGGAAAGGTGAAGAATGATTCACACTATGTGCCACATTATCATGGTATAGTAATTATCATACTACATCAGCTGTTTTCAAGAATCTTGTGTGTTGTGACCTGTCATCCTTCCAGAGGCATCCAGAAGAATCTTTTGGAGGCTGAAAGAAGTGGACTAACACTTTCATAATTAATATATTTCCTGTATAACATAATGAAACTTGACTCTGCTCTTCAAACAGCAGCTCCTTCAGCCTGTGAGTTGTTCCACAAGTGTGCTTTGCGGGCATCAGCTTGTCACTCCACTCTCTTTCATCATTGCATGTCCTTGAAGTTCCACTGGCTTTGCATGTAGTGACTAGTCAGTTTTATCAATGTATTGCATGTGAGCTCTTGTTGTATGGGCTTTGGCCACTAGTGTACAGAATCTTACCTTCCATAAAGATAAGGCAAGGAGGTTTAAAAAAAGAATAAAAAAAAAATTGAAGAGCATGTGCACAAGTAGAACCAGGGTCCTTAAAACCAAAATCATCCATGTGCATATCTCAACTTTCAGAAAGTGCATACATACTTCTTTGCAACCAGACTGATGAACTTGAGGACTCTCTTGCATCCTCTTAAAAATAAGCCTTGTTTTGTCGTTTGTCAGGTCAGTAAATATGCTGGCAAAAGCTTCTTTTGTGTCTACACACTGAAAAAATGAAGCTTTTCAGGGGAAGTGGGTACATGTGAAAATTCAAGACATTAAATTAATTGTACAGGAAAATATTTAATTATCATGTGTGATGTGTTACCTGATTTTACACTGACTTTTACAGTTAAGTGTAGTGTTGATTTATGGACAAAGAAAGTGCATGTTTTTCTTCTGAACAAAAATGTACAATTATAATAATATCCAAACCAGTAATCTTTCAAAAACATTTATTTTTATTTATTGAGTTATGTTATTAAACATTTATTATTTTTATTTTAGTCTTAAATTAAGGAACTCAGTAGAAGAAATGTCTTTTTCTCTTAGACACTGCTGCTTTGTTTACCTTTTCATCTGAAATACTTGACTCTTATCTCAGCAATGTAAGCAAAATCAAAAAGCCGTAGTCACACTCAAGGTGACCTGTTCTAGATCTTAGAATTGGGAACTTGAAAACTAAGATCATTTTCATACAAATTGGATTCATTTTATTATGACTAGTATTCCTCTAAGGATATAAAAGTCTGGACTTTGTCAAAGATTTGGAGTTAATACAGTTTTTGGCACTTCTCTGTTTTGAGATTAATTGGATCATGGCTGCCAAAATGTTTAGTTAAAAGAACCTTGTTTTCAATTTATGCTAAAAATAGTGCTAAAGTTGGCAGAAGCACTATAAGCCCTAGAAACTGTATTTGTGTTTGAAGCTCACTTGCCATCTGTTCTTTGCATTTATTTTAGTAAAATATATATTTTTAATCACTATTCACAAAAGATTTTGGCTCAGTGTTGAAAGTGAGATACCAAAAATACTAGCCAAATCGAGTCATAATATGGGAATTTGCAGAAAAAGTTCCCCATAAAGCACTCAGTGCGCCTTATATCTGATCTGCAGCACACTACTTCAGTGCTATTTATTCAGGAAAGTATGATTTGACAATTGCTGAACTACCACTTTGGAGTATGATAAAAACCAATGAAGGTTGACTTTAATTTTCATTTCACTGTTGTATAATAGAAGATAAACCTGTGTCCCTAGAGCATTGGTGTTCTTCTCTATGTAATTATTGGGAGCACCTGTTGGAAACCTTTAAATGACTCGGATGCCTCTTTGGCTTTTGGCAGAGCAATGAGTGTCTAGAGCCTGAGACACTTGCTTCCTGTAAATAGTCAAGCCGATAGAGGAGCACTATATACAAAGGCTTTTTTCTGGGTTTTTTTGTTGTGTTTTTTTTTTTTCTGGTTTGTGTGGAGGTGATGCTTCCTTTTGTGTCTCTGTGCACTCTGTTTTTAAGGAAATGGCAGCAGGTAGGAGTGTTCTTGGACTTGAGAAGGGAGGCAGTAGCTTGTGGTCATCAGAGGATATGAGTTCTATATTTTAACACACTTGAGCTTTCAGTCAGGAGCATAAATACATCGTTAGTATTTAACCATAAATGGGAAAGATATGGCTTAATTGCTATGCGGTCCTTTGAGGATCATCATGATGTATTTCTGGAGAGACCATCAGATGCATTAGAAGTGTGCCAAATACCACTGTATCCTGGAAGTCTGGAGGGTTTCATTGTAGGCAAGTCACTGTGTTGTCCCTTTCAGCTACGTGCAGCTGTTATTTGTGAAGTGGCCATGCCAAGTGTAATTTCAAGCAGCACAAGATACAACCACCAGTGCAGCAGAAAATGGTCTTATCCTGATGTGCATCATCAGAATGAGAGGCAGCTCAACAAGTAAAAGTTGCGTTGCTTTTCTTGCTTGAAGCATATTTGCTTACAAACCTAATGCTGTTTCAGTATTGTTTTAACCAATAGCTGCTAAAGAATTCCTACTTGACCTTTACAAAACAAGCTGTTAAAAACCATCATGTTAATATGAGAGTCTAGAAGACTCTTCAGGAATGAGTGTGTCAGAGCAGATTGCATGGCAAAGCACACATCCAGAAAGTGGCTGTCAGAAGAATCCGGTCTTGCAAGATGACTGGTGGATTGGGTCAGTAGCATCTTCTTAAAATATCAGCTGCAGCTATCAAGAGGCTAAAGTAGACCTGTGTCAGCCTGAAAGCAACTATGACTAGTTATTTTTGTGAAAAACTCTATAGTGAGGACCTTGCATTTATGTGCTTGGCAGCTTCATCCAGTTCTTTGTTTGGTGGGTTCTTAGGGGAGCAGAGGTTGGACAGGAGGAAGTGATTTCAACCTACCATGACTTGGGATCTCCCAAAATGGCAAGAAGTAGGGTGTTTTGACCTGCATGTCTTTTTGTGAGTAGTTTTATTTTCCTTATACTTGAGCAGTTTTAATGCCTCACTCTGTCTAGACCTTTTTAGAAATAAGTGTTTAGTGATCTGGGGACCCTGAGCTAGCAAGTCTCTTCTGGAGGCATTGGCTGAAACATCTTGATTGCTCTTTTTTAGATTTAGTGGCTGAAGCAGTATTTTTAATGCTTAGGAGTTCATTACTATAATCACACTATTGCAGAAGAAATTGTATTCCTGGGGGGGGAAAGTCTGGATTTTTATTTTTTTTTAAACTGGATTCTTATAAAGTAATATGGTCCTGCTCATTATATTCAGCTTGTACCAACTAAATCTGTTGGAAATCTTCAGAAATAGGGGGCAGGGACTGAAGTGCAGCCCTTGTTACAATGAAGAGAGTTTGCCTTTTAAGCTCCAGTCCTAACGTGGTACACTTACCCTTTGGTAATGCAGTATTTCCTAAATCAATAAATAAGGTGTAATGGAAAAGGTAGCATTTAATAAGGAATGACATTGTATGGGTTTTTTACAGATAACATAAAACATTGATTCTGCTATCAAACCTGAAAGAGGTTAGTTTAAATTGCAGAAACTGGAGAAGAAGTTCAGTTCATATACATATTTTTGTTACTGTTGTAACTGTTAGCTATCCACTGCTAATTAAACTTTTTTTTCAACTTCCAGATAAATCATACAGTATTCTGAGGAAACAAGAAACTATATTAATGAGCATCAACTCCTTAATTATCCTTGTGACTACATAACAGGGACACATTCATGTCATTTCTTTGTGCAATAACTTTTGCAAAGAAGTATTTTTAAACTGATCATTAATTTTATGACCACAGAAATGAGATGCAAAATTTATGCTGTTGTCATTGGCACAGGTTCAAGGCACTACTGACATTATGTGTGACTGTAATGGAATGGCTGCCAGCTAATGAGTCTATAGACATTTCATTTGAGCATGCTTTGCTTTTAGATGTCTGATTAGGCAGTAATGCTTTCAATTATGCCTGCAAATTGTATTGGATACATTTACCTGATGCCCATTGTTGCTTTGTAGTTCGGTTTTCTATTACATAAATGCAAGTTGAATGCTTTTCTTTAATTTATTGATGCTTTTTGGGTGTATTTTTAGGTACTTGGCACCTGAATTGAGGAGCAGTGGCTTGTGCTGCTCAACACTGACTCCTCTGACTGTTCAAGGAGTAACACGTGTAGCTTCAAATGCAATTCTATCTAGTCTTCCTCAGTAGGTGGAGTATAAACTGCAGTGCAACACCTTGATGGAGGAGCATGTGAAGTGGAGAAATAGCAGAGATTACTGAGTGGGAACACAGGAGGCCCCACAGAATCAACAGGAATCCTCTCTATGAACCATCAGGAGCAATATCCTTATATACTAATAGCATATGCTCCTAAGATATCTTTTTAACTCTGCCAGAATTAGGAAGCAAAAAACCCAAGGCTGATACTAGCCTGTAGCCATTCTTTTATGTGAGCACATAAAAATATCGTGAAACATTGCCTGTTAAAGCTCCAGAGCACATCGAGTCAGCTCTCCTATGAAAATGCCTGCAGTTCTTATATACAAATTAGATGATTTAGGGATTGCATTTCAGTGTATAACATAAATTTACAAATACATTTATTTAATCTAAAATAAAAAGTTGAAGATTTTTAGTTTAATCTAGCCCTGCATGGTTACAGGTTGGTTGTAGCCATATTTAGTGTCTGTGACCTATTCTCCACATTTTTTACACAAAAAAGTTGTGGGTACCTAAACGTACTATTGTATGACATGGGATCTGTATATTTGTTCTGATTGTCTTTCTCAGTGAGTTTTTTCCCATGGAAGTCTTCAAGCTTTTATTTAGGGTTTAATGTCTAGGGGATGCTTTGAAGACTGTAAACTCTCTAAAAGCACTGAGCTTGTAACTTTTTTCTTCATAATACCTCAACAATTTTTTTGTTTTAGGAGTATTTTGAACTTTGATATTATAGACTTAGGACAGATACTTGTTTTATTGTGAATCTACATTTGGTGTGCCCATGTTTTTTTGTTGTTTCAAATACAGTATATATCTAGGAAATGTACATGGTGTGCCCTAAATATGTATGTATGTATTAAAAAAGCCCCTTGTTTTCTAGATCATCTGGCTTTTATATGAGTGCAAAGCACAAAGGTTTACTGGATTTGAAATCCTTAGCATAATTAGAAAATGGTAGTATTGTGACTCAGTGGAAGAGCAGGGTAACTGCAGCTATGCAGACTTACGTAAGGAATGACAACTTCTCTGAAAGAGACTAGGTATAGCTGAGTGGGGCAAAATTCTCTGGAGATGTTCTTCCTACATGTGTACTCGCCTGTTTTCATCCATAAGTGCTACTCGTTTAGATGCACTTAGGGTTACTTTTACTATTCAGCCCATGAATTTTGAGTGCTGGAGTGTGGTGTTTTGTGGAAATGCTTTCCTCTAGAAATACAGCCTAGTATTTTAAATTTATGCTGGCACCTTCATGAAGGTTAAATGATAGTACGTTTATGCATAGCTGATAAGAGGACATTTTTGCCTGACAACCAGGGCATTGGAGATGGGGGTTTGTATATACATGTATTCTGTGCATTCTAGTACTAGTAAAAGTTTAGGACAGGAAAAGAGTGGAACAACTTTTGATACTGTATAGGTTGTGAATATCATGTCTGCTTTTTTTATATGAAGTCTATCGTCTAATAAAGATATATATACACACACATATACACAGAGACAGGCAACTGGTCTCTGGCATGTAAGTGTGAAAGATGATCATGCAGGTTGTAAATATGGCATAATATTTTCTGTTCATGTGCTATCTGCTCTCTGGTTTTCTGTTTGGAGGAAGAAGTGAATCCTGGAGAGGGATAATTTACTTTTGATTGGTTTGACAGGTGTGATGAAATGCAAATATTTTGATCAGATTAACACGATGGCTGGAGTGCTACTGGAAGATGGCCATGTCGAAAATAGATTGGAGTCAGGTTCAGATTCAAAGCAGTTGTTACATGGCATGGGAGCTTGAAAGGAAGCTTTCCCACGAAAAGCATATTAAATTAATGAAGGGAAAACCAATTTGGTATTCAACAATCTTGGGATGTAAAAGAACCTCCAGCAAAGAAAAAAAATCATGCTTTGTTGTCTTATGTGCATAGAAAACTTGCTGTTCTTTGCAAACAACTGTGGTGCTTTTTGGGCATGGACTCTGAATTTTCCATGATTTTCCATTATTAAATGGGAAGCAAAGGGGTAAAACTCGCAGCTATGGATGGACAGTCCTACTGATGAATGTTATTCATATGTCTGTGGAGAAGAATATTTTCACTATGTATGGGGTTTATTTTGGATTCTGAGAAATTAGTTATCCAATACGGTGCTAGAGCATGTGAATAGGGAAGCATGTCTGGAGGTCTCTGGAAAGCTTTCTGTGTATGAATATACCAAAAGGCAATGCTCAAGCAATTTAGCTTTATATGCTTTTTAAGAAAATCGAGGGTCATTTGATCTGTTGGAGCATCAGCTTTATGATTTTGGTCTGGTGATTTTTATCATATTTAATTACTGGATTTTCCTCCTTCACCAAGACTTGATTTTTTTTTAAAGGAACAGTATAGTTTATGTTGTTTTTCCACCTCTTCTTTGCCTAGACAGTATTAAAAAAAATCTCAGAAAAGATAGTGAGTTTTGGGAGGGAGAACTTAAATTTTATCTGATTAAATGAAAGTCCCAACTAATATTGATTTCACTTTACCTTTTCCAGACCTTCACACTTAATGCACTCTGATCAGTGTAGTGCATAGGTTAGCTAATGATGTAGATTCTGTATATTTTGTAGTAGGGCTCTCAGCTATGTAAGAAACTCATCAACAGAATGCTGCATTAAGCCACAGGTTCAGACTGGGTGCTGTCAGAAGGCGATTCCATTTTCAGTTTCATGGGAGGAATTCACATATGCATACAACATTTGCAAAGGAGTGCCTAATTATGGTGAGGAAAAGCGAGAGTGGGCAGAGGGCGACAAACTGTTGCCAAAAGTAGTTTGGCAGTTCCTGGGAGGAAAGTTGCTGCAGCTCCTTCCTGCACTTGTACAGGCAGAACTTCGGAGCTTGGCACTACCTATTTCTCCTCCTGCCAGTGTTTTCCCTTGCCCACCTCTTCGCTGTGGTGTGTGTTTCTTTCCCTCCCCCCCTCCCCGTGTGAGAAGCTGTCAGTTGTGCAGCATTGGGAGCGGGTTCATTATATGACAGCGTTTAGGGAAACCACTGCAGCCACATGTATGCGGCCAGTTAGAAGGTAACCCTAGAAGAGCAGCGCTCACAGCTGTGCTTCAACATAAAAGGTGTGTGTTATGAGAGTCTGTGAGAAAGGGGAATTTTCTGTTTCAGATAAGAATTGATATCCTCCTTGCTAATGAAAATGTTTGTCTTTGGAGTCTGTGTTTGTATGATAGACTGTTTTAACCGGCAATGTATTTTTGACTTTTACAGAATTGGAAGATGATGAGGAGCCTGAGAGCTCTCTTTCTTCGCCTCCTGATAGTGTCTCAATAGCATCTGACCGTTATGATAAAGAGGATGAAGCACCTTCTGATGGTATGTGACACTGTTTACCTTAGAATGCACTAGATTTGCCAGTTTACTACAAACTCATGTAATCAGATCCCCCTGATGTGAATGTTAGTGTTGGAAATCAGATAAACAGATAAGCATCACAGCTGGACAGTTTTCTTACCTTTACAAGAACCTTTAAAGGAACTGAAGAGCTCTCTCTAGTGGTCCTAGAGCATAGTGAAGCTGTCTCAAATTTATGTGGTTTTTTCAAACTCATGTTTTTTTCATAACAAAGCATCTTCTGTAGATGCATATGTTTTTAAAGATAGATCAGTGGCTAAAAAAGTGTGAATATTTGTAGTGACAAATCGTTTGTTAATTCAACATTATCAGATTCTTGCTTAATTTTATTGTGCAACTTAATGGCTTACTGTATTATTTATCTAATAAATAATGAAACAGTTTACGTGATTGATATTTTTCTGCAAACTCCATGCAGAATAGGTTCATAAAATATTAAATTAATTATTCCTACAATGTTTCCTTCCATTAAGACAGTCTTTTGTAGAATGTTTTCATTATATACATTTTAAATTTGAGTTTGCATTTTAAAAAAAAATATCTAGGCTCCATAGCTGTTTTCCATGTTGTTTTATTTTGTATGCATTAAATTTAATGCTAAATGCGACTGTTCTGAAGACATGAACAATTGAATATTTCAACAGTTAACAAGCTTGCTTTAGCATAGTGTCCATATTTTTGAGATTCGTTTATTGTATACATAATATAAATACCTTCTATGGATAATATATGGCAATAAATTAAGTATATGTACAAATAAATTAACGACGTATATTAATTGTGGCACTGGAAGTTAGATAGACTTACTAGTGAATGATGTTTTCTGACATGATATGATGATCAAACTGTGCAGCTCCATCTCGAAATACAATTGCTGAATGAAAATATGCTTCCTGCAACATAGCACTCCACATTTTATGTTATCCAGATTATTCCCTTTGGAAACATAAATTGCTTTTATGAGGTATAAAATTATGTCTATTGCAGAACAGGGATAAGTCAAGTACATGCATAAGTGATAAACCTTCTAACCACTGATTCAGAATAACGCAATTTTTTTTATATCCAGAACTCTGTAAAATGTGTAACAATAATAATCACACTTTTTTTTTAATATTAAGCTTGTTGCATTTTGGCAATGTGACCTTCTATTAAAAAATAAAAACAAGCCTTTTTGCTTTCTGGTTGAAATGTAATTATCAGTCAAATTGAATATGGCTTTTAGAAAACCCAAGCTAATTTTCCAAACTAGAGATGAATGCAACTTTCCATGTATTTATTTTTTCTTGCAAACGTAATCTTAACATTATTTCTAATTGTGACTTAATAACATGGTACTGATTGCATAAAGGGTATGTGACAAAATTGTATGACTATTTAATAGGAGATACAATTATAGATTTGTTTCAAAACAGTGAATCGAAAAAGTGATAATGTTCATAAACCTAAATAATGAATGGCTGAAGAATGCTGATGCAAGAGTATATGAAATACGATATGAGTTTGTACAGATGGGTGATTAATTTTTAGCCTATTTTGGAAGTTATAATTATGAGAGTACGTATAATAGCTACCCAACAATATCTTGGATAATTCACTCCAGTTTAGGTAGATATATAGTGGGTGAGATTCTGTTATATTGAAGATGATTTTACCTCACTGGTCTTTCTACGTTTTTTGATAAATCCTCTTTAATTATCTAGGGGGATCGCAGCATGAGGGAAAGTTGAGAAGAGGTGGTAGATGGAGGAGTGTTTCTGTTTTCCTCTTCGAATGTCCAGTGTGTCGTTCTAAGACCATTTTGATTTTAATGTATATAGTCCATCATTCAAGTCAAGCCACCTAGACTATGTATGAAAATGTATGTTGTGAGAATCTTATAAGAGGTGGATTGATCCTTGGAGGTGCCATTTGTTTTATTTCTCATAGGCATGAATGGGTTTGTTGAAGCTTAATACTGTATTTTTGTTTTTTTAATAGTCAATATTCAATATTTAAATCCTACTCAAGAAGCTGGATCTGTAAGGTAAATGTTTGATCTTACATGGTTACCAGTTTAGTTCAGCAGGGCTCTGTGCAGGAGTAAAACCTCATTTGTGTAGGATCAAGGCTCTCAGCATTAACAAAGGGGCCTAACTGTAGGTAACCAAATTGAGGTGTTCTTTATTTATATTTGAGGCCATTCATACTTTTATGTAAAATGTTTTATATATATTCTGCTTAAAAAAAGGCAAAAATAAAACAGAACAGGCATTTACCTTTATATACTTGAGTTAGACTGCAAGGTTTGCATGACTTCTGAAAGTGTCACTATTGGACTTCTCAGTGTTACTGTCAAAATATAATTTGTGAAGGCACCCGCTTGGTAACAGATAAAGAATTAGTGTATTACATGTACATTATAGTCATTGTAAAATCCTGGAGTTTTTATGTGACCTTTGTCTAATGGTGTATTAATTACAAGAGAGATAATCCATTTAACAATAAGTATGGGATAACTAAATTAGCACAGGTCACCTAAAGGCCTTTTGTCAAATCTGATTGTTATGTTGTCCTTTTGACTTTTACCTTATGGTAGGCACTAACAAAGTATCTAAACTTTGATGGATTATAAACTCTAAACATGATATGTATTTTTCATAATGCTAATGTAATTTTCTAGGTACTGAAAAGGTCAAACCCCCACATCTCTGTGTGCATTCTAAGTCTGTCTTTCCTTTTAATATTTCTTTTTCTCTGTTCCTCTGGTTCAAAAGTTCACTCAGTTCCCAAATGGCCACCTAATTTTCCAGTTATTCCCTCAAGCCATATGTGTTTTGGTTTCTTTATGGTTTATTAGGTACTGTAGGAAAGTAGCATAAGTTATATCTTCTAATGAAATTCAAGCACACTTCAGTGATGCTTTGACTTGATTGCTGGCAGCAATTAAATCACAACGAAGGAGAATGATGCATAGGCTTACATGTCCAGACACCCTACAGAAACTGGAAAAGGGATAAAACACAACAAAACCCCCAAATGAAATAACAAACCCAAAAACAAGACAGACAAAACAGAACAGCACTGCCAGGCACTCCTTTCTTAACTTGATTTTTTTTTATTGGCTAACAGCCTGATTGATAGCAAAATCATAACTTGCTGTATGCTAACAGGCAGAGTTCACTTGTAGGTTATTGTGAGCTGATAAAGGGTTAGATGGAGTTTTGATTTTCGCATTGGTCCTTGGTGCACCAGATTAATGGAATTTCAATGAGAGACTGGAGTAGTCACAGCTTTGTCAGAAAAACAGATGGAGATTCTATAGCCATGTCTGCTCATTAATACCAGTTGCCTGAAAGGTGTACTACTTCTCTATACAAAAGACTCAACATAATTGATTTCTGAGCGGGGTATTTTTTTCACTTATTGATGACTATGTTTCTTGCAACTTAAATGACAAGTTTTTGTATAGTACATTGTATAACAATGTTATGTCTTGTAAATTCTTACTCCCCTTCCATCTGTATTTTGGAGAATGTGTGTAGTGGAAAATATGTCTTGATCAGTTAAAACCCAAAGCATACCAAAATACTTTAAAGAAAGTCTTATTATTTCAATTTTTAAGTTGGTAACAAACTTATTTTCGACTGAGACATTAATGGGGAAAAAGTTACTGTTTTTATTTAATTTTCAGGTTTCTTAGGATGGCATTAAATCCAGGTTCAATGACATGCTGAAACTTTCCTATTTAACAGTGTAATCTTGTCTTATGATCTCAAGGGATTTTTTTAACAGTAAAATTTTTTGTTTTATGGTATGGTAACTTGATTCCATAGTAGGAAATGCCATTAGTATTAGACGAACAAAATTTCTGAGTTTGTAAGTACTATGAGTGAACTGACCACTTCTGAAGAAATGTCTGTTTACCTCTGCAGGGAGTATGTGATTGGGTAATTACTGGATCTAAAAAGATCACAGTGAATGCTGCAGTAAAATAATTTAGATCATAATTTCTGTGGAAGGTCCAGAAAAGTCGCCTTGAGCACGTAAAGACGAAAGAAGTACTAAAAATGTGTCTGGGGACTTGTATGCTCTTCAAATTATCATATTTGGCTATAGCTTATGAATAAAATATGCTTTTTAGTAGAAAATTGTTAAATAGGGTGAGAATCTCATACTAAAAATTCCTCATAGCTGAACTGGAGGAAGGTAGGGCCTAAGCAAGCAAAATAGGACATTTGGAGAACTTTGGGGAATCAGAATAAATGAAGGGGTTGTGCCTTAACTGTTTGTCATCAGAGTGCAGTCTTGAAAATGAGCAGAATTTGTTGCTCCCTGCAACATGCTTTTCGTTTTGGATGAAACAACAGGTTTTAGCACTTTGTTTTCATGCAGGTCCTCTGTAGAAGTTCTGTACAAGTCTTTGCAGGCTTAAGTCAACTATTTTACATGATCTATAGTATTTCCTTTGCATGAACATCACATTTTGATTGATCAAGTGAGAATGAAAAATTGTGTGACTAAATTTTGCATGCTGCTTCTTTTGACATTTTAAGTCTCAAATACACGTACTGTTAAGTGGGGTTTTTTTTCTTTTCCCTATTTGGTAGGCATAAGGGTTTGAGTACCATCACTGAAGAAGGGTAGAGTTCAGCATAAGACCTTATCTTTATGTACAATGCATATACAAGTATTTTCCCCACTTTCTTCAACTACATTCCTACTGAGTTTATTTTTGAGGTACTATATTGAAGAAAAAACTGAGTTCCATCACTGAGCCAGTTAAGGAGTATTAGCAACTAAGTTACCAAAGGTTGGAGAATGGAAGATGTAGCTAGGATTTTTCTGTCCTTTCTCCTTTTGCGCTTCCTATCCCCCTTGTATTAGTTTACCAATATTTTAGGATTATCATATACATGGAGAGGATGTTTGGTTGTCTTGGGGATGACAGCATTGGAAGTTTACCTGAGTTATGCTAGAAGATTAGTTATTTGCTTTGCAGTATTGGAGAGAGTTCCAAACTAAGTGCATGACAGCCATTCAAAGAAGTGGGCAACTTCTTTATTCGTCTTGTTTTTCTCATAGGTAGATCTCTTTGAAGGCAGAAGAACATGTGTTTTCTTACTTCTTACATGTCTTTAAATGTTCAAGCTTAATTAAAAAAAGGTCATATTGAAGGGAGGTAAGATCTAGGTTTACTGGGACACAATCTTTGGTGAGAAAAGGTGACTTCTACTTTATGCTCTTATTAGGAGCTGGCAGGAGGGCAATAGCATCAGTGCCATGGGAAATGGGTAAAGATTGGACTTTGGCATGCCGACTTTGTTTAGAGAAGATGCTAGTTACTATCAGAATTGTGACTGGGAAATAATGTAATTTACTATTTTGATATATGTAGGTAATTCTATGTTTTCATCTACAGTTTAGTAGACTCTCTTGCTGTGTCTGAATGGATGTATGGCAGAGGAAGTACTATGTATTGCGATGTATTATGATTCTGCGTTTCTGGGATATTTCTGGCTGAAAAGGTAATACAACTGATTAGAAATGTTGCTTTCAGAATTCTAAGAAGTCATAATTAGCAACTCGATTTCAAGCAGGAAGCCTGAAGTCTAGAATTTCCAATGTGGTATGCTGAGGCTGTCAGAAGAAGGATGCATCACTAGGGAATTAGGCTGACACACTTACGGACAGTTTAGATATCACCCAGAATACAGTCTTTTACAAGCTGATGGAACACAATGAAAAGTAAAACATACTAAAGAGGAACTTAAAATGTGAAGCGTATTTTTAAAATTCGGTTTATGAGGATATTGGTGCACGTGGGACGTCCAACTCTGCTTAACAAATGAGAAGCAAGTGCTAATTTTGTTGAAATTGTCAAAAGCTGTAAAGATGATCAACTCCTTGTTGGATAGGAGGGACCTTAAGAGTAAAGTCAATGTATCACCTTTAGCATGCCTGAGACATTTCTTGGCAGACACCTGTCTCACCTTTCCTAAAAATCTCTAATGGTGAACTTCAGTCTTCCCCAGGCAGCTTGTCCCAGTGCTGCACTGTACTTGCTAGTAGAGGATACATACCCTAAGCTGCTCTTGTCAATCTGTTGACATTTGACTCTGTTTTGTCCGTAAAGGACACGATGATGGTATATTGCCTTTTTTTTCCCCTTCTGTCATGAATGTATTTGAAGACCGAGAAGAGTCTTTATAACTTTCCACATGTAACTGCTGTTGAAACCTTATGAAAAGAACAGGCAGCTGAAGTGCTTGTGTAGGATCCATAGCAGTGAATATAGCAGCAATGACGTACTTTGGAGAAGCAAGAAGTTTAAAAAAAAAGTGCATGTAAAATATGCAAAGCTAATCTAATTAATTTTGATTTAAACCATTTGTACAGAACAGAAGGGATTAATTTCTGGTAGGAAGCAGAAGTTTTAAGTGAAATTTTGGCCCTATTAAAGTCAACAGTAAAGTTAAAAATGGCATCATGTAGGTTAACAGTGTGTACAAATTGATGATACTAAAACGTTTGAACTTCTAATTATCATGATGAAAAACTTCCTATTAAACAATAAACCCCTGTGTTCTTTTAACATTTACCTTTCTCCCATGGGAGAGATGACATGGTTTGTTGCTCATTTTATTTCATCTATGTTGCTTCAGTGACTGAGCAATAACAAAACAGCCATGTATGCTCCACCACTATGCAGGACAATATCCACAATAAAAAACAAATAATGATCTGCTTAACCCATTTCTTTTTCATATTAGATCATAATTTTATTCAAGATATCTAGCAATATTATAGTAAAAAAAAAAGCTGACGTGCAATAGATTTTTGTTTACTTTATATTGCTTGTTGGCCTAATGTTTTTCTAGATTGGTTCTTATACATCACAAATAGCTGAAATAAAAAGGAAGAACGAAGGTTTTTCTTCAGCCTCTCTGATATGTGATAAGGTTTTCAAGTGTGTTTTGGAGGCTGTTAATTAGGGATATAGGACCTTATTAGTGCTTTACTCAGCTGAGTGAATTTCTGCCTTCTGATTTCCCTGTAATTTCCTCTTTCTTCCTGCCAAGCAGTAGTGGCAAGTCAGCTTCCATTCTGCTCCTTACTCCTTCCTTCCCAGAAACACAGATGCATCAATTGTAGATGATAGCACTGCTTCACGCTACTTCAGTGGTACCTTGAGGTGGGTACTCCTCTAGTACCTGTCAGAAGTGAGCAAGTCCAAAAGATTGTTGCTGCTCGGCATTGAAGGCAAGAGGCATCTTTTCCTTCCTGATATCTACCAAGTATGACAGCGAAATGGGTCTGCCTTCAGCACATACTATGCAGTAGCACCAAACATCTCAGGGGAGAAGAAACTCTACAAAAACATAATAGTTTGTTTTAGGCTAGATCAGAAATATGTAAAACAATGCTCTGTGTGGTACTTCATGTTTTCGATGTCAAGGATGAGGCCTTAGAGTGCCTGGATATAGGAACCAACTGAAAAAAAAAAAGTAGCCTTGCAATAAGTCAGAACTAAAATTAAGTTTGGTGTAGGCTTTTCTTTCTCTGAATTGGCAGTTAGGAATTTTTGCCCATATTTAATTTATTGCATGCACTGAAGTGTGTGTCAACACTAATGAACATAAAAAGACTTTTTTTCCCATATTCCTGTTTTTGTGTTTTAACTGACTAGTACTTTCTGTAGAGGTGCAAAGTGTATCTGTAGAGCTTAAGCAACTACAAAAAGGGCCTGTTTTCTGTCCAGCATCATGCAATCCAGGCATTAATTTAGTGGATTTGGGTTTGTTTCCTTTTATTTAAAAGGCAGGTTGCAGTGTATTAATATTTGTGAATTTTGAGATTAAATTTGAATGGAAAAATAAAAACTTTGAATAGAAAAGTAAAAACTATGTCATGAAAAGGTTTATTAAAGTGTTTTGTGAAGAAAAAAAGACCATTGTAAATTAAATCTTTGATATCCACTATATGGGCAAGTTCATTACTTCCCTTATCAAGAAGATGTTGCAGGTATTGTTCACTGCTTAAAAATTTTGCAGCAGGAACCATACTTCCTTTCGACATCTGTCACTAGGCAGTATTAGTTTGATTGATAGTTTCCTTAGTAATTCTTCATAGATGTTTACTTGGATTACTTACAGAAGTAGGACTTCAGTGTAGCAGACTAAAAATGCTGAATGCCATAGTTTCTCTAGACTGAATTTATTGCTACAGTTTCTTAACTAATATTAATCGACCCTATTCACCACTATCGCAATAATGACAGGTAGTATCCCATGAGGATCTTCGCTCTGTCTTCTGTATTGCTGGTAGTCAGAAATAGTTTTGGCCCCATTTTGGGCAAGGAATTATGAATAATTCTATACTATAAAATGGAGGAAAATGTCTTCTGGTCCAAACAAGATTTTCCTGGCTGCCTTCTGAATATTTACTCTTTCTACCTGAACAGAATTTCCTTAATGGAAAGTACATCACAGCCTGATAATAACTTTCTAGACATATCCTAGTCTTCATATAAAACATCTTTCTGCTTGTTCTCAACAGTCAAATTTTGTATTTCTGTATATGGACACAGGTGATGTATAAATATTCACAGTGCATATTCAAAGATGCAGTTAGTTTATTATGTGCTTCATGTATTTGCACTTGTGCATCACCACTTTGCATTGAAGAGGTCAGGGGAAAGGATTAGTGTCGAAAGAATGTGATTGGGGGCAGAAGGATGTTTGGACTGAGTACATGGCTGTGCTGTAAGATGAAAACAGGATGGAGACAAGTGAAGTGAAGGTGGTCCAAGTCTTTTTGGTAGCTAACAGATAAATTACTCTTCTTGCAAGCGTGGATACAGGAAATGGGCCTTATTATTACTGTTGCCTGGAAAAGAAGTTAATGGAAGTGTTGTCATTGACTTCCAATTGAAAAAAAACCCACCAAAAAAACCCCAACCTTGCCTGTTTTCAGGTGGTGACTCTAACACATTCTTATAATTCTATCTATTTTGTGTTTAGTTATTTGAATATGTATGCATATGAAGGTGGTGGGGGAAAAAGTTTCTTTTTGATTTCCAGAACGGCTTTGCTTATATGAAAGTAGGAGTGGAGTAATTTTTCCCCCCTTCAACAGCTTCTTCAGAAGCTAGCTTTAATACTTCATTTTAACAGAAAAATAATTGGTGAGACTACCACAAACTTTTTTGATTAAAAGCTTTTTGGAATATTTTAGCAAAATGGTTGTTCTGTAATTGTGTGTGTAGAATAACTGCAAGTTAAGAGTTGAAAATACACAAAAGAATGTAGTCATAACATGGAGAAGTGCAGAGATTTTTTTTTCTGTGATCTGTAAAGATAACATTTCGAATTTTAGGTGGAAAATAAAACCTGCAAAATAAAAACTTTGTTTTACTTGAAATTTGCAGATACATTGTGGTTATCATTTGGAAATATGGACTATGTGATGCAGTTGATAGAGGCACATTTAAATGTGATTGCTTTTTTAATATATGGTATACCTTTTTTTTTCTGTCTCAGATCACTGGAATCTTCCAGTGCTCTCGTTCTTTTGGGTGATATTTAGAATGGGGTATAAAAATAATGTGAAAATGCTGTAGTGAGCTGGTGATAATTGATTTACTCCATCACACTGAAATACCTCTTGTTTTCCTCTTCCTCCTCCCTTGGGCAATAATCATGGGATCAAGCTGCCAGTCTGTAGATATAATTTTTCCAGCAGTGCCATCTGGCTCCTTGGCACTGAAAGTTGTATTGGCTTCTTTGCTGTTTCCACTGATTTTTATGAAATGTTGGTCTGTTGATGAGATATCTTCTGCAAGTGGGTGCTGATTTCCACACACAGCCCCACCCGCAAGTTTGGTTTTTGGTTTTTATTGGTGTTGTAAGGGACTGCTTATATTGTTGTGTTTTTTTAAGGAATTTAGGACTTAATATGGGATCTCTTTGAGGAAAAACTAGGCTTTATGTATCAATTGGCTTCTTCCACCCATGTTTAAAACACAGTTTCCCAGGATTTTTGTACTTCTTGAATAGTACTAGCATCATGTCCTCTCACAGATTTTTATAGATCTTCAACGTTAATGTAGAATTGTCTACTCTTTATTTTTGGGAACTTTGACTTTTTAAAGAAATTATGGATAAACAATAAGAATTTGTAGGGTCTGTGTAACAGATGTAACAATTCTTATGTTTTGTAATAACCAGCCAACTGAGCTATCTTTTTTATCAGAGAACTACAGTTTTATTTTTGCTGTCAACTTTTCTTAAAAAAATTAAAAAATCTAGAAATGGTGGCTCAGTAGAACAAACACATCTGCGTTGCTTTATTCTATTCAAGTCTTAGATGCATTTCACTGCCATACAAGATAAAATGACGGTATTCATAAAGAGAAAAGAATGCTCTGTAAATAGTATTTTAGTGGAGATGGGAGGCGGGAGGAGAATCCTCTTGATCTAAACTCTTTTTGTAATTATTATTGTTCTTATTAATTTCTTAATTATTTTTTAATTTTTATTTCCTCTACTGGTCAGAAACATTCATTTAGGGGCAAAAAAAAAAAAAAGCCTGAGGATCCCAACAAAATATGAAGAACAGAGTTTCAGAACACATTTTTATTCTGCTTTAAAAAAAATTGCTTTGAATATTTTGGGTGAATAAAAAAAAAAATCCAAAGCCGTTTCTGTTATTATGTAAGTGAACTCCTATTAATCAGGACAAGGCTAATGGATTTAAATCCTTTATATATATTTTTAAAATTTTTATTTTAACCACCATTTTCAAGTGCTGTGTCTCAGATGAATGAATTATACTCATTCCCTGAGTGTAAATCTAAATTTTCTTTTGTGTTGAAAGTATTTTCTTAAAGTTGTTCAAGGTAACCTTGTGAACTCTCAAAGATGAACAATTGTGTTTAGTTGGCCTATTGGAATATTTTTATATTATTATCCCTAAAAGTAGAAAATAATAAACACTATTTATTTATCATACTCTTAGTACTGCTCTGGTGTAATGCCTTTGTTAATAAAATACTATTGAACTGGTATTTAAATCAGGATTGTGCTTTCCCAGCACTGGAGAAATTGTCCAGCACTGGAAATGATAGGACTAAAAATCTTACATGGGGAAAGGAGAGCCTTGATGAGGTTTTTGTAGCAGTTGGTTTGAATTAAATTTCAAGGATCTCATGGTGTCTCTTTATAGTAGTCTTTTAAAGAAGACGACGACAGACAGGGTGTCTGAATATGGGTCTCCTTATCAGTAACTTGACTCTGATACAAAGTGGGTATTTTTAACATATGAGTTCAGTTGAAAGAATTTATAGAAAGGGCTATAATATCAAAGTGTGGCAAGCATAGCTAAATATGCATGATCTATTGTAATAGTAAAAGTGAAAGTCTTTAGGTTCACAGAATATATTCTCTCATGAAAGATTTTAAGGGCGTAGGTGTATCATGATTTTCTAAAATAGCACCAAATCTTCTTTTTGTTCGTAACTAAATGTGAAGATAAAATGTTGCCGCTAATCAATTGTCTGGGATGCCACCTCATTAAGATTTACACGATCATCAAAAATGCCCAGAATTGTTTGTTGGCTATATTCTAACTCAAATATATAAAGGGGATACCACAGCATTTTTCTTTAGAATCGCGGGGAGTTCAGTGACCTTTTGTGGCAAATTATGTAGAAAGAAAATATTTATATTCATTTAAAATAACCTCCATGAAGAAATAGTCTCATTACCCTGTTTGATCAATTCCTTGCAGCCTGAGCTGTAGCATGCTGCTATTGCCATTGGTTGATGGAATACACTGAGAAGTGGCTAATGGTGATGGTGCTCATCAGGACAGGGTTCAGCCAGCGGTCAGCAACAAATAATTCAAGACTGTTTCTAAGTTTGTGGCTGGTGGAATTTGCTTCTTGCCCCAAGCCAGCAGCATTGCTGAGCTGGGCTATTTGATTAGAAGAGAAGCATATTTGCTTCTTAGCAACTGCACATTTGCACAACACACAGACCTATACTGCCTCCAAAGGTTTGCCTTTTGTGATGGTGGAATAATACTTTTCTGTTGATTGACAGACAAAAGAGATCTTTGCAATGCAGAAGAGTTTACAACCAATTTTTTCTTTGTCTTTTGTAAACTTATTGGAGGTGCTTCTTAATTTAGCATTGCCTGATTCAAATTTGTATATGCAGCAAGACTGGCCATGATTTGAACTCCTACATCTAAGCAATTACCGCTATGCGTATTTAAAGGACAGATGCACACTTAGCTTAATCATTGGTGTGTGCAGCTTTTTCCCCAGCAGGTCTACTTAATGGAAATTAATTTCTATTGTATTTTGAAATAAATTTTAGTATGTATATTACTGTCTCCCATGCAAGAGTGATATTCCTTTTGTAGAAGATAATGATAAAGTGAAACCTGTTCTATTCTTAGTGCTTTTTAAAATACGTTAATAGAAGTGTGGCAATGATCGCAATTCTAATAGTGTGTGTGTAATTTTTGATGTAACATTTACCACAGGAAGTGAGTCTACAGAAGAAAATGTGTCTAGTCAGTAGAAGGCAAAGGTATTTATAACACTGGTAATCCTTGAAAAAAAGACAATTTAGGAAACAGAAAGCCTGAGATTTACAGTCTTAGGAGGCCAGGGCAAGAAAAAAGCAAACTTTTTTTTTATGGTTTTACAGCTCTTTTCACTCCTTGCCTGTATTTTATTGTGGAAGTTTCTGTACTGCCATAGTGGAGCAATAAATCGCTGACGTGGTTACTGAAATGTTGCATGAAATAGTTAAGTACAGTTAATGTCAGTGTGGATTTTTGATGCAGATATCTTCTTGCATATTTTTGTAAATAAAAGATACCTTTTTGCTTTCATAACTAAAAACTCACTAAAAGTGAGTACTTTTAAAGTGGATTTTACAGTCTGTTAAAACTGTATCTTTTAAGAGATAAGGAGAGTTAAAGCAGGAGTGTGCAATAAAAGGACTGTGGGCCATATTAGCATGGCTAATTTAAGCATCTAGGAATCTACTTACTAATAACAATTTCAGTGGCAATTCAGAGCCAAAAGAGGAGAGGAAGAAAGCTCTCTGATATGGTGAGGCAATAATAAACCCCAGATATCCCTCTTTAAGTCAACATTAAACCTACCAAAGTTTTAAATCCTTTTTCATGTAGGAATTCTTTTCTAGTCAGATGGAACAATTTTAAATAAATCACAGTCCAAAATTTAGGCTTTTTAGAGCATTTTGGGGGTGGTGGGGGAGTGAGAGAAAATTGAAGCGATGAGGGGGGAATCAGTGGCTGTTCTGGGGAGCAGGTATGTGGTGTGTGCATACTGCTGAGCAGGGAGCAAGATGTAGAAGGAGGTGCGACTATTGTTTTGGAGGCCCTGGAAGGGCTGATTGGTGACTGACTTCATTCTCTTCCTTGTTAAATTTGATGTGTGTTTATATAAATTTTTAGAGGGATGTTCTAAGATACCGGTAGGATTTAATTAGTGAGAGGTGTTAGCTTTGGCTTAGTTTCTGAGACATCCAGAGTTGGGATAGTGTGATAAGGTGGCTGCTTGTTATGCTGCTGAATTGCCAAAGAGGTGCTTATACCTAGTTAACTTATTTTTGTACCTCGATACCTGTTAAGGTGTTACCAGTGTTCTACACAGATATTATACTTCTTTCAGTAATATATGCATAATGAATTACTGGGTTTTTTTTTTGGTGGTGGGTTTTTTGGTGTTTATTTATTTTAATAAGAGAGCCTTTTGCAAACGCTAGGCTTTTTGAACAGAGTAACTAAAATATGTAGGAATTGCCACATCGCTACTATCAAAATGCAGCTATATCTAGGGTAGAATGCAGTAGCTTTCACAATGGCACTGTAAACAATATCCAGCAATTTAAGAGCAGGATATGAGGAGTATCTCACCTAATTGAAATGACAAGGGGGATTTTGCATAGGTAGATGTAATTATTCATATTGGAGGTGGGCCAGAACGCTGGGGTTATTCCCCTCATCTTGCTAATCAGGCTTTCAGTTTCATTAACAGTCATTGAGATATTGGGTGACTGACTTGTGTATGAACATAACCATAATACATATAAAGAATCTTTATTTATTTGTTATTATTCTTTAGAAACCTCTCTTAGATTATGTTAAGAAGTCTGTATAAAATTGTTATGGATAATTTTTGATTGTATAACTCAAGATAGGCAGAAATAAAGGAATACTTTATCGTGTGCAGAACACCAAATGTATGAAGACTGAAGGCAGCACGGCTATGCCTATTTTTGGGTAGACTGTGTGTCACAACTAAGCCACTACCATGTTTATATTA
Source organism: Morus bassanus (assembly GCA_031468815.1). Classification (NCBI taxonomy): domain Eukaryota; kingdom Metazoa; phylum Chordata; class Aves; order Suliformes; family Sulidae; genus Morus; species Morus bassanus. The sequence continues at coordinate 37,597,759 of CM062567.1, read as the reverse complement.
CTGGCATTTTATTTTCCTTTTCCAAGATAGAATCTACAAGGATTTCTGCCTTTACAAATGCTTATGTTGAGAAGGGAAATTAATCCAGCTTTGTTGTGCTCCCAGGATGTTTTTAACCTGGGGTAAATTTAACTTTAAACAGATCTGAGAAATCTATGATTCTTGTTGTCTTTAAGCCCTGATTTAAGAGATATAACTTAATGCGCATGGCATATTTAAATTCCCTTGCCACTCTAAACACTGTCATTGGATCCTCCCTTCCCCCGTTAATTGCCTTTGTCCTTCGGAAACAGACGTTTTGAGGAGGTTTGTATTTGGTTTTGTCTTCCTTTTTAGGGAATAATTATGAGGTGCAGTGATTCATACCATACTATGTTGGTACCAAATAGCTGCTTGCTATGATTTGGAAAGGGCCTTGAGTGTCTGTACCTTAATTAAATCTCTACGCCAGTCTTTTTTCAGCTGACTTCTTTTCAAAGTTCTATGATTAGTGTCTTCTCAGGAATGTCAGGTAGAAAATTTCTTCACTGTATCTGCAGTTAGTGACAATTCAGGTCTTAAATTAAACATAGCCTCCAGTGAAGAACATCACAAATATAAACCAAGAAGGTGAAAACATTGTACAAAAAGGAAGTCTACTGAGTCAAAATGTTTAAAACCCCCAAAATCATGTGTGTGAAACTGAACAAGCTAAAACAATTATAATCACCTTAAAACTGAGAAACAAATTGAGTAGCTCAGAACTGGAGTGGTTTAGGTGGTTGTCTGGGCTCCCCCTGCCTTTTAATAATTAAAACAGAACAATGCTATTCTAAGGTAGCGTTATAATAAAGGAGACTGTATTTACAACATAACTAGTTACTCTGGTTCCCACTGCTGTACAGATGAGGCCATAGTTTGTCCTTTTGGTTTGATACTTATATTGACAATCCTCCTATAGTTCTTCATGGATCCTTTGGGACTGACAGTCAGTTGTCTCTGATGGTTTTTTCATGCTACTTTCTTCATCTGATTGTTCTAAGTAATAAACCAGTAATTTGTAAATATTTTGAACAAAGTTATCTGTGTGTTGTATTTCCCTTCTATACCAAGAAGTAACTTCTTTTGCCAGTACGTTTTATTGGCTAATACATGTACTATTGAATTAAATGATGTTCATGAAATAAGAACAAATAGAACAGTGATTAGTCATTTTATTCATTCAGTATACCTCTAGTCTTGCACAGGAATGGGTTTTGGTAGTGATATAAGACACATACTGGTAAAGATAACACATGAAGAAGTTAGTTCCGGAATCTTGTCCTTTAGTACTTACACGTCACCGACTGACTTCCATGTAGTGTTCTCCAGCACAATTTTGTCAAGTGTTTTTAAAGAATTTGTTGTCAAAGTATATTGTTTTTAGAGGATTGCAAGTTCATGTGAGGAAATCTGACAGCGTATTAGCGTAACTGTTGTAGGTGCAAATACTTTTGCGGGAACCAATATAAAAAGGAACCTTTATAATGATTAGATTTTTATTTTATTTTATTTTGATACAGTTTTGTTGCTAGTCATAGGTTCGTTGGCTGCTTGATTCAGTTTATGTACAAACTGAAGCTGTGATTTAGCTTTTGGGGTGAAAAAATGAAAAAGCTATGAAAATGGGCTAAGTGCCAATAAATGTGTGTAATATATTTTTCATGTGTCGTCTTATTTTCATTGGATCAAGGCAGTTTTGGAATCCTCCACTGTATGTAGGTGCCCTGAATCTGAATGAGTCCATGCTTCTGAAAACCTAATTGGGATAAAAAGAAGTTGGAGAAAAAGTTTGGAAACAGATATGCAAAGGTGCTAGTGGAGGACCTAGGTGGTACAGAAGATGTGTAGCAGGGACTGGAATTAAATCTATCATGTCAGCTGAAGTCCATAGAATCTCTTCCTCCTTTACTAGAAATGTAACTGTCAACTAAGAAAAAACTGAGGTGGTTAGGAATGCATTGGTGGTATTCTGTGCATTTCCACTTATTATTATTTCCATATTACTATATTCAGGCTTTAATAGTCAGCATTCTTTTGTTGTGCTGCTCGTTCACCACTGCAGGATACCCACGTTCTTGATGTGGGGAAGGAGGTAGAATGACAAAAGCGCAGTTAAGTCCTTAAACTAAAACCACTTACTTTTTACAGTTGATAGTTTGTTTTCGGAGTGACAGTGAAAATTGAAAAAGTGTGTGTTCAAACTGAGGGAAAATTTTGGGTTTGATACTGGTGTATGTCCTATACTAGCTCCATTTTCAATGAGCTAGTTGTACGTGTTAGATAACAGCATTTGTACCTGTCCTGATTTTATACTTAACATTGCCTTCTTCCCCCGTCCTTTTTATTAGGATCAAAATTTGGTTTTCTTGGAAAATAATTTAATTTAGATAATCAGAGTAATCTTACTGTTTACTGTAAGGATCCTCTTTCATGGTCTTTTCCTCAGTTTTTCTGTCAATCTGATGTATGCTATAGCAGTCACAGAAGGAAGTATGCAGTTTTCTGTGAAATGCATGAATCAGTACATATGTGACATCCCAGTTTTATATATGCTGTAACCTTCCCTCCGCCCCTTCTCTCTCTCTTCCTCCAACTGCTTACATTACTTTGAAAAAGTGTGTGTGTGGGGGGGGAGGGTGGGTGAGGCGGAGAGAAACAGTAGAGTGGCACAGCAGGCCTGAAAATGAAATGTTTTTCCCTGTAAATATTAAAAAAAAAAAACAAACAACCAAACCAAAACCCATAATGAAACCAACAGCATTTCACAGCATTTCTAGAAAGATGTGAAGTCTGCTTCTCTGTTATGAAGAGGAGGAGCGGAGGCATAGTAGCTCTGACTTGTCCAAGATTGCAAAAGGAATCTGGTTAAGAGCCAGGACTAGTTCTATGTTTTCTAGCTCCTGCTTACATGGTAAGATCTCTCCGTTATGTCTCACACTTTCCAGCTTTCTGAACTTTTTGACAATTTGAAACGGATATTAAAGGAACACAGGGTAAACTCTTTTTTTCTGTCCTTAGAACCACATCATTTATTAACAGATGTCGTCCTAACGTGTATACAACTTCCATGGCTTTGAGTGTTATTGTAAATGGTAAAAAGACACTCTTTGGTTGGGTTTAAACTGGTGCCGCCTTCTGAAGTACAAGAGGTGTTTGTAGTTTTGTATAATGTCTTAGTTTTAATAATATTACTTTAATATGAAAATGTTGGTGTTCCTTTAACTGTTTAAAAAATAGCATATTCTGCTCTGATTTTTCAGTATCAGAAAAATCATTTGGATAATAGAAGGTATAGGACCCCAACCCTGCCCCCCCAGGAGTTATAGCAGTACAGACACTAAAACTGAGTTTTCCCTTACTGGTTCATTTGAGGGCGTTGCTTTTTTTTTCTTTTATGAAAAAGGTGGTGGTGCAATTTAAAGGCCGCTATATAGACCATACCAAAAGTAGAAAAGTACATTCTGGAGGCAATGGTATAATGCTTTCTATCTGAAAGACTACAGCTAACTTTCATAAACTGCTGGAAAAGTTTATGAAAGTTACTGTTCAACTTGCAAGTGATTGAAGTGCTTTGGCTTCACTTTAAAAACAGCAGCCTAAAACTGAGCTGCCTGAGTATTATCATTACTCCAAAGCAGCATAATTACCATTAGGAGAGAATTGGTTCCTTTAAAGGAAAAAATAATGAAGGGAAAACTTCTTAAAATGAGTTTTATTACATTTTTCTTATAAAATTAGTCTTTCATTTTGTTGATTAATGCTTGAGTTTAAGATTTTGATGTAGGCATTTCACCATTATAATTCTGAAATATGGGAAGTCCTTGAAAACATTCCCGGATTGCCTTCTGTCTGTCTGCCTTGTAAAAGATCCTTTCAGTTAAATGGACCATCCTCCTTAAATGATGTCATTAGCTTGGATTGAAAAGACATTGCCTGCAGGGAAATCATTTAATTGTCTTAAAGTGCTCTACTTCTGTAGATCTTGAAGCAGCACCCTCACTTCCATCTTTGTATCGGATAATTCATCTAAAATTCTGTTTTTAATCTCTGACGAAATATTGAGATGTAATTTCCACTTTTATTGGAGAAATTTGAGGCCTTTTATAGTCTTGTCTCTGTCAAATAGATGGCAAAGTTTCACTTGTTGAAATGCAAATGGGTACCGTCTTTTTTTGACTTAAAGAATTAATTTAACTTGCATTCATGCAGTGCTTTATAAATATTAATGCATTGAACTCGTACATTTCACTGATACCAAGATATACTTTTCTACATATGTATTTCTAAAGTAAGTAATATTTGCTTGTTCAAACAGCAAGTTAAGTTTTGGGGATAAATGCAACCTTTTTTATTTTTGTTTAAGGTAATGCATTGCAT